>CM042551.1:11257500-11762500 GCA_023630585.1 Cranoglanis bouderius
TAATAACATCTACCCTTCCCCCTTATTAACATTCCATGGTCAACGTACAAAAAATAAACAGCAATCACAAATCTGAATGCTATGCCATTGCATCACAGAGCCTGTTTTTCCTTTAGCTGCCTGTCAGAAGCCAAAAATAAGCTCTAACACCTGCATTAGGTGGCACCCCACCCATAATCCACTTAGTTGACTCAGAACTTGCGTCTGTGCATGTGCGTGAATGAAAAAAGGCCTCACTTTGTGCTTGTTAATGTGTTCCGGGTGGACCTGTATACAGCCAATAAGAGCTTGATGAGGATCATGCGTAGAACTAAAGAAATGAGAGCTGCCACTGCTATGCCACTAGAGGCAACCAACAACCACTAAATACCTCATAGATATGAGCTGTAGAGAAGCATCATTACATTTCAAAAGAATAGAAGCTTTTCAGAAGTTTTATTAGTAGATTTTTTTTTTAGCAGACCTCAGACAAAACTAACTGAATAGTATAGGTAAAATGCTCTTAAAATCAAATGCTCTCAGCTTTCTGCTATAGGCCCTGTTCTACTATTTAATAGTGATATTTTATTCAGCTGATCCAGGCCAAACGTTGTCTTCTCTAACCTTCCAATGGAATGTCTGGGGGTGGCACGGAGGCACAGCGGGTAGTGTTGTCACTCATAACTCCAGGATCCCTGGTTTGATCCTGAGCTTAGGTTACTGTCTGTGTGGAGGTTCACATGGGTTTTCTCACACTGTCCAAAAATATGCAGGTAGGTGGATTGGCTATGATTAACTGTCTGTAGGTGTGAGTGAGCATGTGGATGTGTGTACTTGGACTGGCATCCCTTTTGTGGTGAATTCTCCCATCTTACACCTAGTGTTCCCAGGGATAGGCTCCAGATGGCGGCTGGTGAAATTTATTACACATTCTCTGTGTGTGACCAGTAGAGCATCCAACCTAGCCTGGCATGGCAAAATGGGGTGAAGTCTCTTCTGACATAATCTTCTGGCCTGCATGACTACACTAGCCCCCATCCAATGGCCAGATAACAACTAATGGAGGAATGTTCCTCTGCAAGGATCTTAGAAATTATATGACAGCACAGGTTTACAGTGGGGGAAAAAAGTATTTGATCCCCTTCTGATTTTGTACGTTTGCCCACTGACAAAGAAATGATCAGTCTATGATTTTAATGGTAGGTGTATTTTAACAGTGAGAGACAGAATAACAACAAAAAAATCCAGAAAAACGCATTTCAAAAAAGTTATAAATTGATTTGCATTTTAATGAGGAAAATAAGTATTTGATCCCCTATCAATCAGCAAGATTTCTGGCTCCCAGGTGTCTTTTACACAGGTAACAAGCTGAGATTAGGAGCACTCTCTTAAAGGGAGTGCTCCTAATCTCAGCTTGTTACCTGTATAAAAGACACCTGTCCATAGAAGCAATCAATCAATCAGATTCCAAACTCTCCACCATAGCCAAGACCAAAGAGCTGTCCAAGGATGTCAGGGACAAGATTGTAGACCTACACAAGGCTGGAATGGGCTACAAGACCATCGCCAAGCAGCTTGGTGAGAAGGTGACAACAGTTGGTGCGATCATTCGCAAATGGAGGAAACCCTCGGTCTGGGGCTCCATGCAAGATCTCACCTCGTGGAGTTTCAATGATCATGAGAACGGTGAGGAATCAGCCCAGAACTACACGGGAGGATCTTGTTAATGATCTCAAGGCAGCTGGGACCATAGTCACCAAGAAAACAATTGGTAACACACTACGCCATGAAGGACTGAAATCCTGCAGTGCCTGCAAGGTCCCCCTGCTCAAGAAAGCACATGTACAGGCCTGTCTGAAGTTTGCCTGAATGATTCAGAGGAGAACTGGGTGAAAGTGTTGTGGTCAGGTGTGGTCAGATCTCTTTGGCATCAACTCAACTCGCCGTGTTGGAATGCTGCCTATGACCCCAAGTCATAACACCATCCCCACCGTCAATCATGGAGGTGGGAATATTATGCTTTGGGGGTGTTTTTCTGCTAAGGGGACAGGACAACTGCACTGTATCAAAGGGACGATGGACGGGGCCATGTACCGTCAAATCTTGGGTGAGAACCTCCTTCCCTCAGCCAGGGCATTGAAAATGACCTTAATGACTTGGAGAGGATCTGCAAAGAGGAGTGGGACAAAATCCCTCCTGAGATGTGTGCAAACCTGGTGGCCAACTATAAGAAACATCTGACCTCTGTGATTGCCAACAAGGGTTTTGCCACCAAGTACTAAGTCAAAGGGGTCAAATACTTATTTCCCTCATTAAAATGCAAATCAATTTATAACGTTTTTGAAATGTGTTTTTCTGGATTTTTTTGTTGTTATTCTGTCTCTCACTGTTAAAATACACCTACCCTTAAAATCATAGAATGATCATTTCTTTGTCAGTGGGCAAACGTACAAAATCAGCAGGGGATCAAATACTTTTTTCCCCCACTTTACACAGTAATGATAATATTACATAATTGTATTTATTGATGTAACATCACAGACTCAATATGATGATGTAGATCCATGAGCAAAGGTTTATTAGAGAAATATTTCAGCAAAAGTGCCAAAATGCAGTTTAAAAACACAACAAGAAAATATCAGTCCCAAATTGGTATCACAATGCTGAAACAATCTGAGAGTAAAGACCAAGAAAGCGGTCCAAGGTCATGATCAATTAATAAATCCTCATGTGCTAGGAAACGTAGTTCAGGATTTACAGATCCAATTGGCAAAACTTCACAGAGAGTGTGTTTAAGTGTTTGAATTGGCTGAATTGAAGTGTATGTAAACTCAATTAAAACACACACACACACACACACACACACACACACACACACACACACACACACACACACACTTGAAATTGTCTTGTTCTATTGGCAGACAATTTAGCTTCTTTCTATAATTATATATTATATAGAATTATATTCTATAATTGCTAACAGAACAGGACAATTTCAAACCTGACGCTAAATAGACTTAATAATTTGTCTATTTCTAATCTCTAAAGATATTTTCACTCGATAAGATAATTTCCTGCATAGAAACTATGGTAACTAGTGGTATTTGGGGGACTGCAGGTGTTGCCCAGATGTTTGATTACAGGGTGTGACAGGATGATTACGGTCAGCTGGTGCTGAGAGAGCCTCAATGAAATTCATGTCAATGACCTGAACTAAGTGGTGTGTGATTTTATTGGGAGGGCACAGTTCCAGGAACAGTGCCTGTTCCAACCCCCCATCTTCCATCTCACTGGTACTACAATGCACATTTTTCTTACCCCCAGTCTCTTCTCCTTAGGACCACCAAACATTTAGAACAGTACATCTGCTTTTCCACTTCTGGTTCTGGGGTAATAAGTCAGTGTGATATGAAAGCATGCAAAGAAGAAAGCCCGTTGCACTTGCCTTGTGTTTAGTCACTTGGCATTCCTGACATATTCCAAATTTCTTTGGTCCATAAGGATAAGAAAGAGATGTACTGCGCCCTCTAGCCACTGTCTCCATTTTTCCATTGTTGGCTGCTTTAATGGCCAACATTTCATGGTTTCCTACATCATAGTTCTTCTTTGTTCGTGCGAATAATAGGTGCACCAGGTGGAATTTTTCTGGATTTCCATGCTGCTGTGACAGTATGGTTTGAATTTTATACTATGATTTACTTACTTACATGATGAAGGCTGTGGGATGTTTAAGAAGAGTGCACTGTTTGAGTTTTAAAGGCTGCCTTATCTCATTTCTTTGGTTTACCCTTTTGGAAAGATTTGGGAGACACTGTGTAGTGTTGAAGCTTTCTATAGACTGACTGTGATACCCCAAACCCTCTGGTGTTCCTTGATGGTATTAATCTTGGTTCAGATTTATGACTGAATTTATTTTGTCCTAATCTTTCTGTAAACACTGGCAGCCCAGGAATTCCTTGTTGCCAAGGAATGAAACACTGGTTATATGGACTTCATACCTTGTGTTTTGTGAATATAGTCTTCCATGCATCTCCTAACTCAAGTTGTGCTGCTCAAATCTAAAATTTGACTATACTGCCACAAATAAAATACTTACATTAACAGCATTACATAGCAGTTTTTCATAATCCAACAACATAATCCAACAGATGATACATCATCTTCATACGATGACCATTCCTCTCTTGGCTGCCATGATGGAATATGTAAGTGCATAATCTGCAGCCAAGCAATTGTCTTGTTTCAGGAATAGTACCTGTACCCCAGCCTCTTGCGTTGAAGTGGCGAGGCTAACATCTTGTGGAAGAACTCTCAAAGTGTTTGTGTGATTGCTTTTTAGCACAAATGCCCCCTCTCCTTGTGTCTGTTGCACATGTAACAGCTTGAAACTTTTCAGATATTTTATTAAAAAATTAAAAATTAATTTTTTTTTTTCTACTTTTGTGATTATCCGCCCCTATGGAGATACCAATCACGTCACGGTTGGAGGTTAACTGGAGTGCTGTGGAAAGCTTAAGAGATATCCACCAGGTCACACCACTCTATATCATACCTGCCAGCCACATCTACACATCCACAGACATCATAGCCCTCTGGAAGAGTCCAGGAACAAACTTTCCCTGTACAAATATGTAGGTTTCCTTCATTATGAGGGCCTCTCATTATTTATTATGAAGTAAGTACAATCCAGTCCAGTCATTATTCTACTGCTGTAGTTAATTCAACATAATCCATATATTTCCAGGGCTAGCAGAGAAATAGTTTATCTCCAGAATGCCTGGACCATTGCTTCTGGTTCCAGTTCATTTCTACCTCTGTAAAGCATCCAACAGGTTGATGTCTCATGGTAATACATTTTGGCAACTGGACCTAAGATCATAAAGACTTCATGAAGGGCTTCATAAGTTCTATTGAATTGTGGAAAACACCCTGTTGCATCACACCTGTGACATGAATTGGTGGGACAAATACTAGGGTAAATACATTAGGATGGCATTGTAAAGCCTGGTTTTTGCCTTGTTAGAAATATTTCTGAGAAGTGCCTGAAATGATCTTAAAATGAACACAGTGCCTTGAGCATTCATGGATATTCCTAACAGTGGGAGGAAAGAGTGAAGTAATGAACAGCAAGAAATAATAAAACAAAGTGCACCTTTCTAGTCTGTAGTCTGTTCAGATAAAATGGTGGCATGCTTTGACTGACGTGTGAATGTTGCAGTATGATTATACAGAATTTCACCATCTAATCGGAAATTGTGGACTATTACATAATTCACTATTTTTCATTTTACTCAGAGCTTGTTTAAAGTGGAACACCTGAGTGGACCTATCCTATATTGTGGTATTGAATGGAAAGACACTGATTGGCATTTACTTGAAAACTGAGAAACTGGCTTGCTTTTTGGCCTAGATATTGCTGCCGTTGCATTTTATAAACACATTTGACACTATATTTGTAACCCTTCAGAAATGAATGTTGATAAAATGATACAATGTAGGGTTTATCTCTGCTTGAACAATGTTTATGTTATGAGAAATACATAGCCTATATACCCTGGAAAGCTAATAGCAACATATTGTTTAAGTTTGTGAACTGGAATCTAGCAGAAAATGTCTTTATTAATAAATAGCTGTTCCTGTTCAATCGAGAAGAGTGAAGAAATAAATGTATGTATTGTTGATACAGTCTATAGATGATCTACTAAACATCAGTTGCTATAAAGTGGGCCATGCAGGTTGATGACATTCTAGGTTTTTGTGACTGCAAATTGTCTACATTGGACTATACAAATACAAATACAAATACAAAATACAAAGTGTTAATGTATTAAAATGTTCATACATTCATTTAAACAGCTTTGTCCTGATCAGGGTGATGGTGGATTCAGGGCCTCAGGAACACCGGGAAAGAGATGGGGAAACACCCTGGATGGGATGCCAGTCCATCGCAGGACATCATGCACGTGCACATTCACACACTCCTTCACCTACTTCTCCTACTGTAGGGGCAATCCAGAGCAACCATGTTTTTGAGCGGTAGGAGGAAACCAGAGAACCCTGAAGGAACCCACATGGACACAGAGAGAAAATGTACATGTACAGAAGGTCCACGAAGCTCCATGCATATAGTAACCTGAGTTCAGGATTTAACTGGGGACCTTGGAGCTGTGAGCCAGCAATGCTTGTATTAATATATGATGAATGTAAATTTATTTTATTGTTATTTTTGATAAAGCCTTTAGAGCAACATCAGTAATGTACAGGTATGTTTAATTAATTTAATGATCTTTTAATAGACATACTACAGTATAACCTCGATGTCAGGATGTACAGTATGTAGACAGCACTGGCTCCAAAACAGTCTTCACCTCCACCTGACCGCTGACAGGCAGCAGCTCCCTCTGTGATGCTCACACATAATCATCAGAGTCCATCAGCAGATTGAGATAGCTGACTGCTGTGGAAGGTCAGCATTCAGACGGCTATCCTGTTGTAGTTTTATTCAGCAAAAGGCAGCTGTCCCTGATCTCTCTCACTGGCTAACACCTGGTAAGAGTTAGGAGAACTTCTAAATGTAAATGAGATGTTATAGTAGCTACTGGGTAATTCTAATGTTGAAACGAGCAAACTTAAGCTAGTAAGTGAGGAAAGAGAAAAGTTCAGTAAAACTTTTCATGAGAAGTGACAGCCCAATATATATTTTTACACAAACTCATTTCATTTTATTAACATATGGCAGCATGGTGGCACAGTTACTACAGGTAGCGTTACTGTTTCACAGCTCTAGGATCTCTGGTTTGATGACAAGCTCAGGATACTGTCTGTGTGGTGTTTTGCATATTTGCCCTGTGTTCGCGTGGGTTTCCTCCCACCTCTCAAAAAATGCTGATAGGTGGACTGGCTGTGTTAAATTGACCCTAGTTGTGAATGAGTGTGTCAATATGTGTGTGCACAGTGCTGTTTGATGGAGTGGAATCCCATTCAGGCTGTATTCCTGCCTTACTCCTAGTGTTCTCAGGATTGGCTCTGGATCCACTCTGGATCTACTTGGAAAGTTCTACATGCTTATATGGTACTATCCCTTGTGTCCCTTAAAAAACATAGTTATGCTTTTCTCAAAACTATGTGTGGTAATCATTATAGTGCTAGCCCCATGCCCCATCATTTATATATTTTATGAGATTGAGAATAGTCAAGAAAGACAGTTGAAGGCCAGGTGCTAGTGAGCAATAATATGCAAAAAAGTAAGTTAAATAAAATTAATTAAAGTCCATCCATCCATTTTCTATATCGCTCATCCTTAATGGGTCACAGGGAACCTGGAGCCTATCTCAGGGAGCATGGGGCACAGGCGGGGGACACCCTGGACGGGGTGCCAATCCATCGCAGGGCACACATTCACACACCCATTCACACACCATGGACGCTTTTGAACATGCCAACCAGCCTACAATGCATGTCTTTGGACTGGGGGAGGAAACCGGAGTACCTGGAGGAAACCCCCAAAGCATGGGGAGAACATGCAAACTCAGCACACACATTACCGCGGCGGAATTGAACCCTCGACCCTGTAGGTGTGAGGCAAAGCCACCGTGCCACCATGAATTAAAGTCTATCACGCTAAATTACATGAAATATGTGCTTGTGCAAAGTATACCTTTCACCCTTATATGTCTTGATGTTGATGTCATTTAAGATAGAATATGGTTCATTCAGATCTGTTTGTTCACATTCAAATGATTCAGTTCAGTTTCACTATGCCATTATTTCTGCATTACCAGAGAAACATCTAACCACAATTACATTTTATGAAAGTAGCCCAGACTCCTTTCAGTTCATACTAGACTGCTTCAAAAACAAACAATCATTCAGTTAATAATGAATGCACCAGTGAACAGACGGAAAATCTGTTGTGATGTAAAACATTCCCTTTGGGAAATACTGTCTGATTAGACGAAATTTATTAAAATAGCTTACTTTTTCTGACAGAAATACAAAGTGAGCTGGAGGTAGAAATATGTTTGCATACATTACTTAAAACAGACTGTCAAAATTTTGTGTTCATAACATAAAATTATGTGAATGTGTGAAAGAAATGTCAGTGGCCTGCATATTATGTGTGGAGATCTAGACTGCCACTGACGTAGAAGCAGACATTATTGAAAACAGCAAGTTGTCTACTACAAGAAAGTCTGAAGCTGTAAACCACACACAAAGAAAACCCTGCCGCCAACGAGCCATTAAGAGCAGAGAGAGACATGCCAGAAAAATAAAGCTATCTAACACTGCACAAACACATGTCTGAAAAAAATCCTGGGACCACACATGATAGTGGCAAATGTGCAAATGAACCCAAGAGAGAATTCTTGGTTCTCAGTTGTTAAATCTCTCTGTGACAAGTTAAAAGTTGCTTAGAAAGTTGGTGAAACCTGGGGTAATATTGTATGACATGGTTTCCTTAAACAAATAACATCTAACGTTCATGAGAAGCGTTACTTGCTTCAGGTTCAGAGTTTTAAGTTCAGTATTGGAGACATGTAGCCTTTGACAATTAAAATACAGGTTTTAGATAATATGTCCTAAGAATATGATCGTCATAATCATTAAGTGGTTATTAATATATTATTATTATTAGAATATTAATGAAGCATAGTGAGTATTAGACATTCTATCATGAACACTTGGCATTGCTGCAATGTGCAGCAAATGACAAGGCCTTTTTCAAAAGACACAAAAATACAACCCCAATTCCAAAAAAGTTGGGATGCTGTGTAAAATGTAAATTAAAAACAGAATGCAATGATTTGCAAATCTCATAAACCCATATTTTATTCACAATAGAACAAAGAAAACATACCAAATGTTTAAACATATGAGGAAATGTACCATTTTAAGGAAAAAATAAGGTCATTTTGAGTTTGATGGCAGCAACACGTCTCAAAAAAGTTGGAACAGGGCCATGTTTTCCATTGTGTAGCATCCCCTCTTCTTTTAACAACAGTCCATATACGTTTGGGAACTGAGGAGACCAGTTGCTGGAGTTTTGGGGGAGGAATGTTGTCCCATTAGTGTCTGATACAGGATTCTAGATGATCAACAGTCCTGGGTCTTCTTTGTCGTATTTTTCATTTCATGATGCGTCAAATGTTTTCAATTGGTGAAAGGATCCGGCCCGGCACCCGGACTCTTCTACTATGAAGCCATGCTGTTGTAATAGATGCAGTATGTGGTTTAGCATTGTCTTGCTGAAATATGCAAGGCCTTCCCTGAAAAAGACGTCGTCTGGATGGAAGCATATGTTGCTCTAAAACCTGTATATACCTTTTTTTTTAGCATTGATGGTGCTTTTCCAGATGTTCAAGCTGCCCATTCCATAGGCACTAATGCACTCCCATACCATCAGAGATGCAGGCTTTTGAACTGAGCACTGATAACAGGCCGGATGGTCCCTCTCCTCCTTTGTCCAGAGATCACAGCGTCCATGGTTTCCAAAAAGAATTTCAAATTTCGATTCGTCTGACCACAGAACAGTTTTCCACTTTGCCTCAGTCCATTTTAAATGAGCTTTGGCCCAGAGAAGACGACGGGTGTTTCTGGATCATGTTCACATATGGAGTCTTCTTTGCATGATATTATATATTATTATGTAATTATTATATTATATAACCTGCATTTGTGGATGGCATGGCAAACTGTGTTCACAGACAATGAGTTCTGGACGTGTTTATGAACCCATGCAGTGATTTCCATTACAGAATCATGCCTGATTTTTAATGCAGTGCTGTCTGAGGGCCCGAAGATCACGGGCATACAATGTTGATTTTTGCCCTTGTCCCTATGTATATAAAGTATATGTTACTGACCTGTTGCCAATTAACCTAATTAGTTTCAAAATGTTTCAAGCTGTTTCTTTTTAGTAACACTTACTTTTCCAGCCTTTTGTTGCCCCGTCCCAACTTTTTAAGACGTGTTGCAGCCATCAAACTCAAAATTACCTTATTTTTTTCTTAAAATGGTACATTTCCTCAGTTTAAACATTTGATGTGTTTTTATGCTCTACTGTGAATAATGTATGGGTTTATGAGATTTGCAAATCATTGTATTCTCTTTTTATTTACATTTTACACAATGTCCCAACTTTTTTGGAATTGGGGTTGTAGTAGAAACCATGCTCATTAGAGCACACCTAGGATTGTATTGACAGTGTGCTTGTATTGACAGATGGAATCAGTGCTAATCTACAGAAGAGTGTCAATATAAAAATCAACATAAAGTGTCTTAGTGCAAGCTTGGTCCCCACTAGCTACCAGAACCACTCCAATATGCCTTGGCATAGATTCTACAAGTCTCTGGAACAGTACTGGAGAGATGAACACCATTCTTCAACCTCAACTGGTGTTTTGATGATGGTGATGGAGAGTGCTGTCTAACACATGACTCCAAAATCTCCCATCAGTGTTCAGTTGGTTTGAGATTTGGTGACTGTGAAGGCCATAGCATAAAATATATAATGCTGCATACCTGTATAATGCTGACTACTCTCATCAGGATATTAAATATTTAACCGTAGAATAACAGTGATAACTCAAAAGAACTTTTTGATTTGATTTGCAGTGACACTTCCCTAAGAGGACAAGTGGATGCAAAAATGCCTCCCACAACATCACAGAGCCACTGGACACTCTCACTGTCACTCATTCAAGCTATACCAATATCTTGGTGTAAGCCACACATGGATTCTTCTGCTTGGCAAGAATATGGTGAAGGAGACCTATCTGACCATCCATCCATCTATTTTCTGTACCTCTTATCCGCGGGGAGCCTGGAGCCTATCCCAGGGGACTCGGGGCACAAAGTGGGGGACACCCTGGAGAACCCATCACAAGGCACATGCAGGGATGTCTGACCATTAGAGAATTTCTTTTTTTTATACTAATTTTAATATTGAGACATCCATCCGTTAATGAACAGATATTCAGTTAACCTCTAGAAAAGTGGAAAAACTTTTTAAATATAATAATAATAATAATAATAATAATAATAATAATAATAATAATAATAATAATAATAATTTTTCCACTACTATTAAACTTTACTCCTGGCAGTACACATATTTGGATGTTTGACAGAGGTAATATATAGAAAATGAAAAAAAAAAATAAAAAATTAAACACACAGTAAAAGATCAGTATTTCAGTCTGTAGCCTTACTGTAGCCATGCATGCTCTGGTGTCACAGAATTCCTGCATTTGGGGTAAATTGTAATGTACACGATTATTTACATCTATTTGGCTAACTCTAAAGTGGTGTACATTTAATCGGTTTGTAGCAGACAAATGTAAGGTTTACGTATTAAATTTTCGTCTAGGTTGTATGGTTTTTGCGAATCTAAACAAAAAGTAAAAACTGTTACAATCCACTCCTTACTAACACTGGTAAGCAATACTAATGAGTTAACAGGCCCTATGTTGTATATAAACTTGAATCTTTTTCAAGTTGAATTATGTGTATGCTTCTTAAATTGGAGAGAATCTTGCCATACAAAAGTAAGACTGAAAAGTCCCATGCAATTTTAGTGGTCTTCACAGTATGTTCTTGTCTCTCTAACATTTAAAATCATCAGCAACTTAACACTGAAAATACAAGAAAGCCTTAGTATTTTTCCTTTCCTCAATCCACAACATATTCCTTTCTCAGTCGATCTGAGCAATAGCCCAATCACTGGCCGGCATTCTTCTCCAAACCGTTCACATGGAACTAGTTAGAACAAAATTCCTTCCATGAAGAAAATATCTGGCACAAATTTAATGCAAAATCATAAATGGGAGGCCTGTCTCATTTTCACCCATTTTATGCCTTCCTTTCTTCTTGTGTTTTTGACTTCTGTACAAAGGGAAAGGGAGTCCTCTAAGGCATCTCCTTTTTCAATAAAGGAACAAATGATTTTGGTTTCCAGTTTGCAAAGACAGAATGGGATTTACTTTTTTTGTGTGGATGAACCTAAAGGACAGGCTGATAGAAAAGTCTTTCTTGTATTTTTTGTGTTGTGTATTTTGGCAGGCAAATCTGGGCCTGTAAATGCTCTGTAGATGTGCACACATCAACAGTCCACATCTGCTCATATGTTAAATAAATATGTTAAAAGAAGCAATATGCTGAATCAAACAGTCATCTGTTAGAAAACAAACTTGTTGAATTTTGGATTGACATTGACTTTTTCTGACTAAACAAATGCACTGATGGTAGATCTGAGATATCACTTCCATATTAACCACAACATATAACGTCAGTATAAAATCTTAGAGACTGTATATTAGATGTGATTATTGATTTAATTACCCTCCTTCATATCCAGCTGATCTCATACGAGACAAAATGTATTTAAGTGAACCTCATCATTTTCTAGTCTTATTTTTTTCTAGTCTTGTACAGAGCAGAGAGGTTTGTTTCTTCAATACTGCTGTTACACTGTAAGTCAAAGAATATAACTGCACACTGGATGTAGAGTCACAGTCTGATTGATGGAAGGCTGGAAAGCATTAGCCTATGACATATAGCATACTTTACTGTACAATGAAGGGTAAATAATACTAATGTTGGTAATAGAAAATCTGGCAAAGCCTAAGGCCAACTCTTTGCTAAGAGCATACCTTAAAAAACCCATCTTGGGTAAAAAGCTAACTTTCATGTAGCTTTGTGAATGTCTACATACTACCCATTGGTACTTCACCTTCTGCAACAATGACTATATTGATATGTCCATTCACATTTTGTTTCCAACTTGGTTTGGCCCATCTTTTAGTTATTTTATGAATCCTCCCCAATCCAGCATGCCAAGAGGGTTCAAATTCTCAATTTGAACTCCCTCCAGTGCCACCGACCATGTCCTATCTCACCATAAATAAAGACCAAAGTCAGCAAGAGACCTAATTAAGTTCACAGCAAGTCTTGATTAGGGTGGGCATAATAATGATTCTAACAATTACCAATCAATGAAATGGGCAAACCAACCACTAGTTTCCCATGATCTTATTTTACAAAAGTAATAGCAGGTGTGGTTGCTAGAGAGAAGGCTCTGAACTTTCTTTCATAGGCAAAAATTTATCCTCCTTTATACCAGTTAGTCTACCAGGTCTTTGGGATCTTTGGTTTTCTATAAATGCAGTAGTTCCAAACCCACTCTTCTCCTCCACTGAATACAAGAAGACTATTTATTATTGACTGTACCATACTGAAAAATCATCACATATACAATGTTTCTTATTATTTATTTAAAAACATTATCCAAAGAATTACAGCCAGCTATAGAAGTTCATTTGTATAATAGTTTTGCTAGTTTCATTTGATTATATTTACATATAGTGTATTTTTGTGTACATATAAATTCTAGAAAAATCCATAACCTAAGAACTTAGATATAAAATATATAACAAATGCATTTAGATTCAGTAAACTCTCTGGGTGGGAGGGATGCTCTCTGTGTCAGTCACAATGTACTCTAGGCAATTATGGGGGTCTGTGCGCTCATGCATGTGGAAGAGGGTATATAGCACTTTCCTCCGAGTGTGTTACGCTGCCCTGTGACATGCATCATGAGCAGCAACTCGAAAAGATGCTGATGTTGGCTTCACTTATCTTAGAGAAAGCATGGGGTAGTCCTCACCCTCCTTGGTTGGCAGCTGTTGTGTGATAGAAGCGATTTAGCAAGTGGTGGGAAATGGCAAATGACCAAATTGGGGAGAAAATAGGTCTTTCTCAGCTGTGTGAACAAAGTACTTCTGACACTGTAGGAGTTGATATATTGTGGAAAAGAATATACAGTATGTGAAACATCTAATCCCATTCAAAATGCATCATTTAAAATTAAGGGGAAATTATTACAAGACAGCAAAAAATCTGTCTCACTACCAACTCTTACTTACAAATAGATAAAGAAAAATTGTGCTCTTTATCCTTCCTTGGGTATGCCAAATATTTATTAAGATGTACCCACAGTGAACTCTCACTAGACAAGGGCACTGCTCTTTTTTGAAATTGCACATGAAGTCCAAATAACATAAGCATCCAGGCACAAAATCTATCTTAGTCCCTGTCCATGTGATCATGTTAAGGCCATCTAATCACATTTAAGATCTACACGGAGAATGGACCTTTCATCCTACAACCACGTTAGCAAGATAGGATTCTTGAGAAGCATTGCATACATTCCTGAAACGAGAAAAATAATGGACCTTTCTTCCTCAAACTTTAGAGGCAGGAGATAAAAAGGTGAAAGTTTTTGCCTGACAGTATGTTGATGAAACAAGAAATTGCAAGCAGATTTTTTGTCTTGGAAGGAGGTGACTAGTCATGGTGGTGAGGAGGCAGCACTGCAAGAGATTTATGAACACTGAAGTCAGAGGCTATAGCTAGGCCATGCATTTTTCACTCTCCAGGAAGTTCAGGTTCAAGTTGTTCAGGTAGGACATGCCAAATTCTCGCCGAATGGGTAATTAATTAGTCTTCCTAACGAGGTGATATTTACACAGATGGACCTCTTCTCTTTGAACTGGCTACCCTTTTACCTCAGTATTTCCTCTCACCAGTGCTTGCTATCACATTGTGTCAAAACACACTAATGGGGTATCACCTCCTGTTTTGCTCTGTGTGTGTTCCCCATGTCCACAAGCCAAGAATAACTTAACAAGGTCCCCACAAGTATTTGTCAGAACATGTCTCACTTACTTAGACTTAAATGTCTTAATTGTGTAACTGTAAATTGCTGAGAATAATGCATTTGACTGGAAACATCCCTTAATCCATGATGTACAAGAAGGTAAAAAGTATGAAAACAAGACAGAATGACATCAGGGAACAAAGAGGGGAAAATGTGTAGTAGGATTCGAAAGAGTGAATAAGTGAATCTTCTTGGTCATTATTTTTTATAGAGTGCCCTCCACTAATATTGGCACCCTTGGTAAATATGAGCAAAGAAGGCTGTGAAAATTGTCTTTATTGTTTAACCTTTTGATCCTTTGTTAAAAAAAAGTCACAAAAATACTCTGCTCTCATGGATATCAAACAACTGCAAACACAACACGGGTTTATAAAAAAAAAAAAGTTAAATATATATTTGCAACAATTATCGGCACCCCTATGAATTCATATGAGAAAAATATATTTGAAGTATATTCCCATTGATATTTTACATTTTTAATATCCCTGGCTGACTAGGAACAGGAAATTGTTCAACCATGACTTCCTGTTTCACAGGGGTATAAATATGAGGTAACACATAGGCCAAATTCCCTTAGTCATTCATAACACTGGGTAAGACCAAGGAATATAGCTGTGATGTGTGGTAAAAGGTTGTTGAGCTTCACAAAATGGGAAGTGGCTATAGGAAAATAGCAAAAGCATTGAAAATGCCCATTTCCACCATCACGGCAATAAATAAGAAGTTCCAGTCAACTGGAAATGTTATGAATCAACCTGGAACTGGACGTGTGTCTATATTGTCTCAATGCACTGTGAAGAGGATGGTTCGAGAGGCCAAAAAATCTCCAAGGATCACAGCTGGAGAATTGCAGAAGTTAGTTGCATCTTGGGGTCAGAAAGTCTCCAAAACTACAATCCGAAGTCACCTACATCACCACAAGTTATTTGGAAGGGTTTCAAGAAAAAAAGCCTCTACTCTCATCCAAAAACAAACTCAAGCATCTTCAGTTTGCCAGACACTACTGGAACTTCAAATGGGATCGGGTTCTATGGTCAGATGAAACTGAAATAGAGATTTTTGGCAATAAACCAATGGTTTATTGGGTGGTTGCGGTGCACACAGAGAGGTAGCCATATGGAAAAGTACCTCATGCCCACGGTCAAATATGGTGGTGGCTCTTTAATGTTTTGGGGCTGTTTTTCTGCCAGAGGACCTGGACATTTTGTTAGGATGCATGGCATCATGGACTCTATCAAATATCAACAGATATTAAATGAAAACCTAACAGCCTCCGCCAGAAAGCATAAAATGGGCCAAGGTTGGATCTTCCAGCAGGACAATGATCCAAAACATACATCAAAATCAACAGAAAAATGGTTTACTGACCACAAAATCAAGGTCCTGCCATGGCCATCCCAGTCCCCTGACTTGAAACCCATAGAAAACCTGTAGGGTGAACTGAAGAGGAGAGTCCATCAGTGTGGACCTGGAAATTTGAAGGATCTGGAGAGATCCTGTATGGAGGAATGGTCTCAGATCCCTTGCCATGTATTCTCCAACCTCATCAGGCATTATAGGAGAAGACTCAGAGCTGTTATCTTGGCAAAGGTAGGTAGCACAAAGTATTGACTAAAAGGGTGCCAATAATTGTGGCACACATATATTTAACAAAAAAAAATTTTTTTTTTGATAAACCTGTGTTTTGTTTGCAATTGTTAGCTATCCATGAGAGCAGAGTATTTTTGTGACTTTTTGAACAAAAGATCAAAAGGTTCAACAATAAAGATTTTTTCACAGCCTTCTTTGCTCATATTTACCAAGGGTGCCAATATTAGTGGAGGGCACTGTAAGTATTGTGTGTTTTGCTTTAAACGGTCATGAGTTGTTTGTGTCATATTTTTAACTGCATGCCAAACCTGATTTGTGCTCCTTAAGCCAGTGAATCCTGACCAAGTTTCACTCCTCTCTCAGTATTTGAATCAGCAGATCTTTCACCAGATATGGCAAATTGGTTGGACTCATTTAGTCAGAGTTGGAGATTTCTAGTGTTTCAGCACTTTCAAGAGAAGTCTATGCTGGACTGGCTGAGAAATTAATTATTTTGCTAAACACAAAGTGGCAATGGCTGTTAGCTAATTTCTATTTATTTATTTATTTGTTTGTTTGTTTGTTTATTTATTTATTTACAATGCTCAAGCTTTTTGTCTGTTTTAGACAAGGAATTTGAACGAATCATTTATCTGAACAATCTGAAATCATTTGAGTCACTGAACAAAATTCACAGATTTCACCTCTAATTCTTTAAGTAATCTATTTCTTAAAAATGGATCTGAGTCAGATGTATAGTTTCTTGTCTGTGATTTTTTAAAATGTTATTACAATTACAAAACTACACAATATACATCATGCATATTTAAAACATTAGTCAACTTTATATCTCCATGTTATTAGTATGTTAAGACTCTCAACAATAAATGATGGCCTGTAATTCAAAATAATATAGGGGTGAGCTTCATATACGTTAAAGCATGGATCATGCTAGTCTTTTACTGGTAAAATGCATAGCTTCCTAGAGTTTAACATTTGCCACAACATGTTCTTCCGCATTTCCTCACTTTCTAAGAGTTCATATATTGAAACATGGCTTTACTAAGCTCCTGGTTCCTGAACACTTCATCAAAGCAGATATCTTCTTCCTTCCACTGATGAAGTACAAAATACATCCCAATAAATCATGCTCTCTGATCTCTCTAGAGTTCCTGTGAAGATTGTAGCTTTCACACAACTGAGGTTTCCAAAATATGGAAACAGTAGCTCACACTGCCCTCCCAAAGAAAGCACTGAATGATATTTCCAGTGCATTTATTTTTAGAGAGTGCCGTAGTGGGAATTCAGAAATATTCTCCTGATCTTTTAAACATTTGAAAATGACTGAATTTAACTGAGACCATATGATTAATTCTTAGTGGACCACACACACACACACACACACACACACACACACACACACACACACACACACACACACACACACACACACACACACACAGAGTAATTACTGGGTATAATTATGGAGCTAGGTATTTGAGGAAAATGCTTTTGATAACAAAATGTGGACCATAGCTAATACAATAAAATTAATTTCTTAAGGATGTCTTTGCATTAGTAGTAAAACTTACACTGAAATTAATTGTAGTTGAAATAAAGACACATTAGAGAAAAGATGAAAAAGATGAACAGTTCCGTTTGCTAGGGGGTTATAATGGTGCATAGTTTTTATACTTCTTTGTGTATCAATCAATGATATAAATATGTTAAAGAAGATAAAATGCTAAACTCTGCCTTACTGTGCACATACAAAACCACAATTAACCATGTTTGTTCTTGGGGCATAAGACAAGCTTCAATCAGAGCCTAGCTTAATATAATGTATGTTATGTATATGTGCTGTTATCTGTGCAAGGGAAAACATCATAAATTTCATTTTGCATCCAATCAAGTTAATAAATGTAAAAAGAAACTATCAAGAATTGTGCCAATTCATCATCTGTGGGGATCCTCTCATGCTACACTATCTAGGTAGCACTAGAGCTATCTGTGTATGTGTGAATATGGATAAAACACTGGACTGCAGTGTGGAACTTGAGGATGAGAGTCCCTGGCCTTACCTCAGTAAAATTTTTCAAAGGGTGTCTTAGCTGACTCTCTAGAAGGCATGACATATTGGTTATTTAATTCATTATCAAACTACATACACTCACTGAACACTTTATTAGAAACACCTGTACACATACTTATTCATACAATTATCTAAACAGCCAACTGTGTAGCAGCAGTGCAGTGCATAAAATCATGCCAACAGCTTCGGGTAATGTTAACATCAACAATCAGAATAGGGAAAAAAATGTGATCTCAGTGATTTTGACTGTAGCATGATTGTTGGTGCCAGACAAGCTGGTTTGAGTATTTCTATAACTGCTGATCTCCTGGGATTTTCACACACAACAGTCTCTAGTCATTACTCCAGTGAGCGGCAGTTCTGTGGACAGAAATGCCTTGTTGATGAGAGAGGTCAATGGAGGATGGCCAGACTGGTTTGAGCTGACAAAAAGGCTACAGTAACACAGATAACAACTCTGTAAAATTGTGGTCAGCAGAACAGCATCTCAGAATGCGCAACACGTTAATCCTTGAGGTGGATGGGCTACAACATCAGAAGACCATGTCGGGTTCCACTTCTGTCAGCCAAGAACAGAAAGAAGTTGAGGCTGCAGTTAGCACAGGCTCACCAAAACTGGACAGCTGAAGACTGGAAAAACTTAGCCTGGTATGATGAATCTCAATTTCTGCTGAGGCACACAGATGGTAGGGTCAGAATTTGACATCCAGGCTAGTGGAGGTGGTGTAATAGTGTGGGGAATGTTTTCTTGGCACATTTTGGACCCATTAATACCAATCAATCATCACTTGAATGCCAAAGCCTATTTGAGTATTGTTGCTGACCATGTGCAAATATGTTATTATATAAAATTGCATCAGTTAAACATTTATTTTACTTTTTTACTTGAGTTAATTTACTTTCAACTGAGTACATTTTGGCTGGATACCTGTTCTGGATACTTATCTATACATTCACTTAAGTACAATATCTCAGTACTTTTTCCACCCCTGCTCTGGGTTTGTCAGGAACATTACCATAAATAGTGTTTGCTCTTAAAAATCTAATCAGGTGGAAATTATACTTATGAGCAATGCTGAAATGAAGATGTGAAATGTACAGTCTGTTGAAGATGGAACATATGAGGATGAGGAATGTGTACAGGGAAGACTGAGCATGTGATAAAACTGCTAAAGCATTACTGCTGCAAAAGAACCATCAAAGCACATTCATGGTTCTGATAAAAAAAATGGGGAAAAAATTAATAACATAGGAGTTTGCAGACAAGAAACACAAAATGTGCTCTTTTGATTGATTGATTCTGTTCTTGAGGCAAACTGAAGCTGCTTATTCATCTCATACAACATTTGTAAAATTGCACTGAGTATGACAAATTATCCTTTTAATGCTGTAGTGTGTATTTGTGTAATTAAATACACATCACAATCAAAACTTAATTATAAGTTTGCAACTGAGCAATCAGTAAATGTGTTTCGAAAACACTAGACAGGCTGAACTAGTTACATAGGATACATCTGTTGGAGAATAAACAGATTTTTGCATGGCCAAAATTTGAGTTTCCTCTGGTTTTTCCAGATCATTCCCACCTCCCAAAACATGCTGGTAGGTGAATTCTGACCAGTTTTCCTAGAATAGACTCTGGATCTAAATTACCCTGACTGGGATAAAGCACTTACTGGTGGATGAATTAATGATGAATGATATAGCATTGCCAATCATAGATGTAGCAGTACTGAATCTATAGATGATGAGTCTATCAGCTAGAGCTGATGTAGAGCTCTGTCTAACCTGTAGTATTTATGTGTATTGGCTTAAAACTATGAAGCCAATGCACCCAACCACTACATGTGATGATGTGGTTGGGTGTACTATATGTATCAGCAACAGGAGAAGGAGACAGCTTTGTTAAGTTGGATGTTTGTAGAAGGAAACGTGTTAGTCTGGTTTTCAAGTACATTATTTTTATAAAACCTGGAGACTTCACAGTTCCCAGCCCCCAACAATGACAACTATTTCAGTTGAACTACAGTCTGTTTAACAAAGTGTAACTCACAGTGATTTACACTATTTGACTTTTATGCATATCCAAAAGTCTAGACATAGCCCCTGCACCCAGTACCCCGAACCTCTTCATAAAGGGAAATAACATAATAAAATGAGGGGAGCATACAGTATCTGAGAGCACAATGTTACATATTTTGTAAGACACATTAAACATAAAAAGTATAGGGGAAGTCAAACTTACTGTATAGGCCAAAATAATTTTACAGTGATTTACAATGGAAAGAAAACCTTCTATTTTTATTATGTTTCTCAGCCTTATAGAACAAAAGTTTACAGCATTTCTTGTAATAATAAAGAAAGGTTAAAAATGATGATGTACTACACTAATAAATGTTGCTTGGAATGCTACAGTCATAAGGTAGCTGATAGGATCACTATAAAGTCTAGACTAAAATGAATCTCTTATACATTCCATTTCTTGCACATGGATCATAGTAGAGTGATAATCCACCGTAATTTACATTGTTGAACAATTTGTGATTTATAATCTTACTCAACAACAACTTTAGGAAACCTTAGGAAATCTACTTATATTTTACTATGAAACAATGAAAATTCCCACGCCAATATAATTTAAGCTTTAAATAACTTCTCAGGAGTGGCTAAAGGCTAAAAATGAAATGTCTCTGGACTACACTGTTATTTTCCTGATCAGAAAAAAACTGAAGATTTGCAGTATTTCCCCTTTACATCTACATGCATCACTATATCTGTAGTAGATGTATAAACTGTGTCCATGTGAACTAAAACTTGTCATCTAAACTATGTTTAACTAAAATATTCTTCAAGGCATGTTTGGTATCAATCTAATCCATATTTTATGGTGAGCAATGTGGTGACATCATAAATATCATATAGGTTTAGGAAATAACATTTACAGTATACAGTATACAGTATGTTGCAATGTGTGTTTTATTCTTCCACACACACATCTACAAACACACATATAGATACTGGGACATACAGGGTTATAAAAAAGTATGCATTATACAATGTAGAGAGATGCTTTTACCATAACACCTCCCATGCCCGTGACTCTGTCCACTGACTTTGTAAGTTCTCTTCATTTCTATTTTCTGTATATCGTGCATTTGTGTTTGTACAATAAGCACATTTATTACTGTATCTCTAAATACTCAGTAATTCTTCTGCAAGAAAGTATGGTGCATTAAAAGTGCATATTTATATGGTTATTAGAAATAGTTTCCTAGCTAATGTTTTAGCACGTTAGACATGTTTGAAAGCAACCTCTGACACGATGAAAGGCTAATATTGGCAAGTTTAAAGAAAACCTCTGACAAGTAAATAGGAAAGGCCTAGGCTTGGATGTTAATAGAAACCTCTAAGCTAATTGTTTAATAAATAGGCTATATAAAAGCCTCTGATATAGGAATGCCATTTTATGATGAAACCTCAGCATGAAGCTGTTTTAGATTAAATACAATTGGCACACTGAGATATTAGAGCGTTAACTAGAAGATTATTCTTTGGAGTCAGATCTTTAATTAAATGTAAGTGTGGAGTCAGATATTTAAATCACAAAGCTAAAACAATAAATTTAAACTTCAGCTGCTCCTATTTTTGTCCTTGATCATAAGAGAGCCGCAGACTAAGATAATATCACTTTATACTAGTCCTACACATCACACCCATTTTTATAATTATTCCATGTTCCAGGCTCCAGTTTCTTCTGCTTCCTGGCGTTTCCATCAGCCTCACATAACAAAACATTTGCCAAGCTGTGGACTTCAACATATAGACAACAAATTCCTTAGTGATGAATTAACTTGTAAAGTGAATAGTGATGTCCAGATGGTTTTGAGTAGGTGTGAATTCAGCACTGAGGATTTTGTTGTACACTTGCGAGTACCACAGTGCCAGTGTTTGACAGGACATAAGTTTGTGCTAGGCACCCACTAAATATTTGTCTACAAACTCCTGGAATCAGAGGGGATAGCACTGGTATTTGGATATGGAAACAAAAACAAAAACATATTAACCCATAATTCATAGTAGATACTGAATAATATACAGTACATTTGATGTTAATTAAACAAAGATTATACCACAGCGCTTTCTAAAGGCTCAATTCTGATTGTTTATAAGAAAAGGTTTATAGTATACTGTAGAGCTCATTTTAATGCATTATTGTTTTTATAGTAATCATTTACACAGGGACTTGTATGGTGGAAACTCCACATAAAAGGGTTAAAAAAAATCATGTAGTTTTGAAATTGGTGAATTTTTCACTAAGGAGATATTTATTTAGCCTGTTTGGAAGGACTCTCCAGTGTCAGCACTGTATATAGCTGCTATAATGTAAGTGATAACAGGAAGTAACTTGTTTCACAGATAGTCCACAGCATTATTTGCCCGTATATTCAAATTTATTAGACTGTTAGGGTGTCCGATCCTTATTACAAAATGGACATTATTATCATCTCAGTGTTTAATATAACTTAATTTGTTTCTTAAAACTTAAGAGGACCTTAAGGCTATTGCACTTTTACAAACACAATCTTAATCTGTAGCCATCAGCATTCATGAGATAGCACTTATGGATCTATTTCAGGGGTCATGCTTTATTTATTTATTTATTTATTTATTTAAAAAACAAAAAAAAATTCTAAAACCATTACAAGTAAATGTACTACAGCTGTCACTGTGCAATTTGTTTAAAGATTCAAGCATGGGTGCATGGGGTCAGTTTGAAAATGGTAATGTATCTTCTAAATTAATACAGTGTAGAATAAATGGAGCAGGATTCAGAATTCAGCTCATGGGCAGCTTGTAGAAGCTCTAAGCCAGCCATCCAGTTTTGGAATGAAGTATGGATATGAGATTGAGGATCAGAATAGAAATCAAAATAGCCACATGAATGCTAATTACAGTAGAAATCATACACCTTCAATTGTATGGTTTCAGCATTTTTGTATGTTCTCCTTCCCCTCCTTTAAAACTGTTCCTTTCCAATTCTCTGCAAGACATGCAGAAGGATGAAAACTGCGAGAAAGACCAACACTTTTGGGAACAAGAAAAACATTAAACTGTCAGACATAAAACTGCAGACTGGTCTTTTTTAGCCTGTTCTGCTCTCTTAATTCAAGCCAGAATCATGTGAGAAAAAAACCCTAAGGACTTCATTAAATAATAACCAAGCATGGAAAGATAATAAACAGCATACTAGTTATGAGCATAAACCAATTTCTCATGTAAACACACAAATCAATTTAGACACACAAATATGTGATATCAGTGTTTTATAGACTGGATTTAAAGAGTTCCCATAGTTCACTTTTCATAAGTAGTCTCTGAGATTTGATTACATGCGTCTTTGGTTTGCAGAGTTGCTACATGATAAACACTTGCTAGTGGAATAAATGTATTGCTAATAACATATAAAATAGCTAGTTGAGGGGACAGTGGCAAGAAAAATTCAGAACAATGAGGGAAATAGAAATGCATTCATACATTGGAATGCATGAAAAACATCCTTATATCCCATTTCTTTAGTATATCACAGGTTAGCTTTCAAGCTCGCAATGAGCGTAGCACAAGACATAATGTTAAGAATTAAAATTCTAGCTAAATTATACAATAATCTAACAATTTTCCACACATTCTAGTCAAGCATTTAAAAAAAAAAATACTCCTTAAGCACCTAGTTGTATGTTAGCTAGCTTGCAAAGATAAGACTAGCTATGCTTCCTTCTACCTAATATTTTTGGTAGGCTTATAATACAGTGGGCATTTGACTCATGCAGTGACATTTTTATCTCTGAAATTTAATGCCACCATATGTTACATCAATGTAGCTTCTAGTTATCATTTTCATAACCCTTCAGCAGTAGCAGTAGCAGTATCTCTAACTAATTATGCATCAGGTAGGCTAAGCAACCTCCCAGACATCGAATCCCAAAGAATGGACTCATTTTGGGGTTAATATGAATGAATCATTAACACGAATCTACATGAAGCATAAAATCCCATGCACATCCAATGAGTTTTTATTTATTTATTTATTTTTTATATGTTATTATTATTATTATTATTATTATTATTTTGTTTACAGATGATCACGTCAGATGATGTCAACCTTTTCTCCATAATTAGTCTAAAATTTTCCTGGCTTCTGTGGTAAGTTTACTATAGGAAGAATGATTGTGATGTGTTCATTTGTGAGGAGTTTCAGTTCCTGCCAGTTTGAGTTGTCTTGGATTATACTTGTTGAAGGTTAAATTAATACCATAGATGAGTCAGAATTAGGAATATGCTTATTGTATATTTCATTAGTTAACATTATCAAACCCTGAACCTCAGCATTTGTTTAAATGTTAAGTCCATATAAAGGAACAAAAATTAAATTACAGCTTGATGTTAATACCTTACTAAACTCTGGTCTCCAGTGTTAATACTGGATCTTTGCTAGCTGTCAACCACAATCATTTTCATGTGTTGGTTCATTCAATCATTGTGCTTCATTTTACTCATTGGTGGTATGAACATATGAACATTAATACTTATTTGGTTTATTATTAAAGAAAAACATTAATTCATACATGTTAGTTGATTTTGGAATGTTACTTATTGTTAAAACCTGCACATGATTTAAGGGAACCTTAATGTAATTGTTTTTTCTATTGAAAAATGGAAGTGTAGGACCTTTTCTCACATATATGCACATGATACTATTGTCCATTTCATTTGTGTAAGGAGGGTAAGCAAATGTTTTGACCTGTCTGTGGTAGGAGACTGCTTTATGTGGACAATCTTGCCGACTTATCAGTCCATATCTCAGGCTGATGTCTCTCCATGAAAAATACTCCACCTGTCTGTGAGAAGACAAACACCAAGAGGAAGAGACGCATTAACAGCCGCACTCAAAGTCCTGCCAAGTGTCGCTGAGCATAACACTCCGAGCCAGACTGTAATGCTGCACTTCTGACCTCTGTTTCCTGTTTCCTGCCCCAAGAGAGCTGTGAGACAATTTAGGGAAATCATTCTGAATTGGGATAGCATAAGTAAAAGGCCCAAGCAGGAGGCTCCAGGGGAGAGGGAGTCTCACTATTGAATTATTCCAAAATTAATGCTAATGTGCATGTGTTAATAGAGTACAGATTTCTCTCTCTCTCTCTCTCTCTCTCTCTCTCTCTCTCTCTGGTGCATGCTGGGAGTGGGTGTGGTTAGCGTGAGAGCTGCGTGTGAGAGCGCTTGCTGAGTTCTTACTCAGTTTCTTTCGTCTTTATTTTCTTCTCCTTATTTTCTTTGAGCACTTAGTTTGTTGTAAGTTAGTGATACTAGTTAGAAGTCCGTGTGTGTGTGTGTGTGTGTGTGTGTGTGTGTGTGTGGGGTGACATGGCGTCTATCCCTTCGGGGGTAGCGTCGCCTCTCTCCCTCCGGAATGGGATTAGGTGTGTTCCGGAGGTGAGCACATCTATCGAAGATGTTCTCCTCGCTGTAGGAGAACAGGTGGGCCATGATAACATCAACTCGGCCTCCAGAATGAACAAAGCGGTCGTGATCTTCCTGAAAACCGAGAATCTGGTCAGCGGGTTAATTGGGAGTGGTATATGGGTAAAGGAGACGTATGTGGCAGTTACACCTTTATCCACCCCGGCCTCTAAAATCACCATCTCAAACGTCCCCCCATTTATCACTAACGAGGCCATCGTCAAAGAGCTGACCAGATTCGGGAAAATCACCGGAGCGATGAAAATGATTCCGCTAGGCTGTAAAAACGCCACACTTAAACATGTCCTGTCATTCAGGAGACAGGTGTACATGTTCCTGAACTCTCCCAATAAATCCTTGGAGGTGTCTTTCCGGGTCACTAGTGGAGAAAACTCCTACATGGTGTATGCCAGCACTGAAAGTCTGCGCTGTTTTGAATGTGGGGATATCGGACACAAGCGCTTTACTTGCCCGCATAAAGTGCGCGCTGCTGATCAGCAAGGCCCACCTGTAACAGGAGAAAACAGCTCAGAACAGGAGGATACAGTGAAGGATCCTGACCAGGTGAAGGTGCAGAGTGATACTAACATAAAGGTAAGAGCAAATGTGGCTGAGACAAACGCAAATGTGGCTGACAATAATGTGAATGCTGCTGATAATCTAGAGAATGCTGCTGATAATAATGTGCATAGTGCTGATGATGAGCAGCCAGGCTGCAGTGATGCTGGAAAGTGTGTGGATCAGAGCAATAACTCCTCTGTCTGTAGTGAGGCCGATCCGGAAGTTAAGATGTATGAAGAACAGTGTGATGAAATGGACACAGTTTCAGAAGTAACTGAAGATAGTTTCCATGATGATGATTCAGTTACTGAAGATGATGATGCTGATAGTGATTTATACACAGTGGATCAGATTAATGCCTTCCTGGATGAAACTAAGGGGAAGAGTGTTGAACTAGTGAAGTTTTTTCCAGACCTAGACAAGTTCATACTATCGGTCAAGAAAGCACGTAAGGAAAGCAGCTTAGATGAGTTACCACTACTGAAAAGGTTCAGACTGAAAAAATACCTAACAGCAGTCAGAAAAAAGAAAAAATCGGTCAAGACTAAAGGTAAAGGTACACCTAAATAAGTGCACATGGGGATCTCTTTCTCTTTTGTTCTGCTTCCTATTACAACTGTCTTTACTATCATCCTACCCTCTTTTATCATGGACATCTTAAGACTCGGGTCCTTAAATATAAATGGGGTTAGAGATAATAATAAATGGGTTTTACTAAAAGAATATATAACTCTGAAAGATTTAAATGTAATATTTTTACAGGAAACTCACAGTGATGTGAGTAATGAAGTAGATTGGGGTTTACGGTGGGAGGGAGAGTATTTCCTCAGTCACGGGACCAATCTCAGTGCAGGGGTGGCAATACTTTTCTCTTCTAGATTAAATGTAAAGATTTTAACTGTTAATGAGGTGGAAAATGGGCGCTTGCTCATGGTCAAGGCAAAAATAAAAGACATGGAATTTGTATTTATTAACATTTATGCTCCGAATACCGGAAGAGAAAAAATCAGACTTTTTAAAACTCTCAATGATAAACTTGCTTCTTTCACACAAGATGTCTTTCTGGTTGTTGGTGGGGATTTTAACTGCACACTTGATTTTACTCTCGATAGAAACAGTGAAGAACCTCATCTTTTATCTGCTAAAACTTTAGAGGAAGTAATTACACAGACAGGGTTGGTAGATGTATGGAGAGAAAAGAATAAAAGTGTAAGACAATACAGTTGGCTTAAAGTGGCAGCAGGGAGAGTTAGTGCTGCACGCCTGGATCGCTTTTATATGAATAACACTCTGCGTAATAGAGTCATAAGTACATGCATTACGCCTTGTGGGTTCTCTGATCATCACCTCATCACAGCACATGTAACTGTATCACAAACAAAACCACAGTATTTTTATTGGCGTTTTAATACAAAGTTAACCCAAGATTTAGATTTTAATGAGAATTTTACGTTTTTTTGGGGGTGCTGGGCAAACCAAAAGAAAGAGTATGAAAACCTTCTCCAGTGGTGGGAGGTGGGAAAGGCTCAGATAAAGCTCTTCTGCCAACAATTTATGTCACACACTTCAGCTAAGGTTAAACAAGCAATGTCCAATCTAGAACTGGATATCACAGCTATCCAAAACACCTTAATTGAACAAAACAATGTAAATATGCAGAAAAATATTATTCAGAAGAGACACGAATTAAGAAGGGTTTTACAAGAAAAGGCCAAAGGAGCAATTATTAGAGCACGTTTTACCTCTGTGCGTGACATGGATGCTCCTACATCCTACTTTTTTAACCTGGAAAAAAAGAGTGTTACTAATAATTTTATGCATGTTTTACGAAGATCTGATGGAAGCGTTACCTCAGACCCGGTGGAGATGAGAGGACTAGCTGTTGATTTTTACTCAGCCTTATATGCTAAAGAACTCACAGAAAAACAATGCTCAGATGAACTTTTTAAAAACCTGCCTGTGCTGGATACAAAACACAAAAAGCTTCTGGACTCAGAACTGACTTTTGAGGAAGTCACAACAGCAGTGCATCAGCTGTCCTCGGGCCGAGCACCAGGAATCGATGGACTACCTATCGAATTCTACAAATCCTTTTGGGGAACCATAGGCAAAGACTTTTATGAAGTTTTACAAGAAAGTTTTAAAGCTAAAATACTCCCAAAAAGCTGTCAACGTGCTGTTCTCTCCTTACTCCCCAAAAAAGGAGACCTGTGTCTGCTCAAAAACTGGAGACCAGTTGCTGTTTTATGTTCCGACTACAAAATTCTGTCCAAGGTTTTAGCAAACAGACTTAAAGGGGTTCTTGATGTGTTAGTACACAAAAACCAATCATACTGTATACCAAAAAGGTCCATTTATGATAATTTGTTTTTAATACGGGACATTTTAGACTACAGTGAAGCATACAGTGTCGATGTGGGACTGCTTTCACTTGACCAGGAGAAAGCTTTTGACCGTGTGGACCATCAGTATCTATTTAAAGCTCTGGAGTGTTATGGGTTTGGTAGCTACTTTTTATCATGGATCAAAATTTTATACACAGATGCTACATCCATGGTTAAAGTTGGAGGAGGGCTTAGCGTCCCAATTCAAATCAAGAGAGGGATCAGACAAGGTTGTCCAATGTCTGGTCAACTATACAGTCTGGCAATAGAACCTCTGCTTTGTTTACTGAGGACAAATCTAACAGGGATGTCTATCAGAGGGAGCATGAGAGCTGAAGCCATTAAGCTTTCAGCTTATGCCGATGACATCACTGTGATAATCCAAGAAAAACAGGATATCCAAGCCTTGATCAATGCTCTGAGAGTTTACGAGCGAGCTTCGTCAGCAAAACTCAACTGGCAGAAAACAGAGGCACTATGGTACGGCCCCAAAAGGAGCAACCCACCGGATCTCCCAGAAAACATTCAGTGGGGAAAGACAGGTATGAAATGCCTTGGAGTATACCTCGGAAAAACTGAATACAAAATGAAAAACTGGGAGGGCCTGATTGAGACAGTGCGTGCTAAGCTACTTAAATGGACATGGCTACTACCCCAGCTATCATATAGGGGAAGAGTCCTGGTAGTAAACAACCTCATTGCTTCAATGCTCTGGCACAGATTCATGGTTCTAAATCCACCAAGAACTCTGATAGAGGAAATTCAAAGGACTATTGTGAACTTCTTTTGGTCAGGACAGCACTGGCTAAGAGCTGCTGCCCTTTACCTCCCAGTCCAAGAAGGAGGACAAGGGCTGATTGACATTTTCAGTAGAGTGGCGGTCTTTCGTCTACAAGCAGTACAGCGTCTCCTATACCATCAACATCACCAGTGGATGGATGTGGCATGTGCACTGTTGTACAAAGCTGGGAGATTGGGTCTAGACAAACACCTTTTTACCCTGCGTCTAGAGAGCGTGGACTTGGAAGGACTCACAGCGTTCTATCAGAGTGCTCTACAAGCGAGACAGACCCTCTCCTTTTCGAGGGAATGGGAAAGACCCACCCGGTGGCTGTTTGAAGAGCCTTTGTTCTTCAACCCGCCCATCACCACTGAGATGCTGCGCTCAACTACCATCAGGACTGCACTGATGAAAGCAGGCTTCTCAAAGATAGGTCATCTGAGGAAGAAAGTGAGCTGGTTGACGCCTGAAGAATTGGCTGCGAAGGCAGGCTTTAAATCAGTGCGTCTCGCTCAACATATTCTTGATGACTTGGAGGCTGGTCTTCCTGCTCCAGTAAAAGACTTTCTGAATGACACACCCATTGAGAATACAAACGAACTTCCTCACTTTCCTGAACTCCAAGTCTCTCTGAATAAAGAGGGCTGGCAAGAGGATGTTGGAAAATTACTATCCATGGATATCCCCAAACTACAACCTTTCAGTGACCTAAGCAGGAAAACTCTCTACAGAGCTTGTGTAAAGTCTATCAATTATCAACGCCTCAAGGATGTAAGGAACACAAGATGGACAGAGGTGCTGGATCCAGGCTCTTCCCCGAAAGGTAGCTGGAGATCCCTGTACAAAAGACCCATCGAAAAGAAGGTTGGACATCTCCAGTGGAGAACTGTACATGGCATATTAGCCACAAATAGACACTTAGCACACCTGAACCCTTCACATGAGGAGGGTTGTCCCTTCTGTGGAGTCCCTGAAACTGTTTTTCATGTTTTTATTGAGTGTCCTCGTTTAGATCGGATTTTAGATTTAGTGAAAACTTGGGGTTTACAGTTCACAGGTAGCTTTAATCGAGCATTATTTATTTTTGGTCCAAAATACTGTGTGAAAAACAAACAAAAAGTGGTTTTACTTAACTTTTTATATGGTGTTGCAAAGCTGGCGATATGGTGCACAAGGAAAAATAAAGTAGAAGGAAGAGGAGGAGTTGATCCAGTACTAATGGTGAAGGGTTTTATAAAGAAGAGGTTAACTATAGAATATGTTTTTTATCAACTTGTGAAAGATGTGAATTCTTTTTTCTATGTTTGGGGTGTTGATGATCTTATATGTGAACCTGATGATGAGGGTTTTAAACTAAACATATGAAGTGCTGTTTTTCTACTTTGATGGTATTATGGAACTATATTTTATGTTTTATGTTTTATTTTTTCATTTAAATTCTATTTATATTGTGTTTATTTCTCTTATTTATTTATTTCAATTTTCCCATTTAAATTTATACACATTTTACGATGAGATCTACATTTGTATTTATGTTTCCCATAAAAATATAGGTCTCTGGTTTTGTATTGAGTAAATAAAAAGAGACCTTAAAAGTCAAGTCTCTCTCTCTCTCTCTCTCTCCCTCTTTCTCTCTCTCTCTCTCTCTCTCTCTCTCTTTCTCTCTCTCTCTCTCTCTCTCAACTGGAACCACCAAAAGTGTTTTACTTGATTTACACATTTCAAACACAGGCAAATGATACAGGCATACATGTGTTATATTGCATATGTTACCAGATATCAGGTGTAAATGAAGATGGGGAGAAGCTGCCTGTGTGGAGCACAGAGGACAGCAGATGTGATGTTGAACCTTGATTTGATAGGCTGAGGTATAAAAAGACATTTAAAAAATATATAGAAGAAGCCCCTGGATGAGTGCTCTATATCCAGGGCAAGCCATGCATTTTGCCATGTTCAGAAGAGGGTGTATTATTTAGTAATTATTTTTAATATATATATATATATATATATATATATATATATATATATATATATATATATATATATATATATATATATATATATATATATTTTTTTTTTTCTTTGCTACATTTTTTTTTTTTTTTACATCAGTTGCTACAATCATTCATGTCAGTAAAACGTTTTTTTTTTAAAAAAAGACAACATTTCTGATGCTGATTCTCTGCTCCTTGAATACTGCAGGCATGATCAGACTTAACATGTCTAAAGCTGCTATCTTGCAGGTCCTTGATTTCTTTGCATTCTTGATTTCATCTAATGGAATGGAAAACTCTGGATCGTGATTAATCTCAACCTACATCGTCAGGCTAACTGACAAATGATGCTTTCTGGAGTGGTCCATTTTCCTGTTTGAAGGGAGAATTTCTCACCTTATATCCTGATAGATTTTCTAGGAATGTTATTGTCAGCAAAAGCTTTCCGCTATTTTTAAAGCTATTCTCTTGGCTCTATGATTTAAGAGTATAAACCTGAGATGAAGCATACTGTTGTTCAATCATGTTACTTATCGTTATGACAGCCTCATTGCCCCCTAAATAAACTGCTGCAGATGTACATCGCATAAAGCACCAAGGTGGTAAAGGAACTCAAAGCAAATGCCTGAAGTTCATGTTGACAGATTAAGAGTAGACGATTTCAGCATGCTTGTAAACATCTGCTTCCATGGCTAAATGATTGTTCGTGAAACCGTTTTCTTAGAAATACATGGGAAATTTACTATTTTACCCCATTTAACAACTGTGTTTCACTAACCTTTTTAAGTATATATTTTTAATGTCCATATAAAACCACCATAGGCAATAGCACCATTCATTTCAGTTTATGTTATATTATGATAAGGATTTCCCAGCATTTATACCAAAGCAACATGATTAAAACAACAATTTAAATATATATTGTTCTGTACTATTGGCTTAATTTCATTAACTACAATCATGTGGCCAGACTTGATGTGTCACATGGCCAAATATCTTATGCCAAGTTTTGGCAAAGTGATATAAAAATATGTATTTTTGATTATTTTCTGCCAAAGACACATGATAAACTAAGAAAACAAACTCAGACACTTTCTTACCTCTTTTGAAAACAGTTAAAGTTTTTAAGCTTTTTGACTCTGTTGAATTATCTGTAACTAGCTGTTTTGACTTTATAAAGGCATAAATTACTTAGTCAACATCTGTTTACATGTAATAAAACTACGGTATCTAGCCATTTGATGGCAAAGTCAGTGATTAATTCATCTGGCTATGCAGTAGACTAGCTAGCCATCTAGCTGGCAACATATATGGCAGAATGAATAAGTCAACTCCTTATCATCTTTGAATCTTTCGATTCTGGTGCTATCACCTCTTCCAATTTTGCCTGTCTGAACATAGCATTCTCTACCACCCTATTCTCCCCTGGATAATTTTTTACACAATGGCACCCTTAGAAACATGCTAACACTTTCCTTTTCCTAGTTATTAGATTTAATGGATTAGAGTTGAGAGGGAAGTAGACACAGAGGTCTAATTTCTCTTATGAAACAACATTCTACTGGTGCTACATTTAGGTGCTACAGAATCCACTCACTCACTTTCGGTAAACTTTCATGGTAGTGGTGGATCCAGAGTCTAGGATCAAATACAGGACCCTGGAGTTGGGCAGCAATGCTACCCACTGCGCCACCATGATGCTCTGCTACAGAAACCAGTTAAGACTGTAGCACAGTAGGCTATATATCTTTCTGCTTTCAAATGAGAGCACCAGGGAGAGTCCACCAGGTAGTTACAGTGGCCAAAAATGAATGCACACACACAGAAACAGACCAGTATATGACACAAATGAAGAACCCAGTGTCTGTAAATTATGCAAATTAGTTCAATTTACTGATTAAATCTCAATCCCTGATCAGTACAGGTTGTCCTCAGACAAATTCCAGCAATGTTACCAGCATTGCCTAATTGAAAAGGCTGAACTTTTATCTTCAGACTTTTGACTTAAACTTCAGACTTGAACTTTTTTTTTTTTTTTTTTTTTGGAACAGCTGTGTGGATTTTCAGACCACTAAATGTCACTATACATTGTACAATGACTAATATTTTATATATTTATATATAAATTGAGATTTATGGACACTGGAGGACTTATACTATGTAATATTTTCCACTGTAATTTTCTTCTTATAGCTCACAGAAATTATAATGAATTAAAGAAATAAAAATGAGGCATGTTTAATATCAATCTAACTCAAATGTATGGTTAAAAAAAAACTCACAAGAAGGCTGATGACTATAGTTTGATTTTAATCACAGTGTGGGGAGCTGCTTTTGTAGAGCTGCCAGTTTTTGGCTATATGATCTTTGGCCAATTTTTTTCACCAATATTTCTAATGATTGTGGAATGAGCAGAAAATACACCAATGACCATTTTGACCATTAATGATAATCATAGTTACATTCTGTCATATTTATGCACACATGGAACCATATTATAAAACCCAGTGCTGGATCATAGAGATTTGTGTGTATTTGTCTGTCAGTATTTAAACCACTTCAAATGTTTAAACATGGTGCCTAAAGTTTTAATCACTGTACTACCACAAAACCTCAATCTTGTACACAAGATTTTTTTTTTTACACTGAAATTATAGCAAACCTTATTTAATGTCTATCTGCATATTTTGCATCTATCAATGTTAGTGGATCCATTTAACAATAACTGTTAATTTTTTTTTAAACTGTTAATTAAAAAAATTTAAATACAGGCTAAAAGTCCAGAGTACAGAATACAGAATGTCAAATACCAGAATGTTGTTAGAAATCTGCACCAACATCATGATTTAAAAAAGCAAACAAACAAAAAGAACTAGGTACTATGTTATTTTACACACAAAACTCTAATATGATAATTAGTAGATCTTCTAGCCACTCCATGTCATAAAATAAACTTTTACATAAAACTTCAAAAGGTTGTAAGAAAAAGTTGGGCCAATGAATATGATCCAACTGGAGTTGCTTTATCTCTAAATAATATGAATATTACTAATAATACTGTTTTAAATAATGATAATAAAGCATTAAAAGTCAGATACAGCCAAAAATGTCTCAAATGTTTTTCTATGTTTATCAAATACATTCTCAGCTTACAGAAAGATCATTTATAACATCATTATTTGAATTTCTGAAACAAATCAAATTCATGTTCATGACACTGACATATATAAATTATTGTATACAATTTAAGAGATTAAGTGCAAAGTTCCCCAAGGTTATACTTTTCTACTTTTCTACTATATAATCAAAGCTGGTGAATCATGTCTGTAAATGGCTTGAATATGGGTTCAAAAACATTATTTTTTCTGTTACAAATGTAGACAAATATCCCTAGTGAAAGATTAAGTTAGGTGAGTCTTGAAAGTCTGTTTATGACCAATGACTCTAAAAACACATTAAGTGCTCATATGGATTATTGGATTATGTACTGATGTACTGCTCATTAAATGATAGACAAGGGTACAACTTCCAATGGGCACGTAAGAGTACTCTTAGTGTCAGGAAGGGGGGGGGGACTAAAACAACTAAACTCAGAACTTAATTAATGCCTCTAAGGAACAGAAACACAAAATAGGTGTGAGTAATTAACAGGGCATGTGAAAGGGTCATGTAATCAAATGGGGCTGATGGGAGATGCAGTCCAAGTTGACCAAATCATGGTATTTCTATCTATCTATCTATCTATCTATCTATCTATCTATCTATCTATCTATCTATCTATCTATCTATCTATCTATCTATCTATCTATCTATCTATCTATCTATCTATCTATCTACCTATTTTTTTTTCTCTAATCCCAAATGTGAACAAACCCACATGTACATAATGGGGTTTTGCATCTAATTACAGTACAATCATTTAAGAAACTATAGTAATGTGATTTAATTCCTGTTTCTGAAATACTACCCAAAGAATCTCACACTTCTTGTAAAGTTTGCTGAGTTAAGTCTACAGTATTGGTTTCAGTAATTTAACTTGTTACCCTAGTTATAAACGAATCATCCATCACATTTTACAAAGCATGTCTGTGTGAGGTGAACAATAGCACATAGAAAGAAATAGTGTAAGTTACTTTAGTATGTGGTTTTCTCAAGGACAAACTCAGACATGGAAGGGGGGAAGCTGGAGTTTCTGTGTGCTATGTAGAAAAAAGAGAGAGGAGAAAAAATCCAGGGCGGAATGAAAAGAAGTAACCCAAGACGTTAAGGTGGCCAGATACAAGTCAGGAGTTTGGTTCCCCCTCTTCCCCATCCACACCCATTTTGTGTCGTGGGAGTGCAAGGAAGAAACTCCTCTCCACTGAGCCAAGATAAGCAAATAGAATAGTGCCACACATCAAGTTACTGTGAGGAATGAGGGAGAGAAAGGGAAGGTGAGAGGGAGAAAGAATGTGCCTCAACACTATCTGTAGTCAAATCGACTCCTACTTTTGGCATTTAATAGTAGAAATGTTATTAAAGGAATTGTCTTAAACTTGCCACATGATATCAATGACAAACAATTTTGTGGTTAAGATTAAAACCATAAGAAAATACAGTATATAGTGTATTGATAAATGTAGTCTAATTGATTAATCACTTTTCTGCAAATGTGATAGTGTGCATATGATTTTAACTGTGTTTATCTAGCTTATCCAGCCACCCTACAGTAGCTAATGCAAATAAGAAAAATGGGTGCCAGAACATTTATTTTAAGTCAACAGATAATGCACTGTACAAAAGCAATGAAGAATTCAATACAAGATTTACTGTATCTTTGGTAATGAACAATTATATGGATTAACTAATGTTACAAACATTGGTAGTCATTTATCAAGCTGGATATGAACTGATTTATTCTTTAATCGTTTACACAAGCATTTACAAGAAATCTGGTGCAAAATTAAATGCATGAAAAGATTATAACTTATGCATGAAAATCCCATAATTTTAGAAATACATTCATATCTTACTCTTGGTTTTTAGTGTGTGTAAATATACACATAAGACTAATGTAAATCTTGATTGATCAGCTTATTTTATATATGGATTATGCCAAATTTAAATAGCTTGTGTGTTTCAGTTACACACACAAATATAATGAATTTTTTTGTAAAATGTAGTCATTTCTTATTAGTGGCATTATCTAAAGAAATATTCATTCTAAAATAGAAATAGAAAGCAAGCCAACATAAAGCCATTAATAAAGACAATGGCAGATGCACTGTAATGACTCAGGTGGTGTGTACATTGGTTCTGTTTGCCACGCCATCTTCTTTTAATGCTGTACAACGCTTTAATAGAGCCAGCACTAAGTGACTGATAAGTGACCGATCTGGTATGTCTCAGGTTGTAATGTGCCATATTACATAATGGGCCATGTAATGTGCCTAGTGTGCTGCATGCCAATAACTTCCTTTGACACCCCCTCCTACTTTTCAAACATGGCATCAGGGAGGGCCCCAGGGCAGCCAGGAACTTCATAGACCTCAACACTGCCCATCACCCATGGATCCATCACCTATGGATCCATTTAAATGGATCCATAAAGTGATTTAAAAATTCTGATTGGTGATCAAGCCCTGGATGGAACACCAGTGGGGGTCATTTTCCACCAAACCACTTCACTTCACCAGTGCTCCACATAAAATCTCTCTCCTTATCACAGAATCCCCCAACACCCCCATTGTCTTAGGGTTGCTCTGGCTTCAGACTCATAGTCCAATAATATGAGTAATAAGCTTGGAGAATAACCCAATCATATCTTGTTCCAAGCAAAAATCAGAGCCTGGCCTTTTCACTGTTGTGACCATTGTACCATTGTCTCATCTCTGAATAACCACAGCATCCACATCCGTTAATAAAAAAATCTGAGGTGAATCAGAGGTCGCTCCTCTCATTTCTGAGTACAAAGAGATTTTTAGTAAATACAAGGCATACGCCCAACCTCCACACAGACCCTATGACTGTGCCATAGCCCTGATCTTGGACACTACCCTGTCTAGGTCACATATAGCAGTACACTATAGAAGGTCTCAAAATCAACTGTCTGCTGGGATTTTGATCATACAGAAGAAGGGAGTGAATGTTTGTCCCTGCACTTCCGGGCTGATCAACATTAAGTACCAATATCCAGTTCCCCTAGTCCCCACTGGTTAGAGCAAATAATTGCAGTCATATCTTCACTGAGCTCAGCCTCCCCTTCGCCTACATCCTGATCTGAATCTGTGGAAGGGAAATAATAGAAGACAGCATTTAGCACCACCTCACATAAATACAATATTAATGTAATGCTATATGTCTTGGGTAATGCCCCCACTTTGGTCCAGGCATTTGTCCTTAATGTCAAAGACATGCTTTTGTGATAGCTTATATTAATAATATTTTTTAATATTAACTTCACATTACTTTTAATGGGAGGCTTGAAGAAACGTGTGTCGAACAGCCAGGCTGATCGAGCCTGTGCCACCTTTACATGGCACTCATTCTGAAACATTCAGACCCTAGTCTGCCCATTATAGTAGAGGTTGATGCATCTGAAAATATGGTCGGGTCATTGCCTCCCGAGCTCAGGGCTCCCAAGAAAAAATGCAGCTCATAGTCCATTCAAAAGTGGCCAAAAATGAATGCCTACTGTAGATATGTTGGTCTCGTCAAAGTCATCCAATATACCAATGAGGTAACATACGCTTTCATTTCCACAAGTACTGTTTATCACCCAGTTCCAGTGCCTTCTTCCTCAAACCTATAGTGCCCAGTCTACTGGATGAAGCATCACCACCACCTCTGGACATTAATTGCTTTTAATAACAGCTAAAGCCTGCACTTACATTTGTCTATCTTTCTTTATGCCACATGCAGGCCAGTATTTATGCCATTTTTAAAGTTGCTTTGTGCTTACTATAGAGTAATGGGGCCTTTCATATAATTGAAATACATTTTCATTTAACTACCACAATCTATCATAAGCATTTCAGAGATTACATAAAAACCTGTAGACTGTAAAACACTTTCTGGAATGTTAGAAGCCAATAAGAGTCTGGCTAGGAAAATAATGTTATGGGACTGTGCCAGGCCACATATATACATACAGTATAAATCTCAAAATATAAAACATTCCAAGAATTTTTTTTTTTTTACGTCTCTATGTATTTAACCAAGGGATGCATGTCATTCATTTCATGTTTTAGCCCATATTATGGGCTAAGTAGGAACATCCCTTCCTTATATTATTTATAACAGAAATCAAAATAAAGTCACAACTACTCATGCTCAATAAGATTTGCGAGGTCTTTTTAATAAGAACAGCATACCTTGACTCTTATGTTTGATTTTGAAACCCAGTTCTAGGAAAGCAGGAATCGATAAGGAGGTAAAAATTTCAAAATAATTTACTGTTATTGCAGCAGTGTTGTTATTATGAGCCAGTATGATTCAAAGCTTAAGTAGCTTCAACTCACAATTGCAAACTCATAGGAATTTGAAATTGTTACATAATGCACATTATTAATTATTATTAACATAATGCACACTTACTAAGATCACTTGATTCATATTAAATCAAACAAAATTGCTCTTGCTCATTCAGATTCCTGAGTAATAGAGGCTGTTTAACCTCAAAGGACCAAAATTATATCAAACCATCCATATTTTCTCTTAAGTTCATTGACAGTTTAATGTTTATATAGCCACAAATTGTAGGGTGTAAATCTGCAGGGGAATGGGTATCTTTGTTGGCTGAATGCTCTGTCTCGCCGAGCATTGGACACTAACTTATGAAAAACATTGAACCACCCATTTAAAATCCTCACAAGCTCTGTTCTCACTGTTACAGCATCCTGCTTGTGAATACACCAAGGCCCTGAAGTAGGAATTACTATCATTTTTTTCTGGGCAAGCCAATGAAATGTTACACAAATGGTTTCCTGATCATTTCCTTTCTCTTGACACATCTAGTGGCTTATAAGAAGGTGTGACAGGGCATGGCATATCCAGGGGAGAGGTTCAATGTTGAAAGATGTCACAGAGAAGCTGGGAGTGTCACTATGTACTTTTTCTTTTACAACTCCCTCTTGCCTATAAATATTGTCAGAATCTCAAAAACTATGTATATATTATCATATCTGAAATGTGTGTGTGTGTGTGTGTGTGTGTGTGTGTGTGTGTGTGTGTGTGAGAGAGAGAGATAGAGAGAGAGAGAGAGAGAGAGAGAAAATAACCTATGTTGATCAATTAGGATTTTGTTAAAGAAAATACTATTAACAATATTTACATCTGTGAAAAATATAAAAAAAATATTTCATGCACATCTTGGTATCTTGCAGCTAATCTATACGTTTGTTTTTGCAGTTGGATTCAGTGGCAAAATTTTTCTGACTAAGTTACTACTCTGACAATTTCTTTCAAAATTGGAATTAATAAAAAAAATATATAAGGACACTGCACATTTAATGATGTAAAACTTCTGCAGACAGCATATTTGACCACTTGAATGTTTAAGGCATTATTGCCTTAACTGGCATCTGGCAAAGAACCGAATATGTGTTAGCCATAAAAGATGTATGGAGGAAATGAGGAATTGCCCTGCTTAGTCTGCAGGCAACTCACTTCCTGCTTTACCAGGCTAATTGCTGACTTAATTTATACCTGCCTCAGATTGTAGTTCTCTGTAAATGTGTTCTAGTAAACAGAAGAGCAGTCTCCAACATACTAATTATATCTTTGTTATATATTATATCTTTGTTATATATCTATATCTCCTGTCTCAATCATTGGTTTCCATATTTCCAAATGATGATTTAAAAAATATTTATTAAAATAGTTCCTGGGGATGAAAATGAACACTAAAAAGCCAGAAACCCTTTTCAAGCAGAAAAAACTCTTAGCATTCTAAATAACAAAATTGCTTGCAATTGTCCCTTTGTATAAACAGTTTATAAGTACATTAACCAATTACTTATATTTCCAAAGTCTCCTAAAAGGCCTTTTTCCCTCTCGTCAGGAACCAATGGGAATAAGTTGAGCAAATCGGCTGATCCGAATATGTTGATCAAAATCTGCAAAAACATGATAGAGAGGCTGAGAAAATGTGTACAGCGTAAGGTTGATCATGAAGAGCACATGATAAATACAAAATTAAGTATATGTAGTTTTACTCTCATTGGTTCCTGACATTATGGATGCCCTGTAGACGACATACAGAGACCAAAATATCTCAGAACACATTGAAATAAACAGCACGTAACTGCAAAATAGAAACAGACCAGAATTCCTATCTAAATAAAGTCCTAAGTATCTGCCAAACAGTAGTCTCTCCTGTTTGTACATAGTGAACAGCTGACCGCACCATTTTGCTAAATATATTTCCCTAAACTACTGCAAGATCTTTGTACATTTCATCCTGTAAAAAAAAGAAAGCACTTATTGTACTGCACGTGCATTATGTACATACTCTATATCATAGTATGCTACAGTTGACTACTTTATATTATCCTTGCATTAATTCTACACATGCTTCATGCTAAATTGGGACAAAACTTATCAAAGTTTGAATTTACAATGAACAATACTTCTAAGATACTATAAGTATACTAGTCATATATGATTTGTTCCTGTCCCAAATGCCACCAAATTTGTGCTCATCAATCAAAAATCCAGTGTTGTATGTTTACAGTCTACGAAATGATTTTTGCTCAATTGACTGGCTTCTTCATAATGTTTGTGGTGATCTATGTGTTCCAGATAGTTTATTCTGGAACACATTATTATAGTGTTTATCTATATAAGAGAAACACCCTTTCTTACCTCTGCACATTATCTCTGTATTTTGTTCAGACTAAACATATAAATGTCAATAACCGATTCATTTAAGAAAGGGGAAAATGCTGCTACTATGACATATACTGCCAAATGTGGCCATGTCATGCCAGGACTTGCCTGTGGTTTCTGCTCATCTGCAATCCATAAGTCTTGATTTGATATAAATATAGTTCTATGGCTTCTTTTCAATAATGAGAACATTCTTTTCATAATACATAAATATTTGAAGTTTTGTTTGTACAACTGATTAAGGACTTTTGTCCAAAAGCACTGTTTCTCTGTAAACTTTGGGCTGTATTCGGAAAAGCTGTCGTTATTTCAAAAGATACATCAATATTTCCATGGAGAATGTTTTACATATTCAGATTTGGCTTACGCAATTGATATTCTGGGCAGTCCATTCAGATTACATTGCACAAGCTTACCACACACAATTGTGCAGTTGTCCATGTAGCATGTACTGTAGGTCTGTAGTTGTGTCTGTAGTCCAAATACTGTTGTGCGCAAACTCATCACTCCTTACTATGCACTCATAGCCCAACTCTGAATAATACCAGGTATTACTTGGTCATGGATGTTTTTCTGTGAATTTCTGAACACATGGCATCAAAGCTGAATTTCATGTCAAGATCCTACTGATGTGCTTAAAAGCTTTAGATGTGGTATTTAAATCCAAGACATCTGAAATATGCTCTCCCCTTGAACTCAAACAAAAAGCCTCTTCATTGTGAAGACTGCTATATCCTTACTGCTACCTTACTGATATATATATATATATATATATATATATATATATATATATATATATATATATATATATATATATATATATATATATATATATATAAATAAAATAGTAGCCTCCGGTACAATTTGTGCAGTTTTAGAAGGAAATTAGCTGGTAAGTTTTATTGAGCATCTTGCAGAACCGGCCACAGTTCTTCTTACATACATCACTGTCACTTACTAATTTGTCATGAATAGTGAAATCAAGTCAGTACATGCTTTACTTAAAATGTTTTACATGTAGAGTATTTACTTATGATGAAGACCAATAAACTGCTAGAATTTACATAGATTACATGACATTTCTCATTATGTTCATTTCAGTCAGTTGCAAACAGGGTTTAATTTTTCACAATGTCTTGCACACTCTTTAAATATTAAAGCCTTTAAAGACACAAAATACACTCATGTGTTGTAATAACATCATTTTAAAATTTCTGCTGCTTATTTCTGATAAAATAACTAAATGACTAATCCCCACAGTCAAAATACACACATGCAGGGATCTAGTTTGTGGCAGTATACACCAAAAACATGGACCAGTAAACTGCCTACTGTGCTAGGATTGGCTACATTGGCAGATTCCCATCTACACTCTTCTATTTTACATTTACTATATTATCTTTAATCCAGCATGAAGTGGCTCTACATTTATACTTTTAAAAAATTGTAATCAAAGTGTGCCTCCAATGCATTTTTAGAACATTAATTCTAATTAAAGGGCTTGAACTGAGAAGTACAGATTGTTTTTTGGTTTTTTTTTGTTTTTGGTTTTTTTTTTTGTTTGTTTGTTTTGTTTTGTTTTTTTTTTTTTACAGTTTTTGACAACAATGTTATATTTAAAGGTTTATATTTGCATATACAGAATACATGTATTTAAAATCATAACAATATGCAATGCTAAACTCGTTTTGAGTACTCAAACCACTGATATGCTTTACTATCATTTTATTGGTTATTTCAGTTATGTCAGTATGGACCAAATAAGCCATTAATTGAAGATGGATTGGCATTTAATGATAAGCATTTTGAGATGTATGTGTGTATATATATATATATATATATATATATATATATACACACACACACACACACACACACACACACACACACACACACACACACACACACACACACACACACACACAGTATCTCACAAAAGTGAGTACACCCCTCACATTTTTGTAAATATTTTATTATATCTTTTCATGGGACAACACTGACGAAATGACACTTTGCTACAATGTAAAGTAGTGAGTGTACAGCTTGTATAACAGTGTAAATTTGCTGTCCCCTCAAAATAACTCAACACACAGCCATTAATGTCTAAACTGCTGGCAACAAAAGTGAGTACACCCCTAAGTGAAAATGTCCAAATTGGGCCCAATTAGCCATTTTCCCTGAGTCATGTGACTCGTTAGTGTTACAAGGTATCAGGTGTGAATGGGAAGCAGGTGTGTTAAGTTTGGTGTTATCGCTTTCACACACTCTCATACTGGTCAATGGAAGTTCAACATGGCACCTCATGGCAAAGAACTCTCTGAGGATCTGAAAAAAAGAATTGTTGCTCTACATAAAGATGGCCTAGGCTATAAGAAGATTGCCAACACCCTGAAACTGAGCTGCAGCACGGTGGCCAAGACCATACAGAAGTTTAACAGGACAGGTTCCACTCAGAACAGGCCTCGCCATGGTCGACCAAAGAAGTTGAGTGCACGTGCTCTGCGTCATATCCAGAGGTTGGCTTTGCAGAATAGACGTATGAGTGCTGCCAGCATTGCTGCAGAGGTTGAAGGGGTGGGGGGTCAGCCTGTCACTGCTCAGATCATATGCCGCACACTGCATCAAATTGGTCTGCATGGCTGTCGTCCCAGAAGGAAGCCTCTTCTAAAGATGATGCACAAGAAAGCCCGCAAACAGTTTGCTGAACACAAGCAGACTAAGGACATGGATTACTGGAACCATGTCCTGTGGTCTGATGAGACCAAGATAAACTTATTTGGTTCAGATGGTGTCAAGCGTGTGTGGCGGCAACCAGGTGAGGAGTACAAAGACAAGTGTGTCTTGCCTACAGTCAAGCATGGTGGTGGGAGTGTCATGGTCTGGGGCTGCATGAGTGCTGCCAGCACTGGGGAGCTACAGTTCATTGAGGGAACCATTAATGCCAACATGCACTGTGACATACTGAAGCAGAGCATGAGCACCTCCCTTCGGAAACTGGGCCGCAGGGCAGTATTCCAACATGATAACAACCCCAAACACACGGTGATGTGCTTAAAAACACACGGTTTGTGTGTTTGTAAAGGTGATGGACTGGCCAAGCATGTCTCCAGACTTAAACCCTATTGAGCATCTGTGGGGGAGCTCAAGGTCTCTAACATCCACCAGCTCTGTGATGTCGTCATGGAGGAGTGGAAGAGGACTCTAGTGGCAACCTGTGAAGCTCTGGTGAACTCCATGCCCAACAGGGTTAAGGTAGTGCTGGAAAATAATGGTGGCCACACAAAATATTGATACTTTGGGCCCAATTTGGACATTTTCACTTAGGGGTGTACTCACTTTTGTTGCCAGCAGGTTAGAAATTAATGGCTGTGTGTTGAGTTGAAAGTGTTGAGCACTTTCTCTGTAAACTTTGGGCTGTATTTGGAAAAGGCGTCGTTATTTCAAAAGATACATCAATATTAATAATAACACAATCAGTTTAAAATCATTAAAATCACCTGCTTGTAGTTCACACCTCTGGGGTTGCCAGTTTTTCCCTGAGTGGAGTGTCTAAGATATTTTTTCAATTGTGTCTAGAAGCTTCTAAGTATATGCATTTAATATTGTCTTTGGATAGCGTTACATATTTTGAGTTTATTTGAAACCATGAGCAAAAATTTCATGGTGACAGATTTCCATTACATAAGACAGTGGTGCTGGAATTATTCAATTAATTAACTGCTTCTCACTCATGCCTATCGCACAAGAAATAATAGATTTTATATATATATATATATACACATCTCAAAATGCTTATCATTAAATGCCAATCCATCTTCAATTAATGGCTTATTTGGTCCATACTGACATAACTGAAATAACCAATAAAATGATAGTAAAGCATATCAGTGGTTTGAGTACTCAAAACGAGTTTAGCATTGCATATTGTTATGATTTTAAATACATGTATTCTGTATATGCAAATATAAACCTTTAAATATAACATTGTTGTCAAAAACTGTAAAAAAAACAAAACAAAACAAAAAAAAAAACCCAAAAACCAAAAAAAACCAAAAAACAATCTGTACTTCTCAGATCAAGCCCTTTAATTAGAATTAATGTTCTAAAAATGCATTGGAGGCACACTTTGATTACAATTTTTTAAAAGTATAAATGTAGAGCCACTTCATGCTGGATTAAAGATAATATAGTAAATGTAAAATAGAAGAGTGTAGATGGGAATCTGTCAATGTAGCCAATCCTAGCACAGTAGGCAGTTTACTGGTCCATGTTTTTGGTGTATACTGCCACAAACTAGATCCCTGCATGTGTGTATTTTGACTGTGGGGATTAGTCATTTAGTTATTTTATCAGAAATAAGCAGCAGAAATTTTAAAATGATGTTATTACAACACATGAGTGTATTTTGTGTCTTTAAAAGCTTTAATATTTAAAGAGTATGCAAGACATTGTGAAAAATTAAACCCTGTTTGCAACTGACTGAAATGAACATAATGAGAAATGTCATGTAATCTGTGTAAATTCTAGCAGTTTATTGGTCTTCATCATAAGTAAATACTCTACATGCAAAACATTTTAAGTAAAGCATGTACTGACTTGATTTCACTATTCATGACATGAGTAAGTGACAGCACCACAAATAAAATGGCAGGTAGGCTTATGTTTTCTGTCAATGGTTGTATTTTTCAGTTGGAAATTAGAATTTGGTTTGGAGCATGGTGTTTTGATTTCCCTTATAGCTGACACTTCACATTATCCCTGTCATTCATTCATTCATTCATTCATTCATTCATCTTCAGCCGTTGCTTTACCTTTTACCATAGCCAATCCACCTACTGACAGGTTTTTGGGAGGTGAGAGAAAACTGGATAACCTGGAGGAACCTGCACGAACACAGGTAAAACCTGCAGAACTTCACACAGACAGGAACTGAAGCTTAGGACTGAACTGGGGAGCTGTGAGGCAGCAATGCTGCCCGCTACACCACCATGCCACCATTCCTAATATTATTTGACTTTAATAGCACATGGGCATTAAGAAATTATTTGTTAATACCAATTTTATGTACTTGTGTAGATTTGCCTTTAGGTAAAATTACTGATTATCTGCACCACTGTAATCTGTAGCAACACAAGAAATGGCCTCTGAAATATGGAATGCCTTATTGGCCCAGAATTAGTTAAATTGCTGTAAAAATTGCTAAATTGCTGTTTATAATCACACTGCTATAGCTTTGAATAAAGCACCAACTGTTTTTTTTTTCTATGTAACTTAATGTAGGCCCTTGATTGGTGAGACGGCTCTATTTGTGGCTGGCACCAGTGCCATAAACAAATCAAACAAATGCAAAATATCACAAAAGCCTGCTGTGTTAAATTTTGGAAGTGAACATAATAACCAAAGGCCAGCTATTCAGACCAAATCAAACCTTAATCTGTGTCTGGAAAAACAGGCACAATAGAGACAATATGCTCCACCTGGTCATAGTCAAGCCATAAAGAATTGAAATATTCTGATTTCATGGTGTTTCTACACCATGGTGTGAGCACAGAAAATAGTCTGAGCAATATGTTTTCACTGTAAAATAACTAACACATGTTTAAGCATCACACACAAAAGAATCAGATTAAAAATGCATGTTGGCATATTTTCACATAATATTTTTACTCAAGTAAATGTAGCAAATTCTGACTACATAAAAAATTCATGTACAACTTTCATGTACAATTTTCTACATTTACCAAAATGTAAGTAAAAGTCGCCCTCTAAAAGGTAATTTTTAATAAAATTAATGGTTAATCAGTTAATGTGCTTATCACTTGTCAAAACTGAGGATGGAAAATCGCTGCTTATCATTAATGTTTCTTCATTCATTGCTGCAGTACAGAGGAGTTTCCCAATCACACAGCTGCTTTAGTCTGGATTTGTCTCTCTCCCACAATTACTTGTGACTTTTCTTCTGTTGTTAGCAAGCTATGGTTAGAGCACATGGCCAGCCATGATACGTACAGTATCCCAGTAGCACTTGATGATTAAGGGGCCTTAACCAATGAGCCACCACTGTACTGCTCTTTTTGAATAAAATATTTATGGTTTAATCATGTATTGAAAAAGCTCCTGGGCAATTTTTGGTTGGGAAAATGGTCCATAATTGTTAATTATCCAGTAAAGGTGAATTATAATTCTAATCTTTATCATACCTATATTTGTGCTTTGTATACAGTTACAAACTGGCAGTGAACTTTACCTTTACGATAGACTTTGTAAAAACTTTGTTTGTATTGGCAATCAAATTTACAGCTGTTAATGTGTAGCCATAATATGGGGGTTCACCTTTGGGATGAACTGGAACACTGACTGCACCCCAGGTCTCCTTGCCCAAACATCAATGCCCGATCTCGCTAATGCTTTTGTGGCTGAATGAACAAATCCCCACAGCCATGCACCAAAATCTAGTGGAAAGCCTTCACAGAAGAGTGGATTATATTATAATAGCAAAGAGGGGACTACATCTGGAATGGGATATTCAAAATGCTCATATAGATGTGATGATCAGGTGTCCACATACTTTTGGCCATATAGTACAGTATATCTTTAATTAAGCAGCTTTTTCAGTGTTATTTCACTAACAATCCAAGATAGAGAAGGAGGACTCCATGCATGAGGGCAAGAAAAGGTTTGTGAGGTAAAAACAGGTGGAAAAATCAAACGTGAGATTTGTGTGAGCACCATGATTTTAAATCTGGCATACAATTTTGTATGTGATCAAGGCAAATCTATGTGCAAACAGTCTTCATTTGTAAGAGAGTGGGTCAAAATGTTTTTGTGGATAAAAATCTAGTATGCACACTGTTGAACACAAGTTTTCATAGTCTACCTGGGTGAATGAAAGCCTAGCCCACATAATAATGGTAATAACGATATTATTATTATTATTATTATTATTATTATTATTATTATTATTAATGTTATTATTATATAAAATCAAGCATAAGAACACAAGCATTCATAACTTAAGATAAGATCACCATACGATACTGTATTGCTTGCAAGCATTGCATGGTTAATAGTATGGGAACTAGTTAAGTAATCTGCAGATTCCACCAAGATTTGAACTCAGATTGCTGGATTCACAGACCAGAGTGCAAACCATTACACTATGGAACCAGGATGGACCACCTATTATGTTTTCAGTTATCACAAATGTGGCCGTCACTGTCAAAACCCAAGGATCAAAACAAAGAATCTTTGGAGCTTCAATATAACTCTCTCCTAACAGCTATTTTGGCCAATACAAAAAAAAAAAGAGCTTTATTGTATGAACCGAAAATTGGCTCATATTCATCTTGACGCAAATGTGGCATACTCAACTTTACACGGAGCAAGCAGGGGGTGATTTTGACAATTTTTAACTTGCTACAACAGGAAAGAACACTGAGTAAAGGCTTTGCTCTTGGATGCCTGTATTCAAAGTCCAGAGTGTGAACCATTACACCATGGAACCATAATACTTTGAAATTTTAGTTTCCACCTACTGAACATTAGCATATACTGACTGATATCTTAATGCTCTCAGTTATAATAATGATCACAGTTATAATGATAATCACAAAGGTCAAGGACTAAAATGTGGCCTTCACTGTCAAAACCCAGAACTGAAGTAGGAACCTTTTTTTAATTATAAGCACCTGAAAAATTGTGCATATTCATATTGATGAGAATCTGGCATACTCATCTTTACATGGAGGAGAAGAGAATAGAAGATGCTTTTGAGACAATTTTTACTTGCTACAATAGTAAAGAATCTTAAGCAAAGACTTTGCAGGTTCCACCATGATTTGAACAGTGCAGAATGCTAACCATTAGAACATGGAGCCAAGACACTTCAAACCTTTAGTTTCCACCAACTGAAGAGTAGAATATACTCAGATTGCTGGATTGAGAGTCCAGAGCTCTAACCATTACACCATGGATCTAAGATACTTTCAGAGTTTAGATTCCACCAGCTGAATACTAGGCTATACTGAATTATATTTTCTGTTCGGACTTATCACAAAGATCTTGGAGGCTAAGGACTAAGAAGGTACCAAAATATGGCCTTCACTGTTGAAACCCAAGATCGAACCAGAGACCTGAAGATTTTCAATCTAAGGAACCATGAGGAAAGACATTGCAGGTTCCACTGAGATTTGAATGCAGATTTGAACGCTGGAGTCAGAGAGCTAACTATTACACCATGGAACCAAAATACTGCAAACATAGTTTCAAGTTTCCACCCAGTTAACATTAGCATATACCGATATCTTCTTGTTTTCAGTTATCACAAAGGTCAGGGACAAAGGAGGTACACATACAGTGAGGAGAAACTTTCCAGGTTCCACCAAAATTCAAACTCAGTTCGGCGGTTATAAAGCCGACAGTGTTGACCATTACACCATGGAAGCAAAACATCTTAAAATTTTTGTTTCCACCAACTGAATACTAGCATATACTGAATGATAGCTTCTTGTTCTCAGTTATCACAAAGGTCAGGGAATTAAAAGGTATAATCAAAACATCTTCACTGCCAAAACCCACGTTCAAACACTCTCCCAATAGATTTACATTTACATACAAGTTAATCTGAATATATATACATACAAATTTGTTCTGTTCAGTGCAGTATTTCCACTGAGTATAATAGTCAATACCTTGTATCAGTAATATAAGTGAACATTGTTCTGGCACCTGAATTTGTTTAATGGTGTACCACTCTGTGACAAATACTCAAGTATGTGTGCATACATGTGTGTGAGAAGGCCAGTGTGATATACATATGCTTTCTTCACTTCATCTCATGAGGGTGCTGAAAGAAACTCTTTGAGTATTAATGCTGCATGTGCCTTTTTTCAATTAGAAATAAGTTCTGAGCTCCAGTAATGACCCAGACATAACAACTGGTGTGGAGATCCAGCAGGAGTTCTGCTGAACACATGGTGCTAATGAGGCCAGCATGCTGTATTTTTATACTGCCAAATGCCAACTCTGTGATGAAGGTCAGAATATCTCTTCTCTTAACTGTCATCACCTACACAAATATGTCTTTTCACAATGGAACAACAAAAGCACAATCGTATGGTTCCAGGATATGTTAATAATTCTCAGTGATCTTGGGTCTTCACAGCTTCCTCTTGCAATTATGATGTACATGGCAGACTGCTACACAGCTCAAGTTTGTTTTAATTGAAATGTCTTGGCTCACAGAGGGGTAGTCTTAAGGAGGGGAAACTATAGAAACCAAAGAACAAGAATGAAAATTCCCTTATGGAAATATAGTATACTTCAGTGCATTATTAAAGTGTAATATAGATAGGTGCATTAAGTACATACAGTATATGACTATACTCACTCATTCTTCTACAGTAATCGCCTTAGCGTTCATTATATTGAAAATAGACTGCCATGCTCAGTCATTCTTTTAACTAGTGAATTCTATCACTGCAGTATGAAGGATAATCTCCCCAAGTACCATCAGGTTATCACATGCCCCATAATGGAGAACAGAACTCTGGACCATCTTTGCACCCCCTAGAACAATATTTTCTCTGTCCTTTCCAATGCACCACTTGGAAACTCTGACCATACCATGATCATGCTTGTACCCACTTACAGGCAAACCATGAAACAAAACAAACCATCCAGGACAATCAGATGCCAATGGACTGCTGAAGCACTGGAGGAGCTACTGGTCTGCCTAGGCACCAGTAACTGATCAGCCATGAGACATTGTTGCAACAATTTGGATGAACACACTGACACTATTACATCCTACATATTCTTTTGTGGAGAGACCTATCTACCAAAAAACTGTAGTGAGGTACAATAATGATAAACCATTGTTCACTAAGGAACTAAGGGTGATCAGGGCTGCCATGGGGTGTGGTCACCAGGCTGGAAATGGAGAGGAGTATCACTCAGCTAAGCAACAGTTTAACAAAATACTAAGGGTGCAAAGAGGGGCTATAAGGTATGGCTTGAGAGGGAGTTCTCCACCAACAGCACTAAGGCTGTTTCGGGCACAAACACATATGGCAGAATTTTGCATGAAGTCTTCTGGACATCTGGCTCTAAATCACTTGAAATCAGTGACTGAACCTCTCCTAGACCCTCTACAGTTTGCCTATAGGGCAAACTGCTCTCTGCTCTCAACATGTCTTCATTGCATGTTATAGCTCCTTGACTCCACAAACACATATGGCAGAATGTTGCTTGTGGCTCCGCCTTTAATCAACAGAGTACCCCACAACAAGCTCTTACAGCTTTACATCCACCCAAGCACCTGTCAGTGGATGTCTGATTTCTTGTCAGAGACGAGACAGTATATACAGCTACGCCATCACTTGTCTGACCCTCTAACCATCAGCACAGGTGCACCTCGAGGTTGTGTTCCCTCGCCAATATTGTTTTCACTTTACACAAATGACTGCTCATCCAGTGACCCATCCGTCAAGTTGTTAAAGTTTGACACAACCATGACACGGCCATGACACAACCGTGGTAGGCCTCATCTCCAGCAATGATGAGTCAAGCACAGGAGAGAAGGAACAAATCTTGTCTCATGGTGTGAATGGAACAACCTACAGCTAAACATGTTGAAGACAGTGGAGACGATCGTGGATTTCCAAAAAAATATATGATATCCATATTTGATTTACCATAGCCTTCCTGTCAGCCAAAACCAGTCTGGCAATTCTCTTCTGACCTCTCTTATAAACAAGGCATTTCCACCAGCAGAACTTCTGCTCACTGGATGTTTTTGTTTTTCACACCATTCTGTGAAAACTCTAGAGACTGTTGTGCATGAAAATCCCATGAGATGAATAGTTTCTGAAATACTCAAACCAGGCCATCTGACATCAACAAGCATTGAGATCACATTTTTACTCCATTCTGATGTTTGGTGTGAACATCAACTGAAGCTCTTGACCAGTACCTGCATCATTTAATGTATTGCACTGCTGCCACATGATTGGCTGATGGGATAATTGCATGAATGATTAAAGGGGTACAGGTGGTCCTATTAAAGTGGACATTAGGATACTTGACGTAAACTCGGATAAACGTAATATACATGGACTGGAATGGATACATTCTTTATGTGCACAGTGGTATATACATTGGTGAATGGACTTAATGATAATTGGCGTAATTATTATTAGTATCATCTAAGCTAAGTATCCATCTTCTCAAAGGTATAAGTTCTTAGCCATGACAGAAAAAGAAATCAAACTATCATGACGCCAACCAGATCATTACATACCAACATCTGTGGAAACAGCAGCATTTCAGTTTCCCAAAAAGCACTTGGGGGAAAGCGTGCCTACGTCCAGAGTACTTTTTTGAGAACTGTGCTTCTTTTCATTGGGTAGGATACAATGTGTACACAACTTACTCTGTTTCCATGATAACTTATTCATCTGGGCCTGTTTCAGCATTCCAGCTCTTCATGACAGAAACCACTATGGTCTCTACAGCTCCATCCACTTTTCCAGAACATTCTCTCCCATAGCAGACCAGCACACAGAGCATCGCAAATAAACTACAAGGGAAAGGTATTTCTTTCTTTTGGCAACAATGATATTTAGCATAATTTAATAGTGATTTTTCAAATAAGCACTAGAAAATGCATATCTGCTGTAAGAACTCCACAACAACCACAACAGCCATGAAACCTGTTTCTGTTCCTATGAAAGAATGGAGACTTTGTCATACATAACATTAAGTTTGAAGTGCTTACTGGTGTGGCCCAGCCTGGGATATTAATCATGATAAATACAGTTGACTTCTCATTTTAGTACATAATGGTGAGCTTTTATGGGAGGTAGTAGTCAAAAATAAGCACACTTGCAATGACATCATTGGCAAGCCATGTTTAGGTGACGGAATACTGTGTTTGCAATGTATGTTTGATTTTCCGAGGGTGCTCATATTAAATGCACCACATTTGTGAAAACATGTCACTGAGACAATACTTGCTTTAAGAGAAAATGTTAGGAGTTACGTAAATGCGCCATAGCACCACTCAATATATGTTTGTATATAAACTGCAATGGAGAAAAAGGAAGCATTGGCAGAGGTTTTGATGGCAAGAGCACTATAAACCTCCTCATCCCGTGATCCCATGTAAATGGAAGACAGTCTTCCTGAGTTACGCATCCAAACTTGACAGTAAGAGCCTGCTTTGATTTTAGTCTAGGGCAACCCAGCCCTCCTGCATTCCTACTTTTCAATAGGAATTATAATTTTCTATATTCCCCACGAGATTCTTATAAATACTTGTATACATCTGCTGTTATAAGCATGACCTAAGGATAATGGAATCTAATATACTGTGTGAATTTTAGGCTAAACCAAATAAAATTAAAGATGACATTTTAACCCCATTATATTTTTAAATGACATGTTGGAAAATTCTAGGACATGGATTTAATACACATCAAAGGCCAGGGTCACGAGAGCAAACTGGAGAAGAACTGGTAAAAACTGATATAAATATACAAATTACAGAAAGAAAGGAATGGAGTGGGAGAAAATTAAAACCAGAGCTGAGCCAACTTAAGCAAATAGTATCTCAAAAAATGATTATTATTATTAACGGATTCTCTTATGTTCTATAACACCTTGTGGATTCGCTGTCAGAGAATTGTCAAATGTGACCCTGAAAACATCAACTTTTCAAAACTGATTATAAAGAAATACAATCGGGCAACATATGCTATTTTTTTTTTTAATGAAAGGTTAAAAGCTGGATATAGTTCTGTTTGAGACAGACATAGTGTGTGGAAATTGCAAAGGAATACAGCTACAGTGGATATAAAAAGTCTACACACCCCTGTTATAATAGGTTATAATAGCAGGTTTTTGTGATGAAACCAAGATAAATCATATCAGATCTGTTTCCACCTTTAATGTGATATAGCAACCAATAAAATCCAAAAAAAAAGAAACAAAAAGCACTTAGCATATCTTAGCATATCTTAATTTGGATTTTTTTAAATTTATTTTTTATTTTTTAGTCCTGGGATCTTACTGGGCCATTCCAAAACACTGCTCTTCTTCTTCTGAAACTGAAACCATTCCTTTGTTGACTTAGATTTGTGATTTGGGTCATTATTGTGCGGAAATGTAAAACTGTAAATAGTTCTGCAGCTCCTTTAATGTTGCTATAGGTCTATTGGCAGCCTCCCTGATGGTCGTGTCCTTTGGTCAGTTTTGGAGGGACGGCCTGTTCTTGTTCACTGTGATGCGCCATTTTCTCCACTTGTTGATGATGGCCTTCACAGTGTTCCATTGTACATTGTACTAATGTTTTGGAAATTCTTTTGTACCCTTCTCCTGATCGATACCTTTCAATAATGAGATCCCATACATGCTTTATAAGCTCTTTGCAGACCCTAGCTTCTGTAGTCAGATGAAACCTAGATGTGAAGAAAATCCTACAGAAACAGCTTGAGAATCACTTCATTGATGACAGGTGTATGAATAAATTTGAATGTGATTCTGAGCCCCATTATATGCCCCATTATAAAAGCGTGTGCAGTTACAGTATGCAACTAGGTTATTGTAATTTTTTTCTTTATCATTATGACAGGTCATCATAAGACTGAATGGAAGGGCTAAAAATTCTACTATGCATCAGTAACTTGACATTATTATTATGAAGCCATCATGGTTGAGTCTTATAGTACAGGGTCTCATTGTAGACAGAACTACTGCACATACTCATAGGAACACGCGCATCCAAAGACAGATAGGCAGCACCATTTGTGCTTCAAGAGCATAATTATGGTGTCTCTTCTAAATAGCAAGGAAGGTAAACAGAAAAGCTGCACTTGCCCTTAGCCAGCACTTTTGTTCAAACTACAAAAAACTTACTGTTCTGCTGTTTGTCCTTTCATGTCATTTGTACTTTGTCTGGACAATGTTTGCTGAGTCTATTTACTTCTAGTTTTTCCTCCAAAGGCATTCTGAAAAAACAATGTTCAAGAAAGTAAATCTTGTTCATGTTTATTACACTCGTTATGGTATTTCATGTGTGCCTTTTTAATGACTGCTGATGATGTGTAGGAGGTATTTCTCCAAGTAATCACTTAACAATTGTCTTCAATAGGCTGCATGAATCTACAGTTTGACTAGATAGGAACCAGACCCAGCCTGACTTGTTCATGCCATTTTGTACATTTCTACTTACAACCATTGTTGGTGCTGCTGCGCTTGGTTCCACAAAAGTCAAGATTATCAACATTAATAATCAACAATCAATAAAGCCATTTGTTAACACAAAGTAAGACACTGTGGATGGCTTAATGACCGTGGTGTGTTCGGGTGGTGAGTTGGGAGGCTATGTGTTTGGGGACAAAGGTGGCACGCTGGTCACGTGACATCATTCGTGGTGAGACTGTACTATTACCAAAATGGGAATCATCTGCACTTGTGAAGTGATCAATGGCCCGATAACTCAGGAATGCAATGACCGACATGTGCCACCTTTAATAAGAGGTCTTTAGTAGCTTTTAGACACCAGCCCCCAGGCATTTTAGTCGACTTTGGAGTGCCATTTGCAGCTAATATTTCTGTGGCTGACCTAAACCAAACTGGGGGGAAATATTTATGTAGGGTTGCACACTAATATGATGAGTGAATTGTTGGCTTATTGGAACGTTATAGAATTATTTTCCAAAGTGATTATTATTAAAAGAAATCATTTCACAAATATGCCAAGAAGGGGGACCAAGCGTCTAGATATGAGCTGTTTCTGTTTCTAAAAACTGCTCTAAAGTTTTCTAATTTTGAGTGTACTGTTGAAAAGACACTTTGGTTGAAGGAATCTGTCAAATGCTGTAAATGTACAGATAAAGTAACCTAAAAGGCCTGAGAAACACAACTAAATGTCAGGGCTCACTAGAGAAATACAGTATCTGTAGACAGAACAGTTGTGCGATGGGTGTAGGAACACTCCTTTTTCTAAGGCAAGGCTTTCAAAATCAGCACTTTGATATTTTATAAGGTATTTCTGAAACATTCACTGCCTTTCTTTGCTCTTTCCCTCTTCACCTCCACCCTCCATCTCTCACACTGCCAATACTTTCATCCTGGCAGAGCTTGAAAGTGTGGTTCCAGAGGGAGAGACTGAGTGAGAAAGAGAGAAGGGATGAGGGGGATTCAGTAACCGTGGGCCAGCATCAAGCCATCCACACAACTTTATTGTTTCAGCATGCCATTCTCCATTTGTTTTCTATCAAATTCACATGGTAGCATTTTGGAAGCTTAACCTGGTTTGGTGTGCATTGTTTCAGGTCTGTTACATTTGCTACTTGTTTTGCAAGAACTGTCTCAGTAAAAAAAACCTTAAAAGTACAGGGAGGAATGACATGTCTAAGATTTCAGAGTCTAGAAAGAAGTCAAATTGTATGTCATAAATTAAATATTGATGGACTTAACTCATGCTTAATGTGTGTGTTCTGTTAATCTGTCGTAAGGCAAAGAGGAAGAACCAAAAATAGTCCAAAAAGCTAATTCCACATGGGTCAACAGAAAGTGGGCTGGGCAAATTCAGGAATTCCTACATTTTTCCTACATACTTGTGAATGAAGAGGCCAAAAAGCAAACTAAACCAAGGCCCAACTGACAAGCAACTATCACACAGACTCCACGTTTGTGTAGGACATTAGCGTTTCAGTGTGTAGCATTGTCACCTCACAGTACCAGGGTCATTGGTTCAATCCTGAGGTTACTGTCTGTGTGAAGTTTCACATCCTGTGGAGTTCTCTCTGTGTCTGTGGGAGTTTCCTCTAGGTTCTCCGGTTTCCTCCCACCTATCAAAAACATGCCAGTAGGTGGATTGGCCCCTAGGTGTGAATGAGTGTATCAGTGTGTGTGTTCATGGTGTCCTGCAATGGACTGGCCTCCCAACCAGTGTGTATTCCCACCGAATGCCCAGTGTCCCTGGGACAGGCTCCGGATCCAAAATTGACCTGACCAGAGATTACTGAAGATGAATGAAAGAATTAAAGGTTCATTAAGACGCATTGGTTCATAGTGACAGTGTTTCTGGCTAGAGCAAAACAAAAAACCACAGAAATGAAAGCATAGAGAAGAATGATCAAGGTTTTTACACAGTACACAATCACAACCATATGATCCTCAGGATACAGAAAGCCAAAACTGCTGTGATTTATGAGGTTCCCCGAACACCATGATTTTTCCTCCCCAATTGCTTTCCACAATACACACTGAAAATTATATATAATATATTACACAGAACACATATACATATATTACAAATATTACACAGAATACATATACAGAATACATGCAGTTATTCCATCAGCTAATCATGTAGCTGTGCAGTGTATAAAAGTCTAAACACTTTTATCAAATCACTCTGAGGCTACAGTGGGCACAGATTTACCGAAACTGGACAGCTGAAGACTAGAAAAAAAACAACAGATGTTTCAATGAGCCTGTGCCCACTATAGACACAGATTCTTGGAACCTGATGTGGTCTTCTGCTGTTGTCGCCCATCTGCCTAAAGGTTTGATGTGTTGTGCGTTCTGAGATGCTTTTCTGTTCACAACGGTTGTAAGGAGTGCTTATTTAAGTTACTGTATCCTTCATGTCAATGCAAACCAATCTGACTACTCTTCTTTGACCTCTGTCCTCAACAAGGCATTTCTGCTCACAGAACTGCCACTCACTGGGTGTTTTCTGTTCTTCAAACCATTCTGTGTAAACTCTACAGAGTGTTGTGTGTGAAAATTGCAGGATATCAGCAGTTTTGGAAATACTCATCTAGCACCAGATACCATACCACAGTCAAAGTCGCTACAGGTACAGGTGTTCCTATTAAAGTGGCTGGTGTGTATATATATCCGAACAACGTGGAATGGTTTTTAACTCCAGATCTGGGGACTCACTGGAATTGGCGCCTAAGGTTTTCCCAACTTTTAAGGATGCTTTTTCATATGTAACATTTAGTCTGTCTGAAACAAATCCTGTTATGTTTCCCCCTTTGGTGAGGTTTGCTTAGACAGGTGAGAACAGAGCAAATGCACTCACGTGAGGACCAAAACAGTGTCTGGTCTGATTCCAAACAAACTCTAGCGTGACTCTATCCTAAATCGATCCAACTGCAGGAAGTGCACCAAACATTGTATGTACAGCCCAATACAGCCCTCAGCCAGTGGTTTTTGCTTTTCATTAGTTGTGAAACTAAACCAAACCAAAAGTATCAATTTCACTCTGATTCATACACGACAAACGTATAATGAGTTGATGAGCTGGTTCCAGGAAAGATCAGGAAAACGTGAGAACCTCTACTTTAGTGGATACTGTTTATTACAATTTCACAATTCTGTCCTAATGTTTAAAAAAAGAAAAGAAAAAAAAAGGTTGAATAGCCAAAGAAAGAAAACACAGCACAATTGATAGTTTCAGTATTTCCTTTCCATTTGACAAGACTTCTTCCTGATTGACGAGGTGAAAATAAGGCTGGAAAATGAGACTGTGCTGGTGACTTCTGAATGACGTGAACCCATTAGCAAGTCCCTCAAAAATCTACTAGAGAAATAAGCTCCTTTCAGTAAATGACCTACCCTCCCTGCCCTACACCCTAAAACATCTACACACCTCCCAACTCACCCTATTAAAACACATTGACTCCCCAAACACCTGAACTGCACAAGCACCGGTGAACTTGTAGCTGTTGATTGCTTCCATGTTGCTCGAGTAAACATGTGAGACAAATTAGCTCATTGTTGTTGAAGTTCAGTCCCAGTTCAGGTCTAACAGTCCCCAGTGTGTAAAGGCCTTCTCTTGATAACCTCAGAAGAGGCACAGGTGCGCAACACTTCATTACATGTGTGTGGAGGGACCAACAACAGGCTCTCCAGTTTCTCTACACACACAGCTTCCATTCTCTATGCAGCTATTCGACCACTCCCACATCACACAGACAAGGCTGTACTTTCCACAAAACATGCAACTTCCAAAAGTGCTACACTCCCGCACTGTTCTCACTACACATGGGCCTCATTCTCTACATGTTGCTTTAAGATGAATGATAAAACTTGTTTGTGGCTAGCTGATAAGATGTAAAAAGTGTTCTTGGCTATGTAATACATCAAAATGACTGAATTCTACAGAAGTTCATACATAAGCATAACACGGTCTTAATAAAAGACACAAGTACCATACTAAGAATAAGGACAGGGCCAGGACAGGGTTCACCTTGTGTTAGTAATTTATTCATTCTCATGTTTGTTATTTATATGTAAATAAACTCCAACATGACACATATACTTTACAGAACAAAATGCTGATTTTAAAAAAAAAAAAAAAAAAAAAAAAAAAAAACCTACATATGGTACCCTTTATTTGATTTCATTTGTCACTTTTTTTTTTATTTTATTTTTTTTTATAGATTTTTATGGCAAAATTTTAGATGCAAATTCCAAAAGTCTGAAAACCTTTCCAGTATGGGGCCAACAGGGGAGATAAAGATATCACTAGTTAAAAGGAATGCACTGTACATCTGTGCCTACTTAAAACTAGTGTGTACATCCTTCCTTGTGCTTCTTCTAATCAGCATATCCATGATGCAAGAATAAAGGAAGTTTATTTCTGGAACAAAGAAATTACCTTTTTAAACTAAACATTAGGTGGGAAATTGGAAAGTACTACACCAGTTAAAAACTAAAACATCTTTCCTAATTAAATTCGGAACAGCTCCAAGAAATAGTGTCTAAAGGAGGTGTTTAAGGGATTCGTTTTTTTTAGTTAAATCACAGTCCAAATGCTTCATTGGAAATGTGATGGTCCAGAACCCCCCCCCCAAAAAAGTAAATGATTATTTCTTAATTGCCAGACAAAGGATCAGCTCTTTTTTGGCTAAACTTTAGGTGTTTGGCTCTGATCAAACTTAATGATCAGAGTCTTTCAGATCCAATAAGCCAGTGGTTTTCAGCTTCTCCAGCCACAATAACACAGCAGCTTCATTCATCACCTGCAGGCAGATTTTCCTCAATCCTCTTGATGAACTTCATGCGTATTTCTGTCACATTGTCTCCTCTTAGAGTGTCTTGAGCAAAACGCACATCCACTGCCATTTGCACCTATGAAAACAGACCCAAAAACATTGAGAATGACCTCAATAGCAACGGTTTTGTCCTCCTCCCTTTTTTAAACACCTGACTGTCTACGAATGTCTCAAAAAATATGAAAATAATGTCTACAAATGTTTCATTGTTTATTGGGCCTTTCTCTGTCTCTCTAACGAATAGCCTGTTTTCACTGAGACAAACCAATAGCTGCTAATATTCATCAACCAGTCCCTCAATATTCCTTAGTATTCATTAGATCACTGCTGCAGAATTCTCGATTCTGTTTGGTCAGAAAGTTTTGATTCATTCTTTGTAACATCAGCTGTGTCAGTGGTTCGTTGTAAGGCAAATCACGTTTATATTAATGTCTATTCTAGTATGTTATCATTTCTAAAATGTTACATTATTATTGGACATGGATGGCAGACTTGTTTGATATGGTGATGTTTTGCGTGAGGAGACATAGCATTATGTGAAGGCGTAGCATTTTTGTAACAGTGGGAGGTAAAGCTGTAGGTTTAAGTTTTCTGACATGAGAAGGTGTTCAGAAAGGAGGGCTTTGCAGTTTTTTTTTGCTAACAAGACAAGCTAGACAATTTTTTATTTCAATAAAGAGAAAAAAAAGAGAGGCTAGTGAGGGAATGACCGTTTATAGCTATTATAATGTAAGTAGTAACAGCAAATAACATTCTGTAGAAGTTCTACAACATTAAATATAACTACAAATGGATTAAGCACGTGTTCCTCTTTAATTTAAAAAAAAAAAAAGTTAACATTGGAACATTTCTGTGGTATATTTTCCTATAACTGTTTGTCCTGAAATGGTTTATTCTTTACTTAGTTGACTCACGAAGGAGAGAAGTAGAGTTTATACTGCAGTTAATCCACAGTAGGCTGTGAGGTAATGTTAGTGTAGAGCAGTGGTCACCAACCCTGTTCCTGGAGATCTAGGTTCCTGAAGACTTCAGCTCAAACCATAGTTGTGCCCACTGACCATCTAATCATTGCCGTACAAAGTTCTTGATCAACTAAAACAGGTGTGTTAGATTTTGGTTGGAGATGAAACCTGCAGGAAAGTAGGTCTCAAGGAAGAGGGCTGGTGACCACTGGTGTAAAGTGATAAATTAGCTACCATGGTCAACTGGAGTAACATTTGCCATGCTCAGTCACTTCCTTTGGAATCAGTGTTTTGTAACCCGTTGTTGAATCAAAGCTGAGCTGGAACATGCCGCTTCATTAATTAATGTCATGAAACCACAAGCTAAATCACAGAAGAACTTTACTGAGAAATTATGCAGTGTTTTGTGTTTAGGGAACAAATAATGGGATTAAGTTCCCTTTAGTTTGACTCCAAAATGCATGCTTTTGTAGTAAAATACTGCACCTCCAGCTGTTATTTAGGTCTAGTCTAGTCTTTAGAAGTAGCCAGGAGCTGATCACAGCGAGTTACTCAAATGAATTGCACTATATATGGATTTCAGCCATGGGCCAATCACAGTTAGCAGTTCAAATAAAATCAGCATTTTCAAATAGTAACCACATTTTCCTCAGTGTTTCGACAATTATTATTATTATTATCATTATTATTATTATTATTATTTTTTTTTAGAAGCAAATGATTTTCACAGTAGAGACCCTTTAACATGGCACACACTGAAACTCTTTACCATCTCCAGAGCTCCTCTTAGCACACCACACAGTAGGTTGGAGTAAATTAGAGTGTTATGGTTGTCTGGAAGCTCCACAAAGTCCACCAGTGGATTGCTCTCCAGGATTAGGGAGAACTCATCTCCAGCAGGGCTCCAGTTCGTCACACTGGGCGTGATGCCCAGGTACATTTTAAAGGCTACCTGCCCATGAGAAACAGAAATACCCTTAAGCAATGATGTAACCCAAGTATGACAGTTAAATTATTTTACAGGGCTTTTAATTTTAATGAAATTTATATGCCTAAAGCCAACCACTGTCACCAAAGGAACTCGGATGGCAGTTTTAATTATGGAGTTTGGACTCTTGACCTCCAAGTGGCTTTTTGAACCTTCCTCAAGGGAGCAATACAGTGTGAAAGAATTCAAAGGTTCAGTATTCTGATCAGGAGCCCAGAATTGCTCTGAGCAAACAGTAGATTAACATCTGACAACGTGGCTCACAGTGGAAAGCAAAGGCATAACAGGATGGGGAGGAGAGAGTGAAAACACTGTCATTCTTTCAGTGTGAACTAATGCAACGTTTCGCAATTGGTTTAAGTAATAGTACATATGGTCAGATGTAAAGACAACAAAGACAGCAGAACTGAGGCATCTCAAGTGTCTCAAACAGTGCAACTTGCAACTGACTTTACAGTAGCCTAGAAAGGATTCTTCTCCTCATGCATGATTCAGGAATTGATAAACAACAGCCTGAAGGGATAAACGTTTAGATTGCAAGCTACTATGCACTCACGTGCTTTCCTACACATTTCCATGGTTATTGGCACCGACGTTCTTTCCATGCTGCAACGTATTTCGTAAAAGTGCTGCAGTCAAGCTCTAATTGGCTTAAATTCTGATACCTTTGCAATGACATCAGCTGTTTCTCGGAAATCGTGACACCTGCCGACACTGGAGCGAGCCAAGAAGTCCTCGATGAGACGTACTCCAATATTGTAACCCCTTACAAGAGAAAGAAAGAAAGAAGCAGTATCATTGGTACAACGTAGATATAAAAGCCAACACCTCAATTATGGTACATCTTTCATTTGTGATTATTAATATATATTATATTAAAATAATTTATTGTCAACTTTCATATCAGGTCCTATACAGGAAAGGCTCATTGTATGATGCTTATTGCAATATATCTCCAGAGTCCATATATGGTCAAAACAAATTCTGAAATAACGAGTGCTGGGATTTGAACTCATGACCTTCCGAGCAGTAGCCAAACGTCTTGACCACTAAGCTACCACTGGACCTATCCCTGATATTGCAAATGTGCAGCAATGCCAGGTACAGAAGCTATAGACAAAGTATTACAACGTGCCTGTGTCAATACCAATGAAAGAAAATTGGAATTCAGTACCTTATTCAAGCTACCCTGGCTCATTACTAGGTTCTAAACTGCTGTATGACATTTAAGGCTCTGAATGCCTTAGCTTGCTTGCATCCCGCTGATCTCCTGAACGAGTATAACCCATTTGGATAATCTCTAAACTCTTCAGTAGTGTTCCAGTATACATTAGGAACACTAGCTCAATAACCCTTTTAACATCCAGATTAAAAACACTTGTATAATTCTCAGTTTTAGAGCTTATCTTGTTAAGTATACTTTGCATGATTTGTAGTAATTCAAGATTTATAGTTAATTCCTTAGAGATTTACATCTCTTTAATGTAATTTATTATACATACATAGTGTGCACTATCTAATCTTTTGTATGTAAAGCACTTTGAGATTTTGAGCTCAGAATGAAAAGTGTTATAAAAGCTATTACTACCACCACCACCATTATTTTATTTTATTATTCTTTGTAACTACTGCTACTTAAAGATATTAAATAGGTACTTCTTCTACAACAAATAATAACAGACAGTATGAATACATTCATTCATTCATCAGTGGCTCCACCTCTGATGACTGACAAGATGAGCAATTTCATTACTTATTTTTTTTTCCCCCTGACAACAAAAACCCTCTAACAGATTGCATGATCTCAAAAAAGAAAATCACAGAAATAACCAACAGCGATAAATCATTTTCAACATCATTTTACTAGACAGTATCCTTTTCAAAGAGTTAGTGGAATTTGTCAGTGTACTGCAGGATTGAGACATATATTTGAATGGAGAGAGCTGTAGCCACACAGTTGGTCTATTCATTTTACATCATGCAGTGGGTAGGTGGTGGTCTCTAAAGGACTTTTCCTGTTAACCGCCCACTGAGGTAGACTAATACCCCACATCCCCAGCAAACCGCAGACAGAGACAGAGAGAGAGAGAGAGAGAGAGAGAGAGAGAGAGAGAGAGAGAGGCTTAATTTAGACATTATATCTTCTAGCAAACTTTGTCAAGGAATAACAAAGCCAAACAAATATGAGAAGTGAGATGTCTACTGGATATATAGTCTCAGGTAAAACCAGAAATGAACATATGATACAAACAGAAAGAAACAAAGATGAATTGACGGACACAAAACTTACATTTTATCAAGCTGCTTGTTCACTTCCTCATCATTCTCATAATCCTTACAGAGCTGTGTGACCAGGGCTCCATATGTGAGAGTAAACAATTCTGAATTCTGTTAAACAGCAAAAAACAAACAAACAAAAAAAATAGAAAGACAATCAGTGAAAGATTACTACATTTCTTCAACTATAACAGCGGTATTCAATAAAGATTTTCCAGCTACATTAAATTCATTGCTTACAAAATGTGTGAATAAGCAACTAACATGACTGAATGGTGACAGCAGTGAGTCAGCTTTTGATGCTTAACCATGGTTTAGCTCATGGCTATAAATAAGACTCAATCAATCTGGAGTGGTTATGTTTTGTTTCACAGTAGCGCTTCAAGGTAACACTTTTGACTAGCATCACAGACTCTAAACAGACAAGACATCTGTTTTGAGAATAAACTCGTACTTCCCTGTCCAATCCTCTTTAAAACATTCTGCTTGTGTTATCAACTTTATTTATTCAGGCCATGCCGTTACTAAACTAATCAGACAAGTGAAGGTAAATCTGTGAAAAGTCTCTGAAAACTCATCCCAATGCCTTCAGGTAAACAAGTTACATAAATGCATGTGACTACCTGCAATGAGCTACAACCGAGGATCTGCTATAGAAGTCATGATAATTTAGAAAATTGTAGTCACTAAACTACAGCCATTTTTTCTCATGTTCCCAACTGCTGATGAAGTATTTTCCGAGTGATCTGTTCGATCTGCTGAAATATGCACAAGGACCGCAGTCCGCCAATTGATGACCCCAGTACTTTATTCTTTTACTTAAGAACCAAGAAAATTGCATTTTACTTAGTCAGAAAACATTTTGTTACTCATCTCTTGGTCAAGGGTTCAACACTGGCTTGGTAACAGTCCTAGGATTTATACTCACAAGCTTCCCATCACTAATGCAGAACCTTAACTTAAGCTACAGTTACCTCCATTCTCTGTTTTAAATCAGTGTACCCTGCACTATTATATACTTGAATCTGAATGGGCAGAACGGGTTTATCAATTTTCAATATAACAGTAGCTCCGACAATAGTCCCGGCTGCAAGGTTTATATTAATGCATTCGTTTTAAGACATTATGATTCTTGATGTCAGCACTTTATAAACAACAGTAGATTTTCCATTTCGGGAAAGTCATCAGAACAGAGGACTTTGTGTGTTCCAGTTGTTTTTTTTCTTAGTAACTTTAAGAGACAGAAAAAAGAGAAACTGGCTGCTATAACGTAAATGATAACAGAACCAACTTGTCCTGTGGATGTTCCACAATCAATCCATCCATCCATTTGCCATACCGCTTATCCTACACAGGGTCGCAGGGAAGCCTGGAGCCTATCCCACAGAACTCGGGGCACAAGGTGGGGGACACCCTGGCAGGATGCCAAACCATCGGAGGGCACAATCACACACACATTCACACACTAGAGGCAGGATTCAAACCTTCAACCCTGGAGGTGCAAGGCAAACATTCTAACCACTTAGCTACTGTGGGAATACAAATTTAAAATCATGGTAACTGAGGCCATCACCTTTTGTCTGTGATGGCTCTTGGTGCCCCTGTTCCATTCTTTGAATTGCTGGCCATTGCTCATGGTCATCATTACTCGAGTTAAGTGTAAATGCAATGCCCTAGGTGTGGACTTTTATTTATCTCTATGATAATGAAGTTGTCTGAGCTATATAGTTATACTAATTGGATTAGGACTGGCGAAACTCCAGAGCCTTGGGCAGGTTCCTATAACTGTTTACTTCCTTTGCATGCATTGTTTAAAGCCTGAGTGCTTTGTCTCTTCTAAGCACTGCCCCCTAAAATGTATATAAAAGTACAATGTATACAGTGGGGGAAAAAAGTATTTGATCCCCTGCTGATTTTGAACGTTTGCCCACTGACAAAGAAATGATCAGTCTATGATTTTAATGGTAGGTGTATTTTAACAGTGAGAGACAGAATAATAAAAAAATCCAGAAACACGCATTTCAAAAAAGTTATAAATTGATTTGCATTTTAATGAGTGAAATAAGTATTTGACCCCTTCGACTTAGTACTTGGTGGCAAAACCCTTGTTGGCAATCACAGAGGTCAGACGTTTCTTGTAGTTGGCCACCAGGTTTGCACACATCTCAGGAGGGATTTTGTCCCACTCCTCTTTGCAGATCCTCTCCAAGTCATTAAGGTCATTTTCAATGCCATGGCTGACGGAAGGAGGTTCTCACCCAAGATTTGACAGTACATGGCCCCGTCCATCGTCCCTTTGATACAGTGCAGTTGTCCTGTCCCCTTAGCAGAAAAACACCCCAAAGAATAATGTTCCCACCTCCATGTTTGACGGTGGGGATGGTGTTATGACTTGGGGTCATAGGCAGCATTCCAACACGGCGAGTTGAGTTGATGCCAAAGAGATCTGACCACACCTGACCACAACACTTTCACCCAGTTCTCCTCTGAATCATTCAGGCACACTTCAGACAGGCCTGTACATGTGCTTTCTTGAGCAGGGGGACCTTGCGGGCACTGCAGGATTTCAGTCCTTCACGGCGGAGTGTGTTACCAATTGTTTTCTTGGTGACTATGGTCCCAGCTGCCTTGAGATCATTAACAAGACCCTCCCATGTAGTTCTGGGCTGATTCCTCACTGGTCTCATGATCATTGAAACTCCATGAGGTGAGATCTTCCATGGAGCCCCAGACCGAGGGTTTCTTCCATTTGCGAATGATCGCACCAACTGTTGTCACCTTCTCACCAAGCTGCTTGGTGGTGGTCTTGTAGCCCATTCCAGCCTTGTGTAGGTCTACAATCTTGTCCCTGACATCCTTGGACAGCTCTTTGGTCTTGACCATGGTAAAGAGTTTGGAATCTGATTGATTGATTGCTTCTGTGGACAGGTGTCTTTTTACAGGTAACAAACTGAGATTAGGAGCACTCCCTTTAAGAGAGTGCTCCTAATCTCAGCTCGTTACCTGTGTAAAAGACACCTGGGAGCCAGAAATCTTGCTGATTGATAGGGGATCAAATACTTATTTCCCTCATTAAAATGCAAATCAATTTATAACTTTTTTGAAATGTGTTTTTCTGGATTTTTTTGTTGTTATTCTGTCTCTCACTGTTAAAATACACCTACCATTAAAATCATAGACTGATCATTTCTTTGTCAGCAGGCAAACATACAAAATCAGCAGGGGATCAAATACTCCCCCCCCGCTGCTGACTGCAGCGCAAGACAGCACGTTCTGACCTGTAGACTGATGCTCCTGATGGATAAAAGTCAATGTATTGATCATTAATAAATAAATAAATTACAATTGTTGGCCAATTGCTGTGGTATAATTAAATACAACTGTGGAATGTTAATGCTGCTCACACAGGGATATTAATATAAAAATAAATAATTGATAAGCTTATTAGGATTCGATTATCAGTTGTGATAACACAGAAAAGATTGTGCTTCTCACACTGCAAAAAAGAATTTCAAGAAAGTAAAAAAAAACATTGTTTCTGGGGAAATAAGTCTTATTTTTTGTGTAAAAGGAAAAATAATATTGTCAAGTATGTTTTGCATTAGAAAAGTAATCTTATTTTAAGAAAATATCTAAATTTGTCTTAATAAGATATTCCAGCTAATATTGAGCACGGTTTAACCAGTAACAAGCTATAACAATGGTTTGCATAATATTCCAGCAGAGGAACAAGATTGTTTTCCTTATTTTAAGATTAAGACCACTTGCACATTTAAATTTTTCAATGAAGCAGCTGTGTGTCATGGTTATGCTGAAATCCACACTGAACTACATTACCCATCAGCCCCAGTATGTCACATGTCCCACTGATCACTCACACCTGTCCGGTGTTACCCCTAATAAGCACCGCTTAGAAATTCCAGTTTTCCCTGACACTATGTTGCAGAGTTTTTCCCGGTTTCAATAAAAATTCTAAAAATTACAATGCTTCTGGTGCCTTAATTTAAGACAAAGCCACTTATTTTTATTATGCTCTTTGAAGAAATTGTCTTATTGTAAGTTTTTTTTTTTTAATTATTATTATTAATCTTAGATTAAGGGATAAATTCTTAGTCAGCTCAATCAAAAGAGACCAAAGAGACCAAAATACTCATTTTAAGTAAGTCTATCTTGAATAACTGAGTTTTCATTGATTGTAATAAGCACAACTTGCTTAAATTTTGGCATTTTTGTCTAGTTTTAAGATCCAATAGCATTTTTAGTGACTAGATATTTATGCTATTTTCAAGACTCCTTATCAAGACCGTTTTGCTTACACCATTGGCAGATTTTTTTTTTTTGCTTGATTTTAGAACACTTTACCAAGATTTAAGTGTGTCTTGCTTGTTTCAAGAAAGGCATTTTTTTTGCAGTGCAGTTCTTTTCCTGCAGAAACTCTTCAAATGTGATTTGGCACCAGACTTTCACAAAATGAGTTAAGTCTTAAGTCTGATTGCATGAATATTTCATGCATATTGATAAATTCAGACCTGTACTTGATAGTCTAAATGTGGAATTCCGTATGTTAAGCATAAGGCAGTTAGAGGGTTAGCAGCTTGCTGTTACTGCTCTTAAATTATAGAACATAATTCATGTACTACATTACAGAAGCAGTTTATGTGGGTATTTTATAAAAGGTACTTCTCTTTATTATACATCAATGATAATCAATGTTTTACATTTCACAGCTCCAGGGCTTGTGCGGAGCTCTGCATATTCTCCTGTGTCTGTGTGGGGTTTCCCTGGTTTCCTCCCACCACTGGGTGGATAAGCTATGCTAAAGTGCCCTTAAGTGTGAGTGAGTACATGACTCTGTGTGTGTGTGTGTGTGTGTGTGTGTGTGTGTGTGTGTGTGTGTGTGTGTATGTTGCCCTGTGATGGACTAGTGTCCCATTCAGGGTGTTCTGCCACCTCGTGCCTAGTGTTTCTGGAACAGACTCAGGATCATCAGCAACCCTGACCAGGATAAAGTGGTTACTAAAGATGGATGAATGAATTTATGTTTTTCTAAAAATATACTTTGTACTTAGTATATTATTGTACAAGATTATTATTATTATTATTATTATTATTATTATTAAATTATATGTCAGATATTTGTGTTGTACAGGTTATAGAACATTTTTGGGTTCAAAATCGGATTGAAACGTGCTATAAAATTACCACCACCACCTATCTCTTGCATTACACCCAATTCAACTTATTCAGCTAGTCATGTTACAGCAAGGAAAACAGAAACCCTATAGCTTAAATGATAACTGCAAAGTTCTTCGAATTCACATGCCGCAATCACTTCAGTGTTCCCTGCTTCTTAGTCTTGGGCACCATCTTGTGGTCCGCAACAAGTGTACTGTACTCAATCAGTGGCCAATTTATGAGGTACACCAACCTGGTCTCTACATTCCTTGGTCCTTTTATCAGGTATACATTACTGATTGTAACCAATCACAAATCAATGGAAAGAGATCACCATAGGACCCACAGTGCTATCTGGTGATGGATCATTCTCAGCACAGACATGATACTCAGTTTTTAGAACACTATACACTTACTGCACACTTTAAAAGACATGCAGACCTTGGTGGTCCACCATTTAGGTATACAGTTAGTGACTAGAGCTTTTTCTAATACAATACAGTCTGTATTAATCATCCTCACGCCCTTCACCAGTTCTGACCACAGGACTGCACATGGCTGGATATTTTTGGTTCGGGACCTGTATCTTAACACATCTCAACCGCTGCACCTGATACACTTGTAGCAACAAAACACACACATTTCCACTGCGCTGCAATATCTGTATCAATTCTGTGCTGAAAATGGTCCAGGACACAAATACAAGGCCAGAGGTGCTCCAATGGTGGCTCATTTTCACTGATGGATGTGGAGGGAGGTAGGTGTCAAATTATGGATAAGAACAGACGAGCTACAGTCAGTAATTCTACACCTACATACACACATGCAGCTATATGGTAAATGTACCTCATACACTTGTCATCTGAGTGCATGCAGTCTTCCCTGCTGAAAAAACAACAACAACAGAAACCCTCATAGAATTTGTAATGGTTTTAATGGGAATTGTATTGGTTTTAATGGAAACTGTAATGGTCCCTGTGGGTCTCTACTGGTAATTTGTTGCCTTTTATTAGACTATGTTATGTCTAATGGATACCATTAAGGACCAATAATGGTAATGGTTTTAATGGTTAGTTAATGGTTTTAATGGTTAGTTGATGTAATGGTATTTGTAGTGGAAACCATTAGAATCTGTGATGGTTTCTAGTGTTTTGTTTTTCAGCAGGGTTTTCTCTGTACCCATTAAACACCACCACACATCAGAATATCATATAGGCCAAAGTTTTACCGTTAATACAAGAATGCATACAATGATTTAACAGACATTTTGTTTCAACATTTGATGAATATACTAAAAACCAGCTGGCTTGATGCTGACAATTGTAATGAAAAACGACAAATAACGTTTAACTGGATCAGTTATAGAGAGTTCCAAACGTCAATGTGTCGGTAAAATACAATAAAAGTAAATATTAAAAACATTAACACCAACACAGGGAAACTGACAATTTATTTTGCATATGGAGATGTTTGGTTTTCAGGAGCTAAACACCTTGCTAGCTAAGCTAAACCTGTCTGCAGATACACAACACACAAACTTACCATCTTCTTGTTGTCTGTAGTTCTGTTGGACTGCCTAGACATTGTGTATCGTATTACAACTTTGTGCAGGTAGGTCACAAGTTATATTTTATTAACTTGTTTCTGAAATACAACGATCGTATTCCTGTAGCGCTTTCAACCCTACTTCCTGAACCTACTTCCTGTATTTCGCTTTGATTCTTGGGATTTGTAGTTTTCCCGCTTTTGGTGCACGCGCTCTGTCTCGGGCACACAGGATATCTTATTTTCATGTGCGCGTGTCTTAACCAGCGAAAGCGGACGTATCTCACGTTTTTGTCTGTTTTACATATTTTACCGCCCAAATAAATGTAGACTGCTAACAAAGTACATCTTGGACAGTTTTTGATGAGAAAACGTTACATTTCCATGACTCCCCACAAGATGGCTGTGTACACCAAAGCACTGACATGCTACGTGGAGAAGTGATGTGTGGTTCACTAAAGAGGCAGGTTCCCTTTGATGAACGTTTAGAGTCGACTCGCATATATGAGTCGTTTTTAATTATTTTTGTAGATGTGTAGATGTAGTCAACACCGTTACTTTTCAGTGTCATTTAATCAGAATATTTTTTCAACATCTGTGCTGTTCGTTAGCATGGATTCACATGCACAGGGTGGATGTGCCGTTCGTTATTCATGAGCTCAGCCAAATGACCTGACTCACTAACAAGAGCCAGAATTCCCATCCCTAATGTTGTAGTGGAATTCCCACTGTTGTAGCGACCAGACCCCCGAACAAAAAACAAACAAACAAACAAACAAAAAAAAAACCCTGAGTACTTATTTTGAAACAGAATAAGATAAAACAAGTTTTTCCCTGCTGAAAATCAAACAATAGAAACCATCACAGAAATTTTTATGGTTTCCACTACAAATACCATTACAAACAAACAGCTGTTGACTATTAAAATCATTACCAAATATTTCCATTACGTAGTAGGATGTATTGGGGATGTAGGTTCTTAATGGTATCCACCAGACATAATATGCCACCAATAGAAGGCAACAAATTACCAGTAGAGAATCCCACAGTGACCATTACAGTATTCATTAAAACCATTAAAACCATTACAAATTCTACGAGGGTTTCGGTTGGTTTTTAACACAAAACTCAGCTTAATTCAGAACTACATTTAGAATCACATAATCTGGCCAGATGAGATCAAAATGAAAACTGGCCATTCGCAATATCAACAGTCAAAAAAAAAATTGGGACTGCAGCCAATGAACGGCAATCAATCCCACTAAAATATGGAAGTGATTTATTGATGCTTTGTGGCTGTTTTAAGTTAGTGAGCCTTGTGAAAATGAATGGAATTGTGAATTCCACCAAGTATCAGGATTTTTAACTCTGCTAGGAGGTATAATGGCTTGGCTATAAGCAGACCTTTTAACTAGACAATGACTCCAAACATACATCAATACAAGTGATCATTTCAGTCCCCTGATTTTAACCAGAAAATTCCAGTCTGAGTGATGAACAATGAACATACACAAATCTAAGACTACAACAGAATCTGAAATGTTCTACACAGAGGAATGGGCCAAGATCATTGTGCAAGAGTCTTCAAGCTTGTTATTCTGTCCAGGGATGTACATCCGTTGGGGTGCCATTAGTTTTGTTTTGCTGATAACCGTGCACTACTACTTAAAAGCTCATTTTCACAAAAGGTATTTTGCCAGGTATTTTGAAATTTTCTGTTCTTAATTATTGCAAAGCCCCATATACTCATAATGTAATCAGTTGTACACCTTTACACTTCTGCTTACTGCCACTGTTGCGTTTACACTAATAAACATTTGAAGTAGAACTATTTGGTTCATGATTTACAGCAAAACTGGTCCCTATTTCTAGAGATTATTAGGCTTAAACTAGCATTTCTGAAATGTAGCAGTTGGATCAGCTTAAATATAAAGTTTTATTCCCCAACCTAATACCCTTAGGGCTGGTATATATGTTTTACAATGAAGCATTTTGCAATACCACTGAAACAGATTTCAGCTTCAGCACTTATGCTGTGCTGATTCAGCTTATTTAGCTTACAGAGAAAATGTCCTAATCTGGCTGCTCATTATCATCTATTTTCCTCACCAGTGTTGCCTCTCACATGCTGTCTAGGTTGGGGATGGACAGAAATTTAAAACCTGGGAACCATTTGAGAACACCTGAGATAAATCCATATTCCTTCTTTCCTTCTTATATCCATTACCATATCTTACTTAGATGCAGTATATTTGACAGAAACAAGTTAATATGAAATTACATTTTCCATACTAATAACTTCCAGCTCATCTCTTGATGCAAGCTGGTTCTCTGTTATGGACAAAAACAATCACTGTGTCAGGAATAAATTGGTTCAGTAAGGTTCAGACCTTTTTTGCAGCACAGCAAGAAGATTTTTGTTGTGAAAATACAGGTTTAACTTTGATACAAGGTTTAACTTTAATAAAATATTTAAGGATGCATTCCTGATCAGAGAAGACAAGCATTCAGGAGTGTGGGTTTTCGGAAACAGAATAGGACACTTTAATGATAGAAAATCAGTAAGCACAGAGGTAAACAAGGTGTACTGCACATTACAAGGTTACTTCAGGGTGGTAACAGTAACTGATGTTCACAGCTGATTATTTTTATACAACAGCATGCCCTGTAAGGATTTATTCCTCTTTTAGCACAGCAATTTATCAATGATTACAAATTTAAATTTATTAAAATTTTATTAAATTAAACACGATACTTTTAACTGTTTGTATTGTAATTACATTTAATGTTCTGGAACATCACTGAGACAAGTTTGTTCCTGAAACAATAATGTATTAGAATGAGCACTTTAATATAAACCTGTGATCGGAATTACTGCTAGCACTATTGTCAGTTGCTGTTATAGAAGAAATTAATCAACACCTTCTGACCAATCATATTCGAGAATTCAACAGCACTGTGGTATAATGCCTAATAATAAATGAACAGGAACATGATGCCTAAATAACAGGTAAAAACTGGTGCTGGAGAAGGATGAGTTTAGGGTGTGATCCTGAAATGAACTGTACAAAGATTTATATACAGTCCCCTCCAAATCTACTGGAACGGCAAGGCCAATACATTTGTTTGTGGTCTCACAATGTTTCTGTCATCAGCTGTTGTTGTTTTCCTTGGCCGACCCGTTCGGTGTCTGTTGCCCAGTACACCAGTGGTTCCTTTTTTTTCAGGACATTCCAAATTGTTGTATTGGCTATGCCCAATGTTTGTGCAATGCCTCTGATTGATATTCCCACTTTTCTCACTATCACAATGGCTTGCTTTTCTCCCATATACATTTCTATCCTTTTTAACAACAAATGCAGTCATCACAGGTGAAACTGAAGGCAAAAACCAAGAGTAGATGTTCAGAACTATTTATTATTTAAACAATCACTCTAACAGGACACACCTGGGTAACAAGAAAAACCTGTCAGTCACATGTTCCAATATTTTGCTCACCTACAAATTGGGTGGTCTGATACAAAATGCCATGTTCTATGTCGTTTAACACATCTGCATATAAATACCAGGAAATAAAAGCCGAAATTCTAAACTCTCTTCTTTTGATTATTCATCTTTTGATCTGAAACCCAAATGTCTTCAGTCTACAGCAAAAACAAATTAATTGGCCTTGGCATTCCAATATTTTTGGAGGGGACTGTAGACATTGTCTGTATTTACACACAACATCTGACAGTAGAGACCCATGATCAGTTTGATATGAAACCAAGTAATTTGCTTTCTGTTACATTCTAAAGTAGTAAAAAGAGATGCATATCTTCCCAACATACCACAGCAGGCCATTATGGGTCATTACAAATGAAGTCTTTTGTTATACGTTTGTGCTCTCTTCAAGGGCGTAGTATTCACAAATCTTTAGAAAATCCTAATGGTCTGTATAATAGACCAAAAACTGACTATATAACACAGCTTGAATAGCCAGGCCAAAAAAAGGAAAAAGTATGGAAGCAAACATTTTAAATTCTAGATTACTAATACTTATACTCATCTTTTAATGATGAAAATTTAAAATGTTATAATGGGTATGTTGGAGAAGAATAGTCATAAATTACAGGTATTGCAGGAATTAATCCAGACTCCAGCTGGAGCAGTAATTATTACCTAATAAAAATTACCCCCAGCTCAGCAATATTAAATTCTGCCGAGAACAGCTTCTTAAATTGAACATGTATAATTAAACATGATAATATAGCCATCTGCTGACAGTATCACAATTTAAAGATTCTGATGATTTATAGATTTCTTAGAATTATGAGTGGTGATCAGTCATACAGTACATGAGTTTAGTGAGGAAAGTCAGCAGGTCATCAGAAACCAAATAGAAATAGCAGTGAGTCATGGCTGCATGTTTTACAGGGTTGGGTAGCTAGAAGGAATGAAGAATGTTAGGCTAGAAGTAATGAAGAAGCTGGCTTAGGATTGTTCATAAAATCCATAGAGGAAGATATAGCAGTGATGGCCAAATATTTTCAATCCCAGCCTACAAACTATCTTCTCATGAAGAACTGGGAACTGAAAGATGATCTGTGGATTCATGCTCAATTTCATGTAGATTAAATTTAACTGTTGCTGTATAATATAAATCATATTGTGTTTCTTAATGCCATAATTATTATTATTTTTTTTAAATTCAAGGCGAAACAAGGTTTAAGTTCACAGCATGGTCTAGTTTTCAGAACTTTACTGATATATAGCATTTTCAGCCTGAACTCAAGAACCCATATGAATTCATTCAAACAAGTGTTATGTGATTGGATTTTGTTCGAGTCAAAAGAAATGGAATGAATCCTTTCCCATGAGTGTGATAGTGTGAGACTATGTTGGTGTTCCAGGACATATCTTTCTTAGCAAATTTTGTTAAACCTAAAGCACTTTCACATACAGTGCTGTGAAAAGGTACAGTATTTTCCCCATCCTGATATCTTCTGTTTTTGTGTATGTCTCATACTAAATAGTTTTAGATCTTCAAACAAAATACAACTTAAAACAAAGGCAGCCTGAGTAAACACACAATGCAGTTTTTATTTATTTATTTTTTAATTGAAGCAAAAAAAAAAAAAAAAAAAAAAAAAAAAAAAAAAAAAAGTTATCCAACACCTATCACCCATGTGAAAAACTAATTGCCCCCTTAAACTTAAAATCTGGTTGCTGCAATCAAATGCTTCCGATAACTGGAGATCAGTCTTTCATTTATTTCTAGGACTAGGATTTACTCCTATGATTTGGATCATTGTCTTTCTGCATAGTCCAGACATTCTCTTTTAGGATTTTCTGGTAGAGAGCAGAATTCATGTTTCCCTCAATTATTGCAAGTTGCCCAGGCCCTGAAGCAGCAAAGCATCCACACACAAGTGATAAAATCAATAGAGGAGCTAATATAGATATAGGCAGAGCATTTATACCAGTGGTTTGAACCAGTGTAGTGGATATTTAATGGCCCAAACTAAGTCTACTTGGGCCTTTAAGAAGTACAATATAATATACAGTTCACAGAACAATTTACAAGAGCCAATGCCAATAGCCAATGAAAATCTGAGTTGTAAAAACAAAAATGCTTAAGACTTAAGTTGTAAAATATGTACTTAACTTCTAAATGCAAGTAGCTATTGTTCCAATATTGTTTCATTTGATGTCAACTTTTATTTCAACATTGCATACAGTATTATAGACCCATATACATACACTCCTGTGTATCACTTTTATACAAGCTTTTGTTGGACTAAATTACATGACATTCAGATGTTATGCACATTATATTTCCTAAGAGCCCATTTTCACAAATTAAATCATTTAAACCATTGAACATGGTGTAGATAACTCCATGGCACTACATAGTAGTAGAGACAGAGAAACTTTATAACTCCCATGTATCCATTAGCAATATTCTCTAGCAATTTTTCAGGGTAGAAATCATATATAACCCAGTGGAATCTTGGAGAAGAGTGCTGCAGTTTGCCTTATTACCAGAATAAGAGGTAGATGCAAAATGTGTAATGTGCGTGGAGCTTGTATGCTCTCCCCTTGCTTCAGGGTTTTCCTCCCCCAATCCATAGACATGTGTTGTAGGCTGATTGGCTTATGAAATTGTCCACAGTGTGTGAATGTGTGTGTGATTGTGCCCTGTGATGGGTTGGCACCCCATCCAGGGTGTCCCTTGCCTCGTGCCCAGAGTTCCCTGGGATAGGCTCCAGGCTCCCTGCAGCCCTGTGTAGGATAAGCAGTATGGAAAATGAATGGAAGGACAAAAAAATAAGCTAAAATGTTGTTTTATGCTCAGTGATGACAGTCAGCAGATGGACCAAGGCCAGAAGTGGAAATACACACACACACACACACACACACACACACACACACACACACACACACACACACACACACACACACACACACACAGACCAGAGCAGGTGAAATGGCAGACCAATAATATGTGATGCAAACAGAAAAGAACATTAACTGATGAATAAGACAGTTTGCATCTCTCCCATACCCCTGGGAGATCAGTTTTTAAAGAGGTTATACCCCTCCCCCAATGAGGCATATATTTCTGTCTTAATAAGGGGAGAAGCACCCAACGGGTCGTGCAATGCCTTTAGGCCATCACAGCTTCAATTTAAAGTAATTACTAAAGCAGACATGTGCAGAGACATTTTGGGAAGCGGCGGCTTGGGGAGAACAAGGGCACCTGTAGCATCCAATAATAATAATACATTTAGAGTCCAACTACAGCTGTATGATTTTAAAAACATGCTTTAGAGCACCACACTGAGAAAAAAATAAACCACACTGTAGGCTGTAACAGGCTGCCCTAAACTAATCCCCCCACCCCTCCCCCTACCCCCCATACCCCTCAACACACACACACACACACACACACACACACACACACACACACACACACACACACACACACCACAACTTATATTTTTCATAATCATATGCTCAACTGATGCAGTGAGATGTGGTGAAGTAGATTATATGCCAGTGAAGTTTGCCATCCACAAACTTCTTACTTCAAACTTGCCTTATGTTTTCTTTCATTCTTATTTACTATTACTCAAACCAAAACTATCATTCTAAACATTGTTTTTAAATTTAAGACATCCATTGTAAGTTAAATTGTCATTAGAACAAGAATCTATAACCAACCTACTGAACAATGTGTGTGCAAGTTTTCGACCATCACCATGTATGACCATACTTCAGCTAAATGTACTGTATATATGTGCCCCCCTAGTCGTTTTTCAATAACAGCATGCCCTAAAGTGTTTTACTCTTCTCATACCACAGCAATTTGTCAATGCTTATAAATGTTTATTTTATTAATGAACCACGTCATACATTTGAAACATTTATAGTTGCATGTAGTATTGTGCAAGATCCATGAGACAAGTTAGTTCCTGTTCTCACTTATGTTATAGTAGCTATAAACAGTCATTCCATTACAAGCCTCTTTTTTCTCTCTCTTGATGCAGCTTGTCATGTAAAAGAGAAACTGGAAAGTGCAACAAATTATCTGACTTGATTAATGTATAGCTTAATTAATAATACTACAGCAAATGCTGTTTTGACAATGACTATATTTTTGTCATTACACATTATTTTATTCTTAGGTACAAGGTAAAATTAACTCAAAATTTTGACATGGCTTAGTTTGTAAGCTGGTTTATTATTATTATTTTTAATCTGAATTCAGATTCTTGGTCTTGAATTGAATGCACTTTTTTTTTTACCCAGGCATTAGTTGGTACATTACAAAAAAAAAAGTGAATTGTCAATCATTTATAGGACTAGCCTAGTTACCTAATGATATCTCCTACACTGTGGTGGTGCACCCCGCTGTGACAGGATGAAGCAAACTGAGGTCTCTAAAGTGCAATGAAATTAAATGAAAGTGTTGGCCAAGCTGGCCAAACCCAATATCTATATCCCTGGGGTGAGGCTAAGCCAGTTTCCCTTTGTGTGTAAAGTGAATCTATAGCAAAGCCAATGTGCAGTAAAAAATTAATCACCACACATCAACATCAGCATTACAGAGCAACATAAAGTCACACAAGGCTGTTTTAATCAAATAACCCAGGCACAGGAACACAACTGTGTACAGAAACAGACAGAAAAGTAATTAAGGGTGTTCAAATCTAATTCCATGTATTCATGGATTTTAGAAAGATGCGACAAAAACTCATATTTCTGTGCTGTGGCAGTATGGACGCTTAGCTTTTAGCAGTTCCAATATCACTGAATTTTGTAGTTCATTGGACGTTTAACAGGTAGGTTTCCTTAGCTGAAGTAGCAGTGTTCAATTGTGTCACTTTCTTCCTTTTTTCCAACATCACGTTCATTATTTTGCTAATTTCTTTAAAAATTGTCAAGAAACAAAAGCTTTCTCTTAATTTTTAATATTGTACTGTCTCTTATATCGCAGTTTTAAAACTTTTGTAATGTCCACTATGTGTTTTACATGTAGCCTAATCACTATGTATGCAGAAGAGGGCAAATTGCACTTTCCTCCCAGTGTGCAGCCAAATGCAGTTGGCTGGCTTAACATGTCTTGGAGGAAGCATGTGCTATCCTTCACCCTTCCCAGTTGGTACTGTAGATCTTGTGTGATTAGGGGAGAGCTGGCTGGTAGGTGGGAATTGGCATCAGACCAAAGTGGGGGAGATACATACAGAACTCCATATGCAGTTCATAAACCATGTTTATGTATAGGAACATAAGAATGTTAATTTGTTTTCCTGGGGTGTGTATGGATGCCATGAGTACAGTACACAGTCTGAGATAGAATAGTCAGGACACACTTTCACACCTAAATGCAAAGTAAGAATATTTAGTAATTCCCCACATACATTATTTTGTGGTTTAAAATGAATAGTGCATGCATACTGCTGTGAACCAAATAGATGAATTAACTTAAAAATAATGTTTTTACCTACCCAATATTCATATTCTGTCATCTGTAAAAAAAAAAAAAAAAAAAAAAAAAATCGTTTGACCTACAACATATGTTGTAGTTTTGGCAGCATATAGCACTGCAGGGTGGCATGTGTGGGTAAAAAATAGATTAGGGCTACTCATTTCCTGACAAATTTAACTTTCCCAAACAGCGAAGTTAGATATGCAGCTGGCTCCAATAAGTTTTTCAACCATAAAATGCTTTGTATTAATTACACGGAACTGGCTGCAAGTGCCCCAAACACAAAACACTGGTAAACTGTTAAAGCTCATTAAGCTTGATACATGACACACATGTTAAAGCTCATTAAGCCTGATACATGACCACTGCAGGTCTTCCCCCACATGGAGGAAATGCATATAATAGTGGGGACACATTAAACACAAACTTGTAAATTAAGGAACCTTATATGAAATCTAGTAGGCATAAGTGTATCTGCTTACATCCCCAATGGCTATATGATAATTATTCACAGAAATTTTAGTGACATTTGATAATGACCCAGGAACGTGAGTGAAGGGACTCACTTTCTGGCTTAATTTTGAAGACAGCAGAGTTGCAACCTGTAACACTAAAGTATTGCAATTTTATTTTGTGCTTTAATTGGTTAGTAACAAAAGTTTACTATAAGCAACTTACACTGACAATGAAGCTCATTAGGGGTTTAAAATGGAGCCAGTTACTGGCTATAAAATAAAGGCAGAAGAAGACAAATAGAGAGAGAGAGAGAGAGAGAGAGAGAGAGAGAGAGAGAGAGAGAGAGAGAGAGAGAGAGAGAGAGAACCCTCTTGAGTGTCTGAAAAATCTGGAGCTCCTTTTCTTAATGTCAAGTTTTTATGGAGGCTATTAAATCATCTCTTTACAGTGGCTGGCTGATCTAAACACCTAGAAAGAATTACGATCTTGATTCTGGATCAATTCAAAGTTGATGGGGCACTGCAATACACAAAAGCAAAGCACCCCATCAGGTCAGATCAGAACTTTGGAGGTCAAACAATGTAAAAATGTGGCATTATAACTGTAGTCTTGCTCTTTCATGTCTTTACACTATGAAGGCTTATAAAAATGTACTTGGTGATTATTTTCTTGTAATATATTTCTGGTTTTATTGTAATTTTTCATGTGTGATATGGTTCTTGTAATGTGTTTCTGGTTTTCTTATAATGTCTAATGTGTATGAATAACATTCATACTGTAATGTATTACAGTACAGTTCATATGCATTTATATACAGTAGTTAAAGGAGAACTGATAGAAGTGTACTGGACTTTTAAAAATACAAGCTGCTATGATGCATTCAGTGAAGCCTGACTCATATGCTGAACTTTAAAAGCTGCCAAAATTGCTGGACTTAAAAGCAAAACACCAGTAAAAGGAGCTAGATAATGGATTTAACCAAGATATGGCCCAACAAGCTAGCCAACAGTTACTGGAAAATACTGACTTCCTTTTCTTTAACTCTAATTGCACACTCTTCCATGTTGAAACAACAAAGATGTCCTTGCTCTCCTGCATGAATGAATTAATTTTATGTGGCCAACAGAGTACTTTCACATTGTACTCACTTTTACAGAGTACTTTCACACTGTCACATGCAACAGGCTGGTTCTTGTCACATACAGAAAGGACCAATTGGACACATTTGGGTAGCTAACAAAATAGAATCTCCTCTAACACAAGCTAAAATAAATCAGGATATTCATAAGTACTCATCAGCCACTCTTTGTGAAAGGAAAGGGGAATTAACTGAGCTTGTCTATTACTTCAGGAATAGATCCAGTTTTAAAAGAGATGACCTTGAACTCTCTCAGTAAACGTTCCTATTCACCCCATCAAAGACCTTGTAATTGAGGCACTGTAGACTCTCAGCAATAATGACTGGATATGTGGTGCTGGAGACAGGCTTTATGATAAATGTAAACTCAACTGCGAATGCTCTCACTGTTATGTTATGTTGTTGAAAGGAAGTAGGAGTGGGCGATTTGACATTTCGTTCTCCGGGGCTCAAAGTGCTATTCTGTTCAGCTGTGGTTTAGCTCAAGTTAACAGATTTCTTGGCTGTGATATTCTTTTTTAGGATAAAGATATAATCCTACATCTTTATGAGACACTAAAGCATTTCAATGAGAACAGCTCAAGGCCTCAAAGCACCTTTTGCATATGCAGAATCTGTGATTTTTTTTATGTAGCATATAGTTTTGGGTATGACAATTTCTTTTGACCTTTTATGCTTGTTTGCATTTCCAAATTCTAAGGTCTATTGTACAGTAACAGAGTGGAAAACACTACAAAAACGACGACTTTCATATACCATTATAAAAGACAGGGGGGAGTTTAAAACATTGTTGCAGTTTAGAATGAAGTAAGTAATCTATGTTGCACTTAACATAAGACATATTTTTGCAGAACATTGTACTTATTTAGGTTCTAACCTGAAATGGTCTATACTATGGATACACTTTTACCTGTAATTCATTGGTTTTCATTAGGATCTCTTGTGAAATTGTTCTATTACTGAAACCTATTGAGCAAAAATACCACACACATCTGTATCTGAACTACTCATAGCTTTTAGCAAGGTTATCCATTTAATAATAACACATTCCCACTTGTGTGTGTGGGAAACCAGGCTTGTTTTGATCACTTAAACCAATGGATATTGTGATGATGTAATTAAACAAAACCACATCATAGCTCATTTACCGACCCTAGCATACTGTTTCCATTTAGTTGCTGAAGTAAAGGATGCAACAAGACATGAGTATTTGTTGCCTTGGTGGAGATATATGAAATAAGTGCATGGGATTAGAGCATGAGAGAAGAACAAATGCATGCTCATAAGTGAAGGATGACTGCAAGAGAATTAATCTGTTTATGCTGGCAACACAATACTGATAGAAACACAGAGAATTAGCCTGACTAGAACACCCTGACTCCTGTGAACCATTTACAACATGTATAACTGATTAAAAGATTACATATTTGTCAGGAATGTGTCAAGCAACTTTAAACTTTAATAACCTGCTAGATCAGATGAAAAGGTTGTTTGTACACTAGGCTGGAATATAGTCTCATTACATGTACTCTGAATTAAACATATGAAAAGACCATGATATGTTGTACATAATGAAGAAAGAGTTCAAACTTTAGACCATGGGATAAAAAACTAGAGAAAAGATTAAATCTGAGGTTTATTTTAAATCTCATCAAACAACAGTGATTTTTAATATTTTACATAAAATAGTAGAAGAAAATAAATAATAAATAATGATGGGATATTGTGTGAAAGTGAATAACTAAAATGATGTCTTTTCTATCATGGTCTTATACATGAAAATGTATATAAAGTAACAATATAAATGACTTAATTTGTATGAAAATTTGAACAAAGGTTAAAGTTAGGATGGGGCGGAGTAGGGATGTGTGAGGTTAGGGGTAGGGTTAACATACTTATTACTTCAAATATAAGAAAGCAAAAATAAACAAACAAATAAATAAATAAAAATAAATAAATAATCCAACCACAGTGAGCAGGTTTATTTGAATTTATACATTTATTATTTTTTCTTTTTTTTAACAAAATAATAATATATAGAGTTTTGCATGCTCTCTATGTCTACCTGGGGTTTGTCCGAGTTCTCTGGTTTCCTCATACAGTGCAAAAACGTGTGAGTAGGTGTGTATATGGTGCTCTATGATGGACTGGCATTCCATTCAGGCCTCATGTCCAGTGTTCCCTGGGATAGGCTCTGGATCCACTGTGACACTGACCAGGACAGGATAAAGTGGACACTGAAGATGAATGAATGAATAAATGAATGAACAATGATGGATAGCCAGACAAAAAATGCTACCGGAAGTTATTGGTTTAAATGGAAATAAATCAACAGTAAAAACATTTGTTTGTTTGTTTGTTTATTTATTTTATATAATTATAAAGAGTACAGGTATTAATCTAGCATAATTTTTAAGTGAAGTACAGGTAACGTATAGTAACAAAGTTCAGACTTCATACTTTAGATAAACCATATGGCTTATTAGTTACTCTGTGTCCCATGAGGGATGAAGTTTGAACTTAGTCACTGGGGAATGGAAGTGCAACTATGGATATAATGAATTTACTCTACAAAGTCAATTATATGAAAATGAATAACATTCATACATTTATCAGCTTTAACTGAGAGGTGCAGCTGTGAACTGTGTAACCCCTAACCTAGAGACCCACTACTGGGAGCAAGTGATGGTACGGGGTTGGGGAGGGACGAGAAAAGCGAGAGTGAGTGAGTGAGTGAGTGAGTGAGGGAAACAGGAGGAGGAGGTTTAATGAGAAGAGAATGTTCTCTGCTTGGGCTATTGTAGTGGGTGCCTGGTGCATTTTTGTGGCTTCCACCGCCAACTCCTGAGAAAGGAAGAAGAAGAGAGAACCAGAAAGAGTAAGTGATGGAGGGAGGTTGAATGATTGTGTGTCAAGAGAGGGGATGTTAAGGTAGACTGTTACTTCAAGAGCTCTGGCACTCTGTCCAAAAGCCCTTGAGTAAAGAAATCATCTCCTAAGGCATTCTCACAAGAGCAGCTTCAACAAAAAGGGGGGTCTGAAACCAATTCTGAGAGTAAATAAACACGGAGAGTGTTTGCAGCATGTTTCCTGTATCAAGCCATCTACAGCACTGACTGGATCAGGAATAGGAAACAATCTGTCCTAACTATGCTGCTGTTAATGCAACAGTAGAACTTTTTTCTGTGTGTAATGTCATAAAAAGAGCTTTCCCTGGAGCATTGTATCAGCCACGGAAGAAAGAAAAGAGAGAAGACAGCAAAAAAGGAAAAGGCACTAGCTGAACCTGGAGGAGGGAAAGAAATAATCCTACGACAACCTCACTTAGGAGCTTGCTTTTTAACTTGTTTGCAGGACAGTGCTCTGTTCTTTTTTGTTTTGTCCATTTGTGTCCAGGGATGGGCTGGCTGCTGAGTCTGGGCTTACTGGCTATAGTGGTGGCTGTAGCAACTGGCACAGAGAGGAGGCAGCACCAAGTGCAGCATGGCCGCTGTAGCTACACATTCATCCTGCCAGAGGTGGAGCAGTGCCCATCACCTGGAAACTTCCGGGTGAGCAATTCCCTGCAGAGAGATTCGCCCTTGCCCCCTGACGCAGCCCAGACTGAGAAAAAGCTTGAAAGCCTGGAGAGCGCCACTGAGAACAACACACTGTGGCTGCAGAAGGTGAGAAGCAACTCACTTTGTTCTCTTAAAATTGATTCATTTGCCAGCTCACAAAAAAATTCTAAGATCCTCTGATAGTAGCTGCCCAAATGTCGTTAAAGTTTATAGAAGTTTTTCTAAATGTATAACCTTAGCGATCTGATCATATTGTATCTGAAATGGTCCACTAGGAAGCTTTGATTCTCAAATTCATGTTTGGCTTGAAAGCAAAGGCAAGGATTTAAGCCAAATGCATTTCTCAGTTCCTAACTTCAGAGCATGCCCCTTGCATCCATCTTTCTGTCTCCCATTCCAAAGTAAACATGACTAATGATGATGTGTACTGGGGAAATTAGTCTGGGTAAGCTGTAAGGGCAATATACAAAAAGTCAAACCTTGTCTCAAGCCAGATCCTAACTGAGCCTAACTATGCATTTGAATTTGTTTATGTCTCTGGTATTATTGGTGCTTTGAACAAAAAGTTCAACATTTTTTTTTTATTTTTTATTTTTTAAACTTATTCATATATAAATTCCTCTTATGTCACCCACTTTAATTTCCAGGGCTGGAAATGCATGAGTAATTGTACTATTTTGGAAGATCTGTACTCTTCTCAAGTATTATTGAAATTCAAAACTTGTACGCTTACTCAAGTAAATTTCCAAGAGAAAAAACACTCCTTACATTGTCACTTTGATCTGCAAAATACTCATTACAAGGTAATGTTGGACCTTCCCCGCCCCCCGTTTTTCCCTATTTTTTTCCCCTTGTAAGATGTCTTTTGCTGGAGTCATACAGGATTTGCCTCACACATAAAAATCAAACATTAGACTTTAAAAGTTGCCATCAAAGCTAAAGAGTATGTTGAATTAAGTTTACATAATTCATAATCATTACATTTTCTAGCTAGTTACATTTTGCAAATTAGCTTGTTAAATTAGCTAGTAAGTTGTTTTGCTTTCATTGCTAATGTGCATTAGCATTCAATTCCAATTATTAAACATTAGCTAACTCTTTCAGTCAGTTAAAAAAACACACACACACACACACACACACACACATATATATATATATATATATATATATATATATATATATATATATATATATATATATATATATATATATATTTTTTTTTTTTTTAAATAAATATTTGAGTATGTAGGAGTAAGGAATAACACGACAGACCATAGTCCATGCTGGGGCTGGGTGGTGTGATACGGTGAAGCAGAGTGCCATTACCAATTTGAAGTGGTCTGGAATGTGTTATTCTGCATATACCACGGCGATTTGCAAAGGATTACAGTGTTTCATTTATTAATGAGCAACACATCACACATTTTAAGGGTTTATAGCTGTGTTGTAGAATGTCTGGGGGACAAGTTAATTCCTGTTATCACTTACATTACAGCCACAATAAACATCGTTCTCTCACCAGCATCTCGTTCTCTCTCTCTCTCTCTCTCTCTCTCTCTCTCTCTCTCTCTCCAAATGCAGCTTGTCACTTCCCTTAGAGACCTTTTGCAAAGCACTGCTTTGCTGACAGCCGAGATTCCTTCCATAAATGTTTAATAAATGTCTTCTAACAAAAAAAGTATCCTAACAAAAACGTCACCACATCAACGATGACACATTTTTTTCTTTGTTAAACAGCAACTTTAAAGAAAAAAAAATCTGTTTATTTTTAGATTATGTGTCTCGTCCACCATACAAGCCATACACCATACAATGATCTGTTACTATAGAAACAATAATATATTAGAATGAGGGCATTAATATTAATCTATTATTTATGTTACAGCTGGAACTACTGTCTGAGTAGTGTGATTATACAAAAATAATGCACACCTTCTGATCAATCAGATTTGTGAATTCAATCATGCTGTGGTATAAATCTTTAACTGTGGTATATATCTTTGTAACTTCTCAAGTAAATTTTTGGCTGCATACTTCTATTTTTAATTCAGTAAGATTTTGACACAGTGCTCTTTTATTAAGTAGATTTTCTCTGTACTTTTTCCACCCCTTGGTAATTTCATAACATATCTACAGAAGAAATCTGTAGATATGTTACTGTATGATACTGTATGATACTGTATGATACTGTAGTATGTCAGGGTGGCCCTTTGTCTTTGAGGCATCCCAGCTGGGAATTAGCGTGCTGTTTGTATGACACTTGGAGTGTGCCGTGGTGGAAACTTTGGCTCTTTTGTGAGGCTTTACTATAAACACATAAGGAGGGCAAGAGGTTTAGTGCTGTGTACACACAAGCAAGAACACTCGAATGCCTGAGCATGACAAGGGGGTCAAACTATGCACACATCCACCATGTCTGAGTATGCATAGGTCTGCCTTTTTTCAAAAAAGGCTTTTAATTGGCACAGTAAATCAAAGTTGAAAGAGAAAGAAGGGCAATATCGGAAATTGCACGCCTTCAAGACAAGCTATTATTACTATAAACTATTGCTAACATATTCTCCTTGCTGCATAAAAATCTCTGAACTCAAGCAGTGTTGACTCGTGATCTTATTTTTTTTTTATAGTGGGGTGCACAGGGCTTTTATTTTTTTATTTTTGTTATTTTTTTTTACAATCATGCTTTTTGCTTTGCAGAGGCATTATTCTTAGTGAGGTTTTGGCTAAAGGTCACACTTCAAATTACTTTTCCATTTCACATCCAGTATTATCTCACTTGATTATGTGCCCTCTGGGGTGCACTGAAAACTCAACACATTCTAACAAACCATACATTTTTGTTACAGAGTCCCGGAGGAGTAATAGAAAAAACTGAGGTTTATTTCTTTCTTTTTTTCATGGTTAAATCTTGTTTGGTCATTTGCTCCTCTGGGTTATGTGTGGTGATATGTTAGTGTATATATGTGTTGTCATGTTGTGAAATGTTAACATTTTCTACTGCAGACTTTCCTGAACTGAGATATATTTTACTTTTGCATGCATCTCAACAACAAATAAAGATTAAAATTAAATTTAAAAGGGTTAAATTAGCTCCTATTTACAGTGCTGTGAAAAAAAATACTTGCTCCATCCTGATTTCTTCTGTTTTTGTGTATTCAGTGCCCTCCACTAATATTGGCACCCTTGATAAATATGCGCAAAGAAGGCTGTGAAAATTTGTCTTTATTGTTTAACCTTTTGATCTTTTGTTAAAAAAAATACAAAAATACTCTGTTTTCATGGATATCAAACAATTGCAAACACAACACAGCTTTATCAAAAAAAAAATCTTTGTTAAATATATGTGTGCAACAATTATTGGCACCCTTTTAGTCAATACTTTGTGCTACCTCTATTTGCCAAGATAACAGCTCTGAGTCTTCTCCTATAATGCCTGATGAGGTTGGAGAATACATGGCAAGGGATCTGAGACCATTCCTCCATACAGAATCTCTCCAGATCCTTCAAATTTTGAGGTCCACGCTGGTGGACTCTCCTCTTCAGTTCACCCCACAGGTTTTCTATTGGTTTCAAGTTAGGGGACTGGGATGGCCAGGGCAGGACCTTGATTTTGTGGTCAGTAAACCATTTTTGTGTTGATTTTGATATATGTTTTGGATCATTGTCCTGCTGGAAGATCCAACCACGGCCCATTTTAAGCTTTGTGGAAGAGGCTGTTAGGTTTTCATTTAGTATCTGTTGATATTTGATAGAGTCCATGATGCCATGTATCCTAACAAAATGTCCTGGTCCTCTTGTAGAAAAACAGCCCCAAAACATTAAAGAGGCACCACCATATTTAACCGTGGGCATGAGGTACTTTTCCATATGGCTCCCTCTCTGTGTGCGCCAAAACCACCTCTGGTGTTTATTGCCAAAAAGCTCTATTTCAGTTTCATCTGACCATAGAACCCGATCCCATTTGAAGTTCCAGTAGTGTCTGGCAAACTGAAGACACTTGAGTTTGTTTTTGGATGAGAGTAGAGGGTTTTTTCTTGAAACCCAACCAAACAACTTGTGGTGATGTAGGTGACTTCATATTGTAGTTTTGGAGACTTTCTGACCCCAAGACGCAACTAACTTCTACAATTCTCCAGCTGTGATCCTTGGAGATTTGTCGGCCACTCGAACCATCCTCTTCACAGTGCATTGAGACAATATAGACACACGTCCAATTCCAGAATTCCAGGCTGATTCATAACATTTCCAGTTGACTGGAACGTCTTAATTATTGCCTATATTCAAATGGGCATGTTCAATGCTTGTGCTATTTTCTTATAGTCACTTCCCATTTTGTGAAGCTCAACAACCTTTTGCCACAGGATTTGAACTCATGACCTTTTATTCAGTAGTCTAACGCCTTAACCACTGAGCTACCACTGCCCTCACCTCTTTTCAGTTTAGTGTCCTCTTTTAAAGACAAGCACCCATGCTTTCTCTTGTTCATCACTACTGTTGGCTCAGACAGGAATCATTTAACAAAGACATGTTTTCTTCTAAGGAATGGCTTCCAAACATGATCTTTATGATCCCCATCAGATCCATGGTCTGATAGGGAAATGAGATATACAGTATACACATACTATACTCTAGCAAGCTCAATACTATTTTCAGACACTTGTTGACATTAGATAATACAAATTCCTCTGCTGACACATCAACAAATCATTGGAAGAAATTAAAATTAAAAAAAGACAATTCAGAATTTTCATGATAGTTTATTAGACTGTCAGCAATTTAACATGATTGTGCTCATAGTAGAGGAACCAACAACCTGCCACTTTACTAAATGTGTCTTTGCTATAATGATGTTTTGAATGTGTTTCCTATAATGTATGAAATGCAGCCAGTAATTATGATGTAAAATTTCAGCTCTTTGATGTTCTAGGCTGCTATTTAATCCAGTGTAAACTTTCTATGCCAGTCTCTATCTCTGTCTGTTACGAAACACAGACGGAGGGAGGCAGGATGCATGCGCAGGGGGAAAAAGTCAGTTTATTAGGAACATGCGAAAGTAAAGGAACATTCAAAAGTATAGGAACATATACTAAACAGGGGGAAAGGCAACGCACCGGCAGGGTCAAAAAAAGACAAACAGTCAAACAAAAAATCCACACAGTGTTCAGGCATAAATCCACAAAATGACAAGGCAATAATCCACAAAATGACATGGCAATAATCCAAAGTCCAGGGACCGCGTGGTAAACAAAAACGCAACAAGCTGTATTCATTGATATTCAATTGTAATACTCTGCGAGGAAGCGGAAACGGAAGGAGGTTTAAATACACAAAACAATCAAAGACAAAAGACGTTAAACAATGAACACCTGAAACTAATCATTAAACCATAAACGGCAAACCTATGAATGAGCAGGGGCGGAGACATGACACAAACCAGAGAACCAATAAGCATAAAGGAGGCGGAGACATGACGTAAACCAAAACACAAGCACATGGTGATATAAACAAAGCGAGAGTTCATGAATGTATAGTCCAGCGAGGTTTTTGTGAATGAAGTTTTCAGCAACGCGGCGTGAGGAATGCGGTGTGTTTCCGTAGCGAACTCCGAGAACGAAGGAAACTCTAACACTGTCAGTTTAATTCTGCCAAGATGCAAAGCTTCCTACAGGACTATTATCCTTACAAAGGAGCCAGGGAATAACTTGGTGACATAACTGATTTATGACATTCATATACCATTAATTTATGTTCTGTTTTTTTTAAAGTTAAGTTAGTTTTGTCATGACTTGCTTGATGAGTTGCAAAATAATGCAAAACATTATTAGTCAAATGGACTCAGACTATGGAATGGAATTAAATTAATTATGATGTGAAAAAAAAAAAATCACATCTGAAAAATGACACCACATGCTCTAGGTGTGAAAAATTACCATGTGAAAATTCAATCAATTGTGCAAGAAACCATATAAGAAAAATAAAACCATATGCCCTACATGTGGAACAATTAGCATATGAAAATAAATTAATTGTGTATGAATCACATAAGAAAATAAAATGCATGCACTACAGTATATAAGAAACACATACTACGTGTGAAAAATGTGAAAAATATGTGAAAAATTACATGTAAAGTGTCTACAAACCACATTCACATGTAAATTTCGCATGTTATTATTATTAACCTTTTGAAGTTTATGTAAGGGATTGACTTATTCTTTTAAATAAGAAAAAAAAAACAGTATAAACAGTAAAAACAGTACACTGAGCTACACTATACGGCCAACATTTTGTGGAAGCCTGACCAACCACACCCATATGTGCTTGCTGAACATTCCATTATAGACTTAGTCCTTTGTTTGCTGTTAAAATTTACATTTATGGCATTTGGCAGACGCCCTTACCCAGAGCAACTTACATTTATCTCATTTATACAACTGAGCAGTTGAGGGTTAAGGGCCTTCCTTAAGGGCCCAACAGTGGCAGCTTGGCAGTGCTGGGGTTTCAACTCATGACCTTCCAACCTTCTAACAGCTTAACCACTGAGCTACCACTGCCCCATATCTCCACTCTTCTGGGATGGCTTTCCACTAGATTTTGGAGTGTGGCTGTGGGGATTTTTGCTCATTCAGCCACAAGAGGCATTTCAGTTAATTCCAAAGGTGATCAGTGGGGTTGAGGTCAGGGCTCTTTGCAGGCCACTCAAGTTCTTCCACACCACCCTTGGCAAACCATGTCTTCATGGACCTCACTTTGTGCACAGGGGCATCGTCATTCTGGAACAGGTTTGGGCCTCTTAGTTCCAGTGAAGGGAAATTGTAAAGCTACAGTATACAAAGTCATTTTATATAATTATGTGCTTCCAACTTTGTGGCAACAGAAAGCCCACATATTGGTGTGATGGTCAGGTGTCCACAAACTTTTGTCCATATAATGTAATGTATATGTCCTCTTCAGTATAACAGTTTACTTACTTTTAATGCTATCTCTGGAAAAACTGTTTCACTGGGAAAATAGTAAAGTAAGCCACCAGGATGTGGTTAGCATTACATGGTACAATGGAAATCTGAGTCAATATGTCTGCCATATGTTATTGCTCTGAAAAGCTATAAGTCTGAATATTGGTCTGCATATAAGTTTGCAGCTTACATCCCTACTGTATAATAAATTTATACAGAAGAAGAAAAAGCAGTGACGACAAATAATAAAATAAATGAAAAGTTGTGATTGCATCCAGGACTTAGTTTGGTACTTTAGTGACCATTTATGCATATCTGTTTCGATACAGAAAGAAACAGTGCAGATGGATAAGAATATGCATGATATGATCCATTTGTCTGTAAGGGAGCCAAGTTTGATGTTTAATTGTCTTCACTGGAATATGCTTAACAGCTTTTTGTTTCCTTCAAATCCTTTACACCGTTCTTCAAAAAATTATATAATGCTGTTACTGAAAATCAAAAAGGAGGATCATAAACAAGCTTCCATAAAAAACAACAGCAACAACGACAACAACAAAAACACATTTTAGGATAATAAAATTTGTGCCAAGTTTTGTAGAACATGTGAAGATTTTTTTTTAATTTTATGTATTTATTTATTTATTTATTTTACATCAGTGTGCATGCTTTGGCTCTCTGCTACATGTTGAAAAGTCTTTGTTGTAATGGATAGTTTGGTCTTAGAGAAAAACAGATGCATATTTGGACTAAGATGGTGGTCTGACCTAACTGATGTGTCCTCTGTCATGCTCACAGCTGGAGAGTTACATCCAAGAGAACATGCGTTCGGAGATGGTGGAGATGCAGAGGAATGTCATTAATACACAGACAGCCACCATGCTGGAGATAGGAACCAATCTCCTCAGCCAGTCAGCAGAACACACACGAAAACTTACAAATGTGGAGACTCAGGTGACTCATAAAATGGGACTGACAAAATATAAAATGTATGTATTAAGTGTCGGTTTCTATGGGTACTTAATTGATATTTGCTGAGATGGTTGTCAAGTATACAGATTATTAAAAATCTGGTTCAAACAAAAGCAATATATTTAATCACAATTACACCACAGAGCTGTTCTCGAATCTGATTAGTCAGAAGGTGTTGATTAATTTTCTATAACAGCAGCTGTGACACAGTTGCAAAGCAAATCTCAGGTATACTAATGTGCTCATTCTAATAAATTATAGTTTCTATAGTTTTAAAGTGAAACTTTCTGCAAGGAGATGCATATTTAACAGCTATGCAAGGAGTCTCCAGTGTTAGTGCTTTGTAATGGTCAGTAAGTTTTCCACCACAGGAAAGTCTTCAGGACAGAGGACTCTGGGTTCTTGGTTTCATGATGAGCTTTAAAAAAATAAAAAATAATAATAATTAATTGTAAAAGAGAACAAAGAGAGACTAATGAGGGAACGATTGTTTATAACATTTAAAAGTATGATTTGTGGTTCATTAATAATTACATTTTGTAATCATTGACAAATGATGTTATATAAGAGGAATAAAACAGATTGGGTCATGCTGTGGGGCATAATCAGCTTTGGGGAGGTAAACTGTAACTCAACTTCATGTCAGCCTGCATCACACCACTCTGTCATTGATTATTTTCTTATAACAGCACACCACATGCTGTATTCCTTACTTATACAATAGTTAGTTCTGGTCCACTAATTTGACTGGACAAGCATTGTTCTAAGAGTGCTGATATTTAATATAACAGCACTGGTACATTTCACTGTTTGTATCACTCCACTTCACTGTGTTTGCTACACAAAATATCAATTCTAGCTATAGTTTAAAATTTTATTTATTAATCTAATTTAATTTAATTATTATTATTTTTTTTTACATTGAAACCGTTACCACACTTACTACAGGCTGGTAGTCAGTCTGTGTGTCGTATGACCAAATCACATGCACGCTGATATTCAGTACAACAGCAATCTTTTATATCACTTAAGTAGCAAATTAATATCATTTTAACATTCATCTCTCTATGTGCTTCCCACAATTTTAGTTAATGATTCACCATCTATTGCAGCAAAGGTAAGACTGAATGCAAAAGCCTAATTTGGATGACTGTAAAAAACACTGTGAAAACACCATAACAAAACAGATCCACTGCTTGTCCACTCAAAGATAAATTTCACATTGTGTTTTGAACTGTGCTTTTTTTTTTTAGTTTCCCTCCCTCTGTCAACATAGTAATGCAACCTGAAAAAATATTTAACTGATTGTCATGACATATGTTTATTATATTAGTGTAGCTGTAAAAATAGAACAAGTTGGAGTTATACACATGGCAAAATAATCACTTTGGTAAAACATGAACTCCTGAAAAGACAATGTTACAGTAAATAGAGATCATAAATAAAGGCTCTTTGATCTTCAGCAGTCAATATGTTTCACTGAAACAAACCAAAAAACACAAGCACAAGTAAACTGGAAAACATTCATTATATCATTTAAAATTCACTACCTTTTTGAAAAATTGCTTATGATCTAATTCTTAAGAAGTATATAGACACAAAAAAGTGTTTATTTTGCATCAGTGTTGCCAAAGGTTTCCTTATAAACTTGAGTTTGTCGCATATTAACAATAATCTGGTGACATTTGTAGGTGCTCAACCAAACAAGTCGACTTGAGATCCAGCTATTGGAGTACTCACTCTCCACCAAGCGACTAGAGAAGCAACTCCTGCAGCAGAACCAGGAGGTGTCCCGCCTAAATGACAAAAACAGGTAAGGTGTCCAGGGGCCTAAGGGATCTCATCACTGAGCCTGTGCTGATAAGGAAGATGCTCTTTTCCAATGCAGAGGCCACATTAGCATATTATAGCTGTATCTTAGTGGGTGGTAAAGTGTCAGGCATGAGCTGTGTGTTAAGAGTGTCAGAGTCTTCATGCTGTTCAGGTCACAGCCAGAGGAAGCCCACTCTAAGCGGGTCAAAGGATTTAGGACATGCCTTACTGGTGTTAGAGAAATGTTTGTTTTGTTTTTCATTCCAGTTGTTTAGAATTCCAGCTTCTGAACAAAACTGACCTAAGCAAACACAGCTCACCACCCACTCAATCACCACCTGTTGCACATCTGCACTTTTTTTTTTTTCTGAAGTAGACGTGGAGGTCATCATTGGAGTAGCATTGTATGGTAGAGTAATGTTATGTAAATTCCTATATTACCTAACTTACAAATTGTAAAACTAAGATCACTGGACCTTATAAAAGTAAGTATTCCATGTAATGTAATGTATTCTGCTGTGTCCCTAAGCATGAGACCTTCTGGAAGTATGAGCCCAGTAGTGTAGTGAGTAGCATAGTGAGTAGTGAGAGGGATTTAGGGAATTATGTCTTCTGAAATGCCAAAAGTAGCTTGTTCAATCCATGTGGTTGGATTGTTTCAATGTGTAACTGCCATAAAGTCATTAATAAGATTCATAAAGAGCAGGCCTGTAGGATTTATTGCCTTCATTTGGAGCACATTGAGATGCAAACTCACACACTGTCAGTGTTGCCTTTGGGTTTGATGGAGAAAGCCAGTCACCAGCACCATCTGTGAAAGCTTGGACTCGCCAGGTGTTTCAGGGATGTTTAGTTTCACGAGCTACTCGAAAGAGTAGCCATTTTACAAGAATTTATTTATTTATGTGAGTTAGAGGAAGAGTTGACAAAAATTTGTACAAAAAAAAAGATCTATAACTAATTTGCATGATCCCTCTGATCCTTATTGTAACCTAACAATTATTACTCTAATAAAAAAACACCAACATGATCAGCTTACTTTAGTTTATGATAGCGCATACCATACAGATGATTTGAGGGTTTGAACCTCCCTGATATACTACCCCATTTACATAAAAGTTGGGATTTTTTTCTAAAATGCAATAAAAACAAAAATCTGTGATTTGTCAAGTCTCTTGAAACTTTAATTAACTGACAAAAGTACAAAGAAAAGACATTCAGTGTTTTCACTGAACAACTTAATTCTATTTTGTAAATATAAACAAACTATAAACAAAAAATTTGATGCCTTCAACACACTCGAAAAAAGTTGGGACAGAGGCATATGTTACATCACCCTTCCTTTTAATGACACTTTTTAATCGTTGGGGAACTGAGGATACTAATTGTTGCAGTTTTGCAAGTGGAATTTTTGCCCATTCTTGCTTGATACAAGACTTCAGCTGCTCAACAGTACTTGGTCACCAGGGTCTGATTCTCCTCTTCATGATGTGCCATAGGAGACAGATCTGGACTGTTTGCAGGCCAGTCAAGCGCACACACTCTGTGTCTACAAAGCCACGCTGTTGTAGCACATGCAGAATGAGGCCTGACATTGTCAGGATGATTTCTCCAGATTCCATGAATCTTTTCACAATATTATGCACTGTATAATGCCATGCCCCATCCTTGCTTGCAAAGACTAAGCTTTTGGTGGATGCTCCTCTTATGCCCAATCCTAATACCCTCCCCTGTTACCAATTAACCTGATCCTCCAAAATGGTGTTACTTGAATATTCTATAAACTTTTCAGTCTCATTTTGCCTCTGTCCCAACTTTTTTGTTGTTGCAGGCACCAAATTCTAAATTTGTTTATATTTACAAAATACAATTAAGTTGGTCAGTGAAAACATCAGTGAATATCTTTTTTTTTGTACTTTTGTCAGTTAATTAAAGTTTCAAGAGACTTGAAAAATCACAGATTTTTGTTTTTATTGCATTTTAGAAAAAAATCCCAACTTTTATGGAAATGGGGTTAGTATTTCATTGTGGATGGTTACATATACAGTGCAGATGATTATGTGTGAAATAACACTGTTTTGCACAGTAATTGTCATCATTATGATTACTCCATATTTTAATTTATATGTCAAACGAATGCATCTCTTAGTCTAATCACATTTTATTGGCTACCAGCTGTAATGGCGAGAAATAGGATTAACCAATTTTCTGGTTGAAAGCTACTAGCCAGCTAGCTACACTCTGCGCATAGGGATATCGAGTTGACCACAAATAAAGTACTTGAGGTTTACTGCATGAGGAGAAAAAGAAAGGTAGATCTGGTTTTATAAGGTAAGATATCCATTTTCCCCATTACTGTTATGTTCATTTGAACTGTCATAAGGGTTTTATTGTTGATGCCTGATAATGCTATTAATAGGGCAGGATTGGTTGTTGGTAGATTGTGCCTTAAATAATTGAATGACACATTCTGAATACCACCCTTGATTTTACTGCTGTCTGGCATCCACCCAAGCTTCCTTACTGTATTTTCCAGCAATTAATACATCCATAATCTGTTTGTATGTGCTAGCACTTACAAGCTGACCAAGGTGGTCTAAGAGGTTGACCAGGTCGGCTTGTGTTTTGTGAGGCAGGATTTGCCAAAATGTACTATATACACTTGGCAGATAACATCCAGCAAGGATGACATTTTTTGAAAGTCATATTTATATGGTATAGATTATACAAAATTCATGTTGATGTAAAAAAATAACAAGATGAAATGTAAATGTTAATATTTTTATATTTAAGATAAAAGGTGACTGCCATTTACCCTGGTAGGTACATAAATATGATGAATGTCTTGAATAGTGTGTCAACACTGGTATAATAGTTTTGTAGGCTTTATAAATACAGATAACATCATAGGACAATATGAAATAGTGATACTTTTTCTCCACAACAGCTACCTGGAGCAGCGCTTCACAGCCTTGGAGGCCAGACACAGCCAGGAGCTGCAGGCCATCCAGCAGGAAAAGCAGCAGCTGCAGGAGCTTCTGGACAGGCAGAGTCGCCTGGTCACTGTACTTGAGAGACAGCTGGCCAGCTCCACCCGCAACAGCACACTGCTCCAGCACCAGCAAGCTACTCTCTCAGAGACATTGCAGCAGCTACTGGCCATGATCGCCCAGTGCAACGGTTAGTGCCAAACTCTAATCAGCATGTATGTGACTGTCTGGAAAGCATCAGTGTATGTTTCTGGGAAACACAACTGTGGGCCAGAATGCCTTGTTTCAGGATGAGAGAATGCTGCTTTTACTCAACAATGGATTACGGGAAGTTGTAACATTGTTCAACATGCTATTTTAGTACAGGACAGAAAGAAAACTCACATACACATTCTTAAGGTCTAATGCACACCTTCTGCCCTCCCAGATATTGCCAGGCTGTCTAAGGCGAAGACAGTGATCTTCAGAGATTGTGCCGACATATACAAGTGTGGAATTACAGAGAATGGAATATACAACATTCATCTTGCCAACAGCACACAGACAGTTAAGGTAATACTGAACAGCTATTGAGCTAAAAAAAAAAAGAAAAAAGAAAAAAAGGGGGATATCATTGTATAATTGAAATAAAAGGTCACACTTTATACTGTGTTTCTAAGATTATAATGTAACCACTGCAGATAGTCGAGTTTTGGATAATATTTTTCCTGAGAGCTGTAACAAAGGAAGTTATAACAGGTATATGTGTATGAACTACTGTTTTTTAAATGAGATTTTCTCATTTCACCTTCTGAGAGTTTAAAGTGTAACAAATTACAGCTTGTTTTCTTTTGTTGTGTTATAATGATATAACACAAGAAGATGTAGATTATCAATTATATGAAAGGTACATTTAGAAAAATCCTATTACAACTGTCAACACTTGTGTACTTACACAAGCCAATAATTAAAATTTTAATGAATATAAAATACTTACTAACTTAGCAGTATTGTTAGCAGTAGCAGTAGTGCCATTGTATTTACTCAACAATTACTAATCACTATAATAAACTACTATGTTGACTAAAGTGTAATAATTTAGTAATTAATAGTAAATTACTATGCTGACAAAAAAAACCCCATAATGACTATTTACATGCATCAGTGTCATGCACTGTCCTTACTTTGTCCTTACAGAAGCATTAATTATGGATATGTTAATGCTACCTATTATTCTTTGTGCCCCCACTAGTAAAGTGATCAAAATGACCCTTACTATTAAATTAGTAGTAACTACTATCCACAATTGCATGTCATACTGGTTTTATCAGTATATTATTACAGAATAAATGATGGAGAATTGATATGGAAATACCTGATAAATTTTACTAAGTTAGTAAGCACTTAATCACTAATTAAGGAGCCACAAAACAATATGTTATCACAGTAATTTAATGTATCAGTAATGAATACTTCTATAATGACAAAATAAGAATAACATGTAGATAACACAGTGGTGCAAAGTTGGATGAGAAGTCATTATGATTTTGTCAGCATAGTAATGTAATATTAATTACTAAAAATGACCAGTAAGTCAACATAGTAGTTTATTAGAGTGATTAATAATTGAAGAGCTACTATGGTAACACTTGATTACTTACTGCTCAATTAGTATGCAAGTATTAATTAAGGAGCTGTATTGTAAGTCAGTAACTAAGTCAAACAAATGTGTGGTAGTGATGTTATACATTATTTGGAATGAACAGATAATTGTAACTGTAACAGCTGTGCAAGGCATTTACAGCATCCTTAGTAACTGCCTGATCAGGGTCGCAGTTGTTTTAATCATGTTGCTAGTTTGTTTATATTTTGGGAAAAACAAATAACTAAATTCACTAGAAAATATCCAGAGCAGGTACAAACAAAGCAATGACAGAGCAACTTGGATTAAACAAACAAACAAACAAACAAACATTTCTGCAGTACAGTTGTCAATTTCCAATTGATAGCAATTATGAATTCGACTGATGTAGCTGAGGCTGAGGAACTGTCAGACCAGAATTCATAGTCCTATTTTTATGGAGCAGTCTCACAACAATGGTGATATTTGAGTTATTTTCTTGCTTTCAGCTATTACATTGAAACTTGGCAGGACAAACTGTTTTAATATAATCTATAGTTTTGTTCTTCTAAAGGTGGAATGAAAATGTCATGCTGTGGATAAGAATGCTAAAATAAGAAGCTGGAGAAGTGTTACATATGGGCTTTAGTGTAGGTGATTTTGCTTTTCAATATAGAAGCCTTCTGAATCCAGTGATTCTGTTTCACTCTTGGTTTATCTTTACAATCAGTGTTTTTAGTCAAATTGCATTTTTGGATGCTTTGGTTTAGAGAAACAATACATGGAAAAATGCTATTATTATTCACAGACTTTTCTCATATGCACTGTCTCCCCTGTTCACACAGAATCCAGGTGTTTGGCCTAGGTTTTGTAGTCTCTTGCCAAATTCGGGACTAAAGCAGCTTTGCAGTGTGAGTTAATAGATGCAGATTCACCACCCTTTTAAGAGATGCAATCTTCCCTGCAACAACAGAATGGGTGGTTTCTTTCATTAAACAGCTCTATATTACTTTCTATTCTTTATTTTTTTAATCATTGCTTAAAACACACTTACTGAAGCAAATGGAACTGTTGAAAACACGTTGAGCAGAGGAACTGATGCAAAGGAGTTAAGCCATACCTCAGATGGAATTAATTCATCCTGTGATCCCAGCAGTAATTGAATAAGGAATATTGAAAATGAATCTGTAAAACATCAGTGGATTGGTAAAGTTCATCATATAAATTAAATATTAAACAACTGTGTATTTATTAAATATATTAAAACATGGTTAGAGTTTTAGCATTTCAAAATGCATGCTCAAAAACCAGGGTCATTGTTGATATACTGACCACGCCCTGGAATGACAATGTGATGGATTCCAGTTTTATGGGAGAAAAAAGCCCTTTACCCCTAGCCTGACAACTATTGCTATGTCCTGATAAGGCTTATTCAATTTGTGGTGGAAAATCTTAAATAAGATCCAGATACAGTGTATCCCCATGGGTAAAAGAATAATCGGTCTCGTAGCAGCTAGAGCTGATGTGGGTGCCATTTAAAAAGACTTTGAACTACTTTCAGTGTTTTCTGACTTTGGGCTTGACTGATTATCCACAAAGATTTTAGATACTTTCAGTAACATACAGTACATGATATTTTAACATTTTCTTCTTATCAACTTACTGTAGAGAATAAAAATTATTACATTTTATAGTCAAATAACCAAATAGAAGAACATAAAGAGGAGACGTGTACTTACATGTTTGCTTTGAGTTTTTCTATCTCGGATCTATTTTCTGCAGGGTAATGTAGGCTCTTGGTGTTTAGTATCTGCTTGGATGTATTGATTTTAGTATTGGTTTAGTGTGTCTTTTGGTAAATTTGTTGTCTCAGGTATATACTCAATGGTGGTTTCAGGCTCCCCTGAAAGGTCTGAATTGTGGGCAAAAGAAAGATTGTTTTTTTGTATGCAGCAATTGGAGAGAATTAAGAGAAGCTGACAGAAAGTGGAGGAAGTCACAACTTGATGCTGATAGCTTCTCATTATGCTCTAATAGATGGTGAAATTAATTTCAAAATGTTTTCACTAAATTTGCACTAACAACTAATAATGACCTATTTGTACTAGCATGGGGATATATATTTTAATGAAGACTACAAAGCACTTCTGTAAGTCACTGTGGATAAGCCATAAACGTAAATGAAATGTAAATGAGGAGAGGGAGAAACAAAATTTCAAACACCAATAAGGTTGGAGTTAAAGTTAGAGTTAGAGATATGGACTTAAAGTCTTTTTGCTTAATCAAAGGCAAAATCATTGGAATATATTGTGGAGTTTTTTTTTCAGGACAAAGTTCATTTAAGATCACCTCTGTGCAAGAATATCTAATTTTTCTGTGGCTTGTGAACAGATCAAAAACTGTTCATGAGAAGAAAGTTAGCTCCATGAAATACTGTTATAAGAAAACTTTTATAGGGATTAACCAATTTCAAGAAAATAGGCATACCTAAACTGTACTGTTACAAAAAACACTCTTTCTCTTCCCCTATTCTATTTTAAATGATTTCTGTGGGATACTGCCAGCATTGTTTTTCATCCCTCAGGATTTTAGGATGAACCATGGTTGCAGAAACAGTGGTTTATTTCATCAACAGATATACATTGTCTTCTACTGCTCTAAATCTGTTCAAAATCGCTCCCCCTAAGCTTATTTTCAATACACCATGATGCATTATTATTATTATTATTATTATTATTATTATTATTATTTTAGTAAGTAGTAGTGGTAGTAGAAGTTGTAGTAGTGGTGATGACATTGAGTGTATGTATGATTGTCCAGGGTGTACCCTGCCTTGTGCCCCAAGTTCCATGGGATAGGCTCCAGACTCCTCTGCGACCCTGTGTAGGATAAGTGGTACAGACAATGGATGGATGCATGGATAATGAGAAAGTATTTTTATACCATGAACAATGATTTCGTATGGTTTGGTGTCGCTAGGTGTTCTGTGACATGAAGACTAGAGGAGGAGGTTGGACTGTTCTTCAGCATCGTTTTAACGGTTTAGTGGACTTCCACCGTAACTGGAAAGATTATAAAATGGTGAGTGTCTCTTTCTATATGTGTACGAGTAAAGTGTTCTGCTGAATTATTGTTCAGTGTAACATCTGTTGTGACAAATATTTCAAGGCCCAATTTATGTGACTATTATGCGTGTACAAAAATAAGACATATTATTGCAGTGTTTGTTTGTTTTTTTTGTATTTTTGTGACCATCAGTGCAGGTCTCATAGACATATAGAATGGGGTCTGAACCAGTCCAGGCTTGTCCCCTGTTGACCTTTTTTTAGGGGAATGTTTCAGAACCTTGTCTCTTGCTTTCTTCAAACATGAATATGAACACATCTTTATAACTAATTTTCATCATTAATTTTAATTTCATCAATTATACTCAGGAAGGCAGATTGGTATTAGGAATTCACTGCAGGACAAATCAGTATCCAGGAAATAAAGAATAATTGAGGTTAAAGCAAATGACTTGTACCTGCAATATAAGTGTTATGAAAGGTATGGAAGGGCTGGATGCAAGTGCTGGGGAAAGTCACTTTATTAGGGATAACCAAAACTATTGGGACATATACACAAAGGGGGAGGAACTCAACATAAAGGCAGGGTCAAAACAGTCAAACAATAATCCATAGAATCTCGAAGCATAAATCCACAGAATATCAAGGCATAAGTTCAAAGAGTATCGAGGCATAAATCCATAGTGTCTCGAAGCATAAATCCACAGAAATACAAGGCATAAGTTCACAGAGTATCAAGGCATAAATCCATAGTCCAGGAAACGCGGGATGAGGGCAAACGCGCAGAACATTCATTCATACATTCAGTTCATTCAATTCAATACTCTGCCTTTTCGCGGAGAAACAAAATGGTTTAAATAATATTAACAAAACAAGGGAAAACACAAAACACCTGAAACTCATAATGAAACGTAAAAAACAGAGAACCAATGAACAAGCAGGGGAGGAGACACTACGTAAACCAAAACAAAGAAGCACATGGAGAAGTAAACAAAACGAGAGTCTATGAATTAGAAAAGTCCAACCGAGTTTGTGAATGGAAATGAGGGGAATACGGAAGTGCGCTACTCGCTAGCTTAATCGAGCAGCACGAAGAGGAAGACCCTAACAATAAGGATATATACAGGAAATAAACCTCTGACATAATTATACTAATCTCACTTTAATGCCAATGATTTGGACCTACAGTATAATAATGCTCAATCCATAAGTTCTGCCTCAGTTTAAAGCTATTATTAGGCATTTACATGAGGCCCCAAAAGTAATCCATCTTGCTCAGTTCATAGTAGAAATGATCACAGTTAATAGGGGAACTCACAACAGACTTTCATTTGTTATCCAAGAAAATGTTTTTACAAGTGAATGATAAATATTTGACCATGGAATTAGGGAGACCTGCTAGATGGCTGATAACATATGACCTGAGGTTTTCGTGTGTGTAATATTTAAATAACATTGAACAAATGTTGTTTCATTAACTGGATTAGCCAGACCAAAACTGTGTATTGCTACTTTATAAAGTTAAATTTTCTTAGGACTGTGCATGTTATTGCACACTTATAGCCCCAGCAGATGTCTTTAGATATGTAGCAATGTCAGAGGAAACTCACAGTTTATGCAATATGCAGGGATTTGGGGACCCCTCAGGAGAACATTGGTTAGGAAATGATGTCATCCACCTGCTCACCATGTCCCGAGACTACACTCTACAGGTCCAACTCAAAGACATAGAGGGAAACCAGGCCTACTCTCAGTATGACCATTTCTACATCGATGGAGAGGAAAAGAAATATAGGTACTGAAATATTTGTCTGGGCTCATAATATTAATGGACAACCATGATGTACTAAAGCAGGCCGGATTTAGATTCCAAACTCATTCGGTTTGTATTGGATTAAGTTGTATATGTTCATCTTTAAAGTTCAGGCTATTAATTTAATGTTAATCATTTTGTGTTCAATTTAATAAATTCCCAAGAGACTACAGGCAACATTCAGGGCTCCTTGTTTTGTGTGTAATAAGGACAATACATAGTTTGAGTCCATTATACATTAAAACCGCCTTATCCTGGTCAGGGTTGCGGTGGATCTGGAGCCTATACTAGGAACAATGGGCATAAGGTGGGAATACCCCCTGGATGGGGTGCACACCTAGTGGCAATTTAGCATTAACAGTCCACTTACCTGCATGATTTTGGGAGGTGGGAGGAAACCACATAATCTGGAGTAAACCCATGCAGACACAGGGAGGACATGCAAAACTCCACACAGACAGTAACCTGAGCTCAGGATCGAACTGGGGTCCCTGGAGCTGTGAGACTGCAATGCTTCCCCCTGCCCCACAGTGCCATCCTAAATAAATATATCCTCTACCATCAATCAAGTGTACATCAGACAAAACGATGAGCACAGTGCAGGGAAAACTGCCACTGTTTGCTTTCCACTGCTTTCTCTCTCTACTTTTAGCCTACTGATTCAAAGGCAGGCCTGGAAAGAACTCAGGCAATTTGCCTTCATGGATTCTGACTGCCAAGTCAAACAAATCTCAACTTTGTGTTACAGATAAAGCATCAGATATAGTCTATGGTAATGATTATTTCACATGAAGTAGAAATAGAAAAAAATACATTTAAGAAATGAAATGGGTTCCTAGTGTAGGGAATGAGGCTTGGAAAGTGGTAAGACTTTATTACACCTGGACTTGTTGGAAATCATTGTGTTTGGTTCACACTGCCTAAACAACTTGGGGGGGAGACATGAGGTCTACTGCCAAATTCCACCATGTTTGGTTTCCTATTCACTTTTTACCGTATGTGTAAGTTTTATATGCATGCTGTGAATGCTGGCACTGTCTGTAATATGTTGTGTTCATATGGAAACAGCCAGACATGTGACCTGTGTGTGAGGTCTCTGAGCCAAAATGTTTGCCTGTAGACTCATACTGTGTGTCCATTTTCGGCACTTTCCATACTAATTGCTTGCTATCACACCTTTTGAGTTGTTGCAAACAACAGATTATGGATAATGGAGTCATTTACAACAGCAGAGTTGAATGCATGCAAATTTAATATATTATACCACTGATTGAACTTTACAAACTCATGGATGGGAGAGCAGAGTCTCACAAAACCACTAAATTTTTAACTCTATACAGTTAAAAGTTTGCAGAAACCTGATCATCACATTCATATCTGCTTTTTGAATATCCCATTCTAGATGTAGTCCCCTCTTTGCTGTTATATCAGCCTCCACACTTCTGGGAAGGCTTTCCACTAGATTTTGATTACTTTCACTTTTTTGTTCTCCAGCATCCATACTGAGGGTTTTAGTGGTACAGCAGGTCGCACCAGCAGCCTAACGCACTTAGGCACCATGTTTAGCACAAAGGATCAGGATAATGACCGCTGCAGCTGCAAGTGTGCCCAGATGGCCTCAGGAGGTAAAGCTCTGCACATGTAACGGCTCACTTTTCGGTCTCCTTAGTCTCAAATAAACTTCTCATTGCTTAAATTGCCAAAAAAACCCATTGCATTGCCATAAATTAACTTTATTGTTACACAAAACAATACTCAGGGATCATGGGTTTTACACTATTAATGATGAGCTTTTGGTCTGGTCTGGTTACACTTTGGTTTGGGCAACTTCTTATGCTTGACATTTTGTTATTGCAGGATGGTGGTTTGATGCCTGTGGGCCATCCAACTTAAACGGCATCTACCACACTGGAATCTCCAGTGTGATGCGCTACAATGGGATCAAGTGGTACTACTGGAAAGGGCCAAACTCAATAGTAACCAGAACCACTATGATGGTGCGTCCTGTGGATTTCTAAAAATAAATGTCATGGAGACATTTGGCTCTACATAGCAAAATTCCCAAGTTTAATTAAGATCTATGATTAATACTCATTTGTGTCCAGCTGCACTTACATAAACACTAGGTGTTAATTCAACAGTGGGGAATTTGTGACATAGACAGCAAAAGAGTACCAGAGGGCTGTTGACACAGCTGAGACTCACTGACATTTTATGCATTTTTGGAATTTGTGGAACACTATATGATTCAATCTGTCTTGTTTGTTCTGCTCTGGCAAAAAAAAAAGGCCCAGCTGCTTCATCAGTATATTATTTCCCTGTATATAAAAGCTTATGCAGTGTAGAATGCAACAGACTGGAATTTCACATCAGTGTTTGTTTGTATACTTGGCTAGTGAACTGAACTCTTTATAAATGTGAACCATTCCTCCTCTCTCTCCTGGAAACACCCCCTGTCCATGGCACCTCTCTATTTTCCCCCTCTCTGAAATGCTTATAAATTTTATGAGTGAATACTCCCATAAAAACTGCATGAGATACTAAAACAGGTGTATGTTTTACAATCACATTATTTACTATAAAATGTATATTTGTAATAAAAATGACATAAAATCGATCAGAAACATCAGTGATTGTAGGAAATGAGAAAGCATGAAGGCTTCAATGCCAACATCATAGAATGCGGTCTGTTCATGGTGTTGTTTTAGCAGCAGGCTGTGCCTAATGCAGCACTATGGTTGATTGACCATCCATGCAGGGTGCTAAGAGGGTCAATATTATTGCAGCGACCATGCCAATTCCTTGATGAGGCATACAATACAGGCTGCTTGCACGGCTTGCATTAAATACATCAGAGAGGCAGACCCTATTGCACTGCTGACCTGTGTTCACACTTAGCACTTAGCCGTGTATCTGCAGTCATGATTAATCACTGTAATGGTGATTTAACACTCTGCTCAATAATCCCATTCATCCAGTGGCACAGGGTTTGTGAAAGATACTTATACTATATAAAATACTTATACTGCCATATAAGATACGATCCCAATCACATTCCCATGACCCCTTACTATATCTACAGCATCATATCTACAAGTCATAACAATCATTTGCCAGTAATTTACTCCTGCCAGTGCAGATGAACCAAAATGAAGATGTAGTGCATTGAATAGCATGTGAGCACATTTACATGCACACTACACCAAGCTGCAGAAACAGCTTTATCATGAGTCCACCAGCTGCCTGTGCAAGATCATTGCTCAGGATCCATCAAGTTAGGTTTTATGGAGATTTCTAGACAGCTGAATGGCCAATGGGCCCAAGACTTGTATGGGGCTTTCAGGAGGAGACTGAACCTGTGACTGTTTGCTGTATGGGCTTTGTTTTTATTAGACTCACTCCAAGCTGGTTGAATGTGTAAATGAGATGCCCTACATCAATGGGGGGGTTCTCCTCTAGTAGAGCTTTGGAGTGCATCCATGAATTTATCATCTCTTTCAGCAAGTTGAAGGAAAAACTGAGAGGGCTGAGAAAGGGGTATGCAACAATCATACATAAATCTCTGCTGAACCTTTGTTCCACATGCAAGACTCCATGGGTGCAAGGAAGGACAGGTTAACTCAAGGATGGTCCATAATGAATCCAGAGGACAGAGTGTTTATGTTGATTCAGCAGAGTGAAACCCATTGAAGACCCTGGAGAACTGAAGGATACTTAAAAATGCTGTGACCCTCTTTGTATTTTCTTTTTGGCTGTTAATATGAAGCTTCCTTTAGAATACTGTTTAATTATGGGTTGTTAACCCATTTATCTACAGCAGGGGGCACTCTGGGCACAATATAGACACACCAGCAGTGTTTTTCCCCCCAGGAGTCAAAAAGAAGCTGCAGATTTGAAATGTAGTGTTATTGGTAATTTTGTCTGTACGTCTCATTTCTCATTTCTCATCTCCAAATGCAGGTCCTTAACTGGCAATTATGGCATGTGATTACTGTTATTGTGAGACAATTCATGTACTACACTCCTTAAAACATGGTTAACATATTCTAAGACTGTGGGGGACACAATATTTGTTCACAAAAAGAAGTTTCTTTAATAACTTAATGATGTGTATTTACCAGTGATGGCATGGAGACTGAGAGCCAAACAGCTCATTAATGCCTTTGAAAAAGACAGAGCACATATTGTTGCAAATTCAGAGCTACAGCAATAAAACCAGTCATGTGGTGGAGTAACGATGTAATGCATTAGCACTTCAAAACATAGGATCTTTCCCACACGGGGCTATGGCTGCTGTCTGATCTTGAGCTAGGAGTGAAAGATCAGCTCGTTTTTATATTTACTGAGCGGATAACTGGATTTTGGTGTGACATTCAAACTGATGGGTATGCTGCACACATCAGTTTTCTCACTTTTTTTTTTTCTTAATATCCATGTATATCCCCTTGGTCTCTCTTTCTTTTTTCCATAATAGCATAGTCACACAGAAGGCTCACATATGTAAATCACCAAATCATCATACACAATGTATACTCATTAACAGATATGTATAACCATCAATTTAGAGAGAAAATCATAGCCATAGTCATAACTATTCTCATTAAAGAATAGCTAGGCAGGAACAGGCTGTCATAACAGTGATAGGATCTTCCCATAGAGGATGTGATGGTTTCTAGGTACCCCTGACAGTGTAAGAATATATTTCCTACACTTTGTGTTTTTCCTACCATAACTTATGAAAAAAAAAAAGACACAACCCCCTAACAGAATCTATAAAAGTAAAAGACCTAGAGCTTATAACAAAATTTAATTGTAATAGGACCCTTAACGGCTCTAATTATTTAACCTCCCAGTCTCATTTTTAATATTTTTCTCAAACCATATACAACATATTAAGCAGAAAATGTTGTGTGTGTCCTGTGGGATTCGGTGAGTACTTCACGAAAAATATGAGACAATACAGGTAAAGAGAAGTTACTTTTCTTCAACCTTGAGTACTCATCTACACGTGTACAGAAATATGACATAACTCAAACTCCTAGGCTTGTCAAATTTTCAGTTTATTATAGCACTAAAATGATCAGGAGGACAAAAAAGTACAGTGGCTGTAAGTTGGAAAATGAGCAGCATTGCCAGTAGTGCTGTGGACCTATAGGTTTTCAGTGGATTATAAAGACATGCTAATTAACACGCACGAAACAACAGGGGCCAGAACAGAAGCTGGGCTTATGATGATTAGCATCAACGCTGGCACACTAAACCAATATAATCACAATTTATTAATTAATGAATTTTAATCACCATTATTCCATTGAGCACTGCAAACAACCCCACTGAACCCCAGAAGGATTTCATCAACAACGCTCAGCTAGGACCAGCTGCTGCTATGACATTTACAGGTGTGGGATTATGAAATTATGGGGATAAAGGAGATTTTTCAAAATGGAATATAAAGATGCCATATTTCTGCCAGACCAGTAAGGGACGTTAAAACACATAAAGGGGGTGTGAAAATCAAGTATTCTAGCACTTTTCTTGATTTATGCTATTAACAAATATTTACCTTTCATATATTTATTCTGAAGCATGAAAATAAAGGTCAAAACAAACATTTCTTTTCAAACTGCTCAGTTTCAAATGTGACAAATTTATTCAGTATTGCTATATAGTATTTTCTGTATTTTATTGGTTAACCATCCACTCTGCCAAAACCAAACAAAATCTTAATATTTATTGTCTTTACATTTCTTACATAATGTACACTATATAGCCAAATGTATGTGGACACCTGAGCATGACCCCATATGTGGGCCTTCCCTAGACTGTTGCCACAAAGTCACATGATTGTAGGAGTCACATGATTGTCTAGAATGTTTTAATATGCTGCTGCATTACAACTGCCCTTTACTGGAACTAAGGGACCTAACCCAAACCTGTTCCAGCATGACAATGCCCCTGAGCCCAAAGTGAGGTCCATGAATACATGGTTGGTTATGGTAGGTGTGGAAGAACTAGAGTGGCCTACACAGAGCCCTGACCTCAATCCCACTGAACACTTTTGGGATGAATTGGAACTCCAACTGCACCCCAGACCTCCTCAACTGACATCAGTGCCTGACCTCACTAATGCTCTTGTGGCTGAATGAGCAAATCCCCATAGCCACATTCTAAAATCTAGTGGAAAGCCTTCCCAGAAGAAAGGAGGCTGCAGGTTGGCATTATTTTATGAAATCTTGAAACCTTTCCATTCATAAAATGTTGCAAAATAGAACAGCTTTTAAGTTATTCATCTCATTGAAAAACTTTTGTAAATTCTGATCTCCTTAAATCTGGCAGAGCATTCTGACTGACAACAAAATACTTTTATTTTGGAATTCTTTTAAGACAGAGTAGACTGGGAATTCCATCATTAAGAAGACCTCAAGTGACCTTAATGATGCAATGACAGGGTCAGTAGCTCTTTCACAAATAATGAAAAAATTGTCATTTTTGAGCCAGGCTAGTTGGGTGTTGGGTGGTAAGACCCCAAGAAAACCATTAAAATGTGTTATTATTATTATTATTATTATTATATAAAAATATGTATAAAAATGTTTTCACAAAGATTTATCTAGGTATTCAAATAAATGCTTGTTTAATCTGAAAAGAGCCTGAAGAGTTAGGTGGCACAACTCAAAGTCAAATGGTCAGAGAACAAACACCTTATTTGTCACTGACCCAGTTGCTGCTTGCCAATGAAAACTGCCGAGAAGGAAAGGTAGGTGTAGCCTGCCTTCACATAATATACTGTATGTTCCTGTTCCAAACTTCCATGTGTAGTCTCTTTACTATGCTGCATCTCAATTGGGGATAGGGTTCAGGCAGGTGGACAGAATTTGTAATTTGTAGGTATGCACCAAATAGCAGTCAGAGTTGCATGGATTGTTAATAACAAATGCCTTGTTTGAATACAATATTACTCACAAGTATACTTAGTAGATACAGAGATGTCAACTGGTCACCAACTGGTGTTGATTTGGATTTGTTGCACCTGTTGGCCAGACAGATCTGGTAAATCCAGCAGAACCTTCTGGCTTTGGTGAAAATCAAATTTAATGTAAACCATCAAAAGGACTTCTACCTTTTTCTGATTAAAATCAACACTTGGAGTTCCTGAGCATTTAAGTTTCTTCTTTTATTATCAATACAAGTCTAGCATTTTCATATTTCTCAACTTAACACCTCTCACAGGTCCACACCTGTGGACCCATTTTCATTTCACACAAGAGAGATTTAGTTTTCTTTTGGACACTGCTTGATGCAGCAAACAAATTTATAGGGCTGAGTTGAATCTAGCTGGAGAAATAGGTGCAAACCAGAGTTTAAAAAAAAAAAAAAAGAATGACAAGCTATATATATATATATATATAAAACAGACAGACAACAAAATAACAAAGCAACGGGGTAAGCAAAACAAAAAAGAAAATGTTTGTGGCCAAAAAAAAAAAACAAACCAGAGAAGGGTAGCAATGTAAGAACTACGGCATGCTGAGAGAAAGATTTCACAATAAGCGAGAGTTAAGGGAGGGAATACGTGCAGGAAGTGATGAGGACTTAATTGCAAACAGGTGTGAATAATCAGCGGTAACTATGGTAACAAATCAGTATTCTGTGAATGGGGACCTCTGGTGGCAAAAAATGGGACTATATTCTTTACATAAGCCCTGTGTAAGGTATTGTCACAGAAAAATGTGAATAATTAAAAATAACTTATGAAATTCCTTATCAATAAGATTAACATTATTTATGCTATTTTCCTGCTAAGCTAGATTGACTAGAACATCATGTGACAAATCCTTCTCCTGAGCAAAGTGTCTGAAAAAACAACAACAAAAGATTAAAAATAAGGAGGGAACGAGGCCTCTCTTAAGCTTTCTCATTCTCTTAAGCTTTCTCTTTCTCATAGGCTTCTCTTAGCAGCTTCTAAGTAGAGACACCGAGCAGAAAAGTTAGCTGAGCTGTCTGACCAATGTTTTATTCAAACAACTTCTGGCCTCTGATTAAAAAAGCAGATCAGATGCCAGATGTGCATAGATGTCATTGAAAAGATGCATCCTGCTCTGTGGATTCCACTTGCTGTTCACATATTCATGGCTGACCTCCATTTTACCTAAAGCAGTGCCTGTGATACAGTGTTAGTGGTTCCATGAATTGTTTTGTTAACAACTGAACTGAATCATCATATTTTTATAGAATTAATTGAAAGCAATTATAAAGGCATACATACTTATATACGTTGATGATCAACTGCCTTATTCGTGTTGTAAGCATGTACTTTATGTAGTTGTTTAAACATACTATATATTAAACCTGCTTTTCTCTTTGTTCAAGATGTCACTTTTCTCAGAGTTTGTTTTAACCCTGTGTAGAATAAGGGGTATGAAAATGGATTGATGGTTGGATGGATTTCATCCAAATGTATTCATACAGAAAGCTATAGCTGTTCACTTCTAGTTGTAGTCTTATTCACTGGTTGTGGAAAAGAAAATAAAAGGTCAATGTTTAAAAATCAGAATATTACATTCTTTACAACTCACAGTAAAGTGATTAGTTAACTCCCATATTGTATGTTTCCAATGTGCAAACTCAAATAACACCAGTGATTTCACTATTCTGATTAGAAAATTACAAATCTGGTCAATGATATCAGTTCTTACAATTCACTCATAATAACCTGACATTTAACTTATCAAGACGTTGCTTTTTTTGTAAACTCAAGGTAATGTGAAAAGCTGGTAGGTATTACTACGCTGAACTGAGTCTGTTCTGAAATATTGCGAAACTTTCAAATGAGCTGCGAATGAGAATGCTCAGTCAGCAAAAGCTTTTTTATTTTATTCTATTTCACTTTCCTTAGCTCTCAAAAGCTAAATCATTCAAACTGTTCTCAGGCTGGAGATCATCCCTAATGGATCCAAACAGTCAGAGCTCATTGTAGTCCAGCAGTGTTGTCTTCTCCCCAAAAGAGTTTAAGAGTGTTTCCCCTCAGAGCTTTGGTCACATCAAACGCTCTACTCACTGACAGACCTTTGGCGTGAGCTTGTAAGAACCATTGCCAAAGCAACAAGAGAAAAGCACTGGAGAGGTGCCAGAGAGCTCAGTCTTCATCTCTCTCTCTCTCTCTCTCTCTCTCTCTCTCTCTCTCTCTCTCTCTCTCTCTCTTCCAGTCACATACTCCTTCTATTACAGTCCTCAATGTTCTCTGAATGCTTGACACTAAAACTGGGAAAATACAATATTCATAGGAGGTGGTCTGGTACATCAAAATGAAAACAACCCCATTAATTTTTGTGCTTATTATTTTCTTTTTTCCCTGCCATCTCACTGCACGCCTGCAGTTCATTGCCTTTACTGCACCTTTGCCACTGAGGTTTCTGTGCTAAACATTAGGCTACAATTTTATTACTCAAACTCCAAATCTCCCATTCTCAGAGAGAAAGAGAAGACAAGGTGAGTCGTACTCAACAAATTCATTCTTAGAACAGCTGGTTTAAAGCTGCTGAATGTGCGATTAGGGGATTTGGGGGGTTAGAAGCCCTCTTTGGTAGAAAAATGCTATACATCAGGGGTTGTCAACTGGTGGACTGCAGCCCAGATATGGACCCAGCAATGTATTTCAGTGCACCTCATTGAATACTTACTGTTAAAAAAAAAAAAAAAAAAAAAAAAAAAAAAAAATGTAGCAGAGCCAATAAACATTTTAAAAACAATTCTAAAAATGATTCTAATCACGACCCTATCAAATATCCAAACTTGTAACTGTTGAAGCTTATCTAACCACATGCATTTATGTAAATTATACAGCTGAAGGTAGCTCATCAGACCAGAGACTAGACACATTAGGTCAAAAAGTTTTCAGTGATTTATTTTATTTTATTATTTATTTATTTGTTTGTTTGTTTGTTTGTTTGTTTGTTTATTTTTACCATCTATGGTCTGATTAGCAAACTAATCAGTAATGCTCATTAATCTGTCACATCCTGTAAGGTTATTTCCTTATCCAGACCTTAGTAAGCAAGGAATTTTATATAACACTTTGCAATTTGGGTTTGTTCTGCACACTTCTTCACCACAAAGATTAATCTGAGGGTTTAGGTCTCTGTCCAGTTCGACATGTTGTATAATAAACAGACCATTGGTATACTAGGTTTTAGGGTATTATGGGTTTGGTGAGTATTTGAGAAAATGTTTTATCTGCCATTGTTATCATCATCTTTATATTACAGAAGTTTTATGACAATAAATACTGTGTGGGAATTTCACCAAGTGTTTGCATTTTAACTGGTTTATTTGTTCTGTTAGCTGTGTGAGCTCCACCTCTGAGCCCTGCGCAACATATTATTTGAACTGTAGGGACTCCTGGGATTACAGCATACCATGCAACACCAGCAGAAACAATTAGCTGGATACTGTTAGCTAGCTAGACCACACAGCATATGAACAACATCTACAGAAAGAACTGGCTACTTTTAGCTAGCTAACTAAACACAAGTTCTTGTTGAACGCAAAAGGAATCACCCTGTTCTTATTCTGCTGTGCTCAGTTCAGTCTACCATGGTAAGAAGACAGGATGGCCATGGTAAGGATACTTCCTATAAAGTATGCATGGAGGAAAGTTACAGGAAGGAGAAGATTAAGATGGAATGAAGCAAATGAAGCAGAGTGAGCTGTTTATACATAACAGGTGTGCGACACATCTGCTTGGTGGAGCTTTGCGGCCATGCTTCAGGTCTCTCATGCTCTGAGTGTTGAGGAAAGGCGCAGAATAAAGAAAACAAATTCACAGTCAAGTGAGTCCAAACTCTTGAACTTGTCTTGAGAGAGGCAGGTCGGGGAGCGTATGCACTTACACGTGCTGATTTTAGGAGGAGGTAAGCATGATAAACAGTGCCTCTGAGGTGTTTAAAACCTCATTTGACCCAAACAGCAGATGTGAAAAGACATAAACACTGACTTCCCAGAATTTTTTCTGAAATCAGCCCTTTTCAGCCAGGACATCTGAAAGCCACTGTGTGTGTGTGTGTGTGTGTGTGAGAGAGAGAGAGAGAGAGAGAGAGAGAGAGAGAGAGAGAGAGAGAGAGAGAGAGAGAGAGAGAGAGAGAGAGAGAGAGATGGATGTTTGTTGGTGTCTAAACGAAACCAATCTATTCACTAGCCATGTTAAGACAGGAAGACTGTGAAAGCCCACATCTGATAAAGGAAATTAACTTTGCTGTAACACGCATATGAGAAAGCTGTAATTTGTATTTGACCTCTAGATAGCCAGGGTGTGTATGAGCACGTAGAGCAGACTATGTGGTGTATATGAGCATGTAGAGCAGACTCTGACACCCCTGATATAGAGGTTTCATGGAGTAGCTTGTCAAAGCTCATACAAACCTGAATGGATTTAGATAAATTTGATGTAAACAGCCTTGTTTGGACAAGGTGCAGCACTTTCCTAGTGCTCCCAAACCACCACTCATGTCCATGATTAGTCTGTAGCAAAGCAAGCAGGTTTTCTTTTATTTCAAGAGTGAGGTTCACTTTCTTATGTGAAAGGAGTTGCTGAGTCTGATGACTGAATGAAAATGATTTGCCTTTATCATATGATGACTTTAGAATTGGTTTACCAAATAATTAAAGTAATTAACTTATTTATAATATTCATAATGGTTGCTATTGTATTTATTCCACCCACCCACTGATTCATTTGCATTCTGTCTTATTTTGCCTTCTACATTTTAGTTTGCTATCTGTTTTATCTCAAAGTTATATAAACATCCATCCATCCATTTTCCATACCGCTTATCCTACATGGGGTCACGGGGAGCCTGGAGCCTATCCCAGGTAACTTGGGGCACAAAGCAGGGGTTCCAACCCATCGGAGGGCACAACTGCACACACATTCACACACTACGGACAGTTTGGAAATGCCAAACAGCCTACAATGCATGTTTCTGGACTTGGGGAGGAAACCTGGCGAAAACCCTCGAAGAATGGGGAGAACATGCAAACTCCACACACACAAGGTATTCAAACCCTCAACCCCAAAGGTTCTACGCAAACATGCTAACCACTAAGCCACTGTGCCCCCTGCATTTATTTATTACTATTGCTACATGCTAATATGTCATTGCTGTATCTGTACACTGTCCTTTGGTACCTGAAAGGCACATATAAACAAATGTTTTATATATTATTAATATTATTATTATCTCTGGAACGTGTGTGTGGATATGGACAGAGACTGGTTAGTAAGTCAGTAAAAGTATACATATTAGATTAAACAAGCAGGATTCAGGATTGCCCATAATATTGCCAGAATAATTCCAATGAATTTTAAATGCTTCAGAACGTTTATTAATTATGTTAGAAGAAATATTACTAGCCTAATGTCACACCTCTGTTGGCACATTTCACTGCTGAAACCACTTCCCAATACACTGCACTTACCAGAATCTTCAGCAATCCAGTGAACTACAAGCCATGTCACTCACATAAGCAGTATACTGTTGACAAATTACCAAGACTCTAATGTATATTTTGCAAAGTCTTTACTTGTTTGTTTATTATTTCCCTGGTTTCAGCAGTGTTTTGCCTGAGTATAGTCTGTTAGTAGATCTTACTTCTGGTTTGTCTGCCCTGGTTATCTTCAATAAACCCACACATGCATCCAACCCTGCTGTTTGCTGATGCCAAGGATTAATTTACAATTACAAGTACTTTATAAATTGTTGCCTGCATCTAACAAGGCAATAAAAACAAACGAACAAAAACAAATCATTGCTTACATTATGCAACACAATATATTTTTTGAAGCAGTATGATACTAGCAATGTAATTCTAGAAAATGCCCAGAGCTTTCTAGCTGAGCTGATGTGAGACCATACACTGCATATTTCTGTTTCTCGTTCTATCATTGTATTATGAGGCTAATATTTGCATTTAGTGATGCTCACAAAATCCCATTAAAGGCAACGCTCATAGACTGAAAACATTTTTCCTTTCATTTCATTTGTCCTAACTGAATGGCTATTCCTATTTGCTTTCAATTATGGATTGTTTTGGATTGCTTTTTTTCAAGTCACTAACAACTGTTTATCACAAAAGTTTCATTAAATTCAGGTGTACAACTGAAATATATAAAACGTTTAAACTTGATAACATAGTCTGTATATAAAATTGCAGTAACACATGCCATTAATATGATTTGAAGTCTATCGATCGAGGTTCACATTAGTGAGTCTACTTATATGTAAATTTACACAAACTCAGGAGCTCTCATAGGATACAAAGTTTTCCCTAACTTGGATTTTCATGAATACTACATTTCTTGAGTAAATACTCCTGTGAACGATTTACGAATAAATTCTGGGCCTTTGTTTGCTGACCTACTTTCACACTCAAAACACTGAACAGCTCCATGCCTCCCTATGCCATCTTTGGTATCAGAGATAGTCGCCTGCATCTGATGTGTGGGATTTCCACCTACCTTGGCAACAAAGTGCAGTGTGTGTTAAATCGAGCAGAAAGTAAAAAAAAAGAGGCTTTGACCTGTGTATGTATTTCCAGAGATCAAGACTAAAAGCAAGAGTTGTGTGTGTTTCCTTTGCCCAGCAGATGTCGAATTTCACAGTCTATTTGTCAGTATAACATTTTTCTTAAAATCTCAACTTTCTCCACTTAATATTCTTAAAAAACTGAATGCATCCATTGTATTACGTTAAGAGAAATTCAAGAACTGAAAAAATACAGACAGTACAGCAGCACACTTGCTTATTCTTTAAGATACCCTAAACTATTATACACTAATAACTTACTGTATCTTATCACCAAAAGCATGCCTTTAGGTAGACAGTCTATTCTGAATTACTGATAGGTGTGATTGAGTGTGTCTCATCCAGGGTGTATTCATGTATCACACCCAGTTTTCCCATGATAGGCGTTGGATCCTCCAGGACCCTGACCAGGATAAAGTAAAGACTGAATGCCTGACTGAGAGATTGTAAAAAAAAAAAAAAAAAAAAAAAAAAAAAAGCTTGCCTATAGGATATAAATTTATAGGCTCACCTAAATATGAAATGAATTTATAAGCTCTGCTCCTCTTATGAATGAACCAAAACTTTGGCAATTTAAAAACACTTTCTGTGCACCTTATATACAGTATAAGTTCATAACCCAAATCTTCATAAATTTGTATAAAACAGTACTGTTCAGCTTCATAACTCCTTTAAAAAGAATACAGTTCTAAGCATGGTCTATAGAGCCATCTCACCCTGCAGTTCTCGCCTGATTTCCCACTGAAGCTAAGCAGTTAAGCCTGGCCAGTACCTGGATGGGAGACCTCCTGGGGGAAAAACTAAGGTTGCTGCTGGAAGTGGTATTAGGGAGGCCAGCAGGTGGTGCTCTCCCTGTAGTCTGTGTGGGTCCTAATGCCCCAGTATAGTGACGGGGACACTATACTGTAAAAAGAGCGCCGCCTTTCGGATGAGACGTTAAACCAACGTCCTGACTCTCTGTGGTCATTAAAAATCCCCCCATTGGGATGGAATTGGCTATATCACTCTCCTCTCCTGACCACCAATAGCTGGTGTTTGGTGTGTGGTGGGCATTCTGGCACACTATGGCCGCCGTCGCATCATCCAGGTGGCTGCTACACACTGGTGGTGGTTGAGGAGATTTTCCCCCAAACTACGTAAAGTGCTTTGAGTGTCTAGAAAAGCGCTATACAAATGTAATGAATTGTTAAATTATTATTATTATTATAGTCTACAAATGTAAGTTAAAAAAAGAGATTCTGCTTGTGCAAGATGGTTGTCCACATAATAGTAGTGTTGAGCAACAAAGTGCATTTTAAAATTGTTAAATATTACTGTAAGTCAAACTGTAACATTACAATAAATCTTTTTCAACAGCATGAAGTTGGTTAAAAGGTCTTACCCAGTAACACACTATGCCAAAGTTGAAAGAAATTCCAGAAATTATGAGGAAGAAGATGATTGAAATACATCAGTCTGGGAAGGATTACAAAGGATTTTGAAAAAGGATTTCAAAGGCTCTAGGTCTCCAAAGAACCACAGTGAGAGGCATTATCTCCAAATGCAAAAACCTTGGCACAGTAGTGAACCTTCCCAGAAGTGTCTGACCTTCCAAAATTCCTCCAAGAGCACAGCAACTACTCATCCAGGAAGTCACAAAAGACACAAGGACAACATCAAAGGACCTACAGGCCTCTCTTGCATCAATAAAGGTCACTGTTCATGACTCCACTATCAGAAAGACACTGGGCAAAAATGGCATCCATGGAAGTGTGGCAAGGTGAAAACCACTGCTAACCCAGAAGAACCCAAAACACACCTTTGATCCTCAAACCTTTTGGGAGAATGTTCTGTGGACTTATGAGTTGAAAGTGGAACTGTTTAGAAGACAGGGGTCCCGTTACATCTGGCATAAACCAAACACAGAATTCCAAAAAAAAGAACATCATACCTACAATCAAGCATGGTGGTGGAAGTGTGATGGTGTGGGGGTGCTTTGCTGCTTCAGGGCCTGGGCAACTTGCAATAATTGAGGGAAACATGAATTCTGCTCTCTACCAGAAAATCCTAATGGAGAATGTCTGGTCTTTAGTCTGTAAGTGGAAACTCAAGCGCAACTGGACCATGCAGTAAGACAATGATTCAAAGCATAGGAGTAAATCTTAGTCACGGAAGTAAGTGAAACACTGATCTCCAGTTATCGGAAGCATTTGGATGCAGTTATTGCTGCTAATGGTGGCACAACCAGATTTTAAGTTTAAGGGGGCAATTCGTTTTTCACATTGGTGATAGGTGTTGGATAACTTTTTTATGCTTCAATAATAATGATAATAAAAAAAATAAAATAAAGTGTATGTTTTATGTTGTATTTTGTTTGAAGATTTAAAACTATTTAGTATGAGATATACACAAAAACAGAAGAAATCAGCATGGGGCTAATACTTTTTCACAGCACTGTATTTAAAGTTCATGGTATTTAATAAACTAATACATAATTCAAAACAGAAGAAATAAAAGAAGCAGCATAAACAACAACAAAGAATTATTGTGAGGAATTATTCAGTAACATTCCTAGACAAATGATCAAGTAATTTCTGCTTAATAAATAACCAAAATCTTTTCTTGATTTGTTTCTTTGTGTTTCTGTACAGCTATATTTATCACAAACACTTTGTAAGAGCTGTCAAAACACTAAACATAAAACACTACTTTAAGAAGTTTAATTAAAGCATTTAAAAGTGTTTAATTCTTCTTTAATTTTTTAGAATTCACTTTACTCAGTTACACATTACCATCAAAATCAGTGAGTCAAAATCTCTACCAGCACAGCTACCATGAATAAATGAATCAAGCCCCCATAATGGCAACATGTGATAATCAAGGTCACTGAGTCATTCCTTTAATATCATATGAATTTTGATTGCAATTACCTGCATGTGGCATTATAGTCACAGAGAGAAGTCAGAAGTCAGACCATATGTGGAATATGAGAACCTAATAAAAAATGTCAAGAAGGATGTGAATATTGATTCCTTAATCTGCACTCAAAGGAAGGACAGATTCTTCCTGCTTTCATGGAACAGGGACTGTATTAAAATCCTGCTGAGCTGTGGGAGTAGCTTTAACATAAAGAGATTACCGAACTGAAGTGAATTTGAGTCCTAGTTGCTTAGCCATTCCTTTAATTGAAATTAAAAGACATTGTACAATTTTACACTGAGATTACCTTCATGAGTCATGATAGTAATGGAGAGAAGTCAGACATCAGAAGCAACAGTATGTGGAATATTAGGAACGAATAAAAGTGTCAAGAGGGATGTGATTCCATCTGCACTCAAAAGAAGGGCAGTGCTACACTGTACTAAAACCTTGCTGAGCTGCAGAAGAACCTTTAATATGTTGCAGAGTTGCAGTGAATTTCAGCAACAGTGTCATTCTTGAGAGGGAAAGTGCCTGAAAATATGAGCTTCATTTCATAAGATGAAATATAGTGGCCTGACCTCATACCTTTTTTTCACCAAATTTAATTTAAGCATTTCGTAAATGTGGAGGAATATTACCCGACTACTCTTTGGAACTGAAGTGTCTTTTATAATATACTTCTGCAAAACTGAATTTCAGTAGGGGAGGAAAGAGGATGAGTAGGCAAATACTTAAGGGACAGTGGCAGAACATATCAAATAACTTAAATATCTGAATATATATTTGAGCTAAAATTACCGCCTGTATGGCCTTTTGCATGTTCTCCCCATTACTAAATAGGGTTTCTCTGGGTTCTTCCCAGTTTCCTCCCACCTCCCAAAGACTGGCTATGCTTGATTGGATTGCCTACAGTATGCTATATTGCCCCTAGTTTTGCATGGTGTATTGTGATGGTCTGGTGTCATTAACAACATGCCATACATTTCATCAACAGAGTCCATATTAACTGGATCTGAAATTGTGATAGCATTAGGGGCAACTTTGTGGTCTATAGATTATCTACGAAAAAAAAAAGTTGTAAATTGGACAAGTAGTGGCATCCCATCCAGGGTGTATTCCTGACTCTCTTTTGGTTTAGGCTCCAGATCCACTCTCACCCTGACCAGGGTAAAGAGTTTACTAAAGATGAATGAATGAATAAGGACAATTTGAGTCTATGGATGATCTACTAAATATCAGCAACACCACATTGGACTATCCACCTAATATTTAAATAAAAAAGTGTTGATAGTCTATAGAGTGTGTATAAATTATCTACTAACATTCATCAATAAACTGCTGGCATATTATTGAGAATTAGTTGATCATAAAATGGATTCCAATTGGCATCTTTTAGAAAATAATCAATGGCAGGGTGGATTGACACATTACCACCCAAAATTTGATTATTTTCCAATTGCAACACTTTCTGAAGTTTTTATTCCTTTTACACCCCAGCAATTTGCCAACAATCCATTATATTATTAGTCTTAGATTACACAGAATGTTTGCCAAACAATTCCCTGTGAATTAGCTGACCAATCAGATCTGTGAATTCAACAGTGGTATGGTACTAAAAATATTTATATGTATTTACAGTCTTTTCAATTTGTAAATCATATTCATTTACAGAAATATTGCCAGTACCAGAAACAGCCAACCTAAAGTGCAATTTGGCTATTCTGTTAACTGCAGACAAGAGGTAAACTACTCTTTCGTGTATTGCCACTGATACCACCATCAGTCTGCTGTGTATTTTCCAGAGCAGACTAGATCTTCAGGGACCCATTAAAGTGCAAACTGAAGCTTTAAAGGATCAATCGCTCTGCATTGCCTGCCACAGGACAGATATATTCTCAATCCGTTGCACCTCACTGTCAGCAACAGCTAATGGAATCAACTTGGGTGACGGATATAGCATGGAAAATAAGTTGTCAAAGAGCGCCAAGCCTTTCATCAACAAAGCTGCCACAGCTGATGCTGACCCTCCCAAATTTTGAGTGAACATTTATCATCTCCACATCAAAATAGCAAAAAGTTCCTTGATGTAAGGAATTGGGTGAACTTGTTTGTGAAGGTCAAGGAGATTTAAATTTAAATTTAATAGAAGTCAAATAGGAGAGGAGGTAGACTCAGAGAGGTATTTTATAACCTAGTCTGGTCCAAAATTACTCTAATATTATCACTGAGAACCCTGCCAAGATCTTAGTGCAGATGCATTCATTCACTCATTCATTCATATTGAGTAACCACTTTACCCATTTCAGGGTTTCAATGGATCTGGAGCCTGTCCCAAGGAAAATCTGCCTGAGTTGAAAATACACCCTGGATGGGATGCCAGGCCATCACAGGGCATTATACACACACTCATTCACAACCAGGGACATGTATTATAACCAGTTCACCTACTTGCATGTTTTTGAAAGGTGGGAGGAAACTTGACTACAATATACGAAGGCTACTTCATCCAACTACTAACTGAAAATTACAGTTGCAATTAAAATTATTCAACCCCCATTGCAAATCAGGGTTATTGTCAAAATTTACAGACTTTCAGCTGCTTGCAATGAACAAATCAAACAAAAGCAACTGAAATAGTTCAACACAACAAATGCTTCAAGTGGTTTCCCCAAATTCAACTGAAAATGCAACTTATAATGACTTCTCCAGTTTCAAAATTATTCAATCCCCTGAATAGAATCCCTCACAACAGCATAAATATGCAAAGCAGGTGTTGTCTCAAGCACACTAGATGCAACTAATCAAGGGCTTCATTAGTTGCACCAGGTGTGCTTGAGCTGGAACACATGAAATGCCTGAACTGGCTAGGGGCAGAAAATACATGAAATACCTGGACGGGGCAGAAAAAGGAAGCTATCAACAGCTGCAACCAGATTTCTGAGAAGGCAGGTTGTGAAAAACCCTCGAGTGACTGCAAAAGACCTGCAGCAAGACTTGGTGGCAACAGGCACTGAGGTTTCATTGAGTACAGTATGGTGCATACTAAACAAAGGTTTCCATGCCAGAACTCCAAGACGTACACCACTACTGACCCAAAAGCACAAAAAAGTCGGCTCAAAATCATATAAATAAGCCACAGAAGTTTTGGGATTCTGTTCTGTGGAGTGATGAAACAAAACTGGAACTTTTTGGCACGATGGATCAGCGGTATGTCTGGAGAAAGAAGAATGAAGAAAGGACACTCTGTCAACAGTCAAGCATGGTGGTGGCTCAGTAATGCTCTGGGCTGCTTTGCATCCTCTGGCACTGGAAACCTGCAGCATGTGGAAGGCAAGATGGATTCATTGAAGTATCAGGAAATCCTAGGAGAAAACGTCATGCCGTCTGTGAGGAAGCTGAAGCTTGGGCATCATTGGACCTTCCAACAGGACAATGATCCCAAGCATACCTCAAATTCCACCAAGGCTTGGTTGGAGAAGAAGTCCTGGAAGTTTCTACAGGGCCATCACTGTCACCTGACTTTTTGATTTGAAGAAGGCGGTTGAAGCACGCAAGAATATTACTGAACTGGAGGCCATTGCTCATGAGGAATGGGCTAAGATTCCTCAGGAATGCTGCCAGAAGCTGCTGTCTGGCTATGCATCGCGTTTGCAGCAGGTCATAACAGCAAAAGGGTGCTCTACTAAGTACTAAAGATATTTGCCATGAAGGGGTTGAATAATTTTGAAACTGGAGAACTCATTATAAGTTGCATTTTCAGTTGAATTTGGGGAAACCGCTTGAAGCATTTGTTGTGTTGAAATATTTCAATTGCTTTTGTTTGATTTGTTCATTGCAAGCAGCTGAAAGTCTGTAAATTTTGACAATAACCCTGATTTGCAATGGGGGGTGAATAATGTTGATTGCACCTGTACTTCAGACTTAATTACAACACTGTCCTTACACCCCTTATAACATACCGAAAATGCACTGAGCTAGCAAGTCAGATGTCATTAGGTTATAACATATGTTATCCCTGAAAGCATCATAACGCAGTCATATGTCAACAGAAAACTAGGTCAGGTGACTCAAGATTTTATGACAACTCTTACCTGTTGAAATAAGTGTAATGTTTGTTTGTTTATGTCAAATGTCAATTGTCAGGAAAGGCTAGGTGATTAAAGAAGTGACTAAGGGATTGTCGGATGGGTTTTATGAACACTGCCTTTAAATAAAGTGTTCCTTATTCTATCCACAACCCATAAGAACAAACAACTCAGTTGTGGCTAATAAATATGAATCAGACAGTTGATGTGGGGCATGGTGTGGGGCTGAATGAAGGAGAACAGAATATCCTATATTTAATAGAGTCAATGCAATGTCAAACAATTCTGTGTAAATACCAGACTTGACAAATATATTATATGTTATAAAGATAATTAATTAGCCAATATAAATGATGACAGAAAACATGCCATGAGAAACAGAAAACACATCAAAACAAATTCTGTCTTAACCAGCCACCTGGTTTCTACCACAAAAATAAATAAATAAATAAATAAAAGTTAATATGAAATCTAATTGAATGTCATTACAAAAATATCACTTGGCTGAGTTGCCAGCACAGTCAGTTTTTAAAGGAATGAGAGGAGCTGATTTGAGTCAACAGCACTTCAGCACACCGAACCTTGTATGATGTATTCATTCTAACACAAGACTTTTTTTTTCCACCTCCTGCACCCATGGTCACACTGAGAATATGTTATATTTATCATACCTACCTGTGATAACAACACAATATTATGCTTTTTTAGATTTGATTTATGGTTATGAAAATAGGACTCACTGTGTGTTCAAATACGTGAGACTGTATCTGAGGCTGGGGACATGCATAAAATCTTAGAAATCTGTGAATAAAGTTCACATGGACTAATCAGTGTTGGGGAGTAGTTAGCTACAAGTAACTACAGTGCTGTGAAAAGGTGATTTCTTTTGTTTTAGTGTATACTAAATTGTTTCAGAAATTAAAACAAAATCTAAGATAAAACAAAGGTAACCTGAGTAAACACAAAATACAGTTTTTAAATGATAATGTTATTTATTGAAGCAAAACGGTTATCCAATACCAACTTGGTCTTTGTGGAAAATGTATTTCTATCCGTAGTTAATTATTCCCCAAATCTATGAAGCTGCATTTATAATGGGGCTCAGCTGGACTAGACGCAACCAGGCCTGATTACTGCAAACCCTGTTCAATCAAATAAACACTTAAATAGAACTTTTTCAACAGCATGAAGTTCGTTAAAAGGTCTTACCCAGTAACACACTGTGCCAAAATTGAAAGAAATTCCAAAAATGATGAGGAAGAAGGCGAATAAAATACATCAGCCTGGGAAGGGTTACAAAGCTATTTCAAAGGCTCTGGGACTCCAAAGGACCACAGTGAGAGCCATTATCTCCAAATGGAAAAACTCGGCACAGTAGTGAATTTTCCCAGAAGTGGCCGACCTTCCAAAATTCCTCCAAGAGCACAACATCTACTCATCCAGGAAGTCACAAAAGACCCAAGGATACTACTAGCTTTACTGTAGATTTCAGTAGTGTGGCTGTAATGTAATCTGTCCATTAACATGCTATTTTTCACCAAGTAGTATGCATCATTTTGCCACACTACACACATTTTCCTCTTCATATAACCTTTTTAACTTTATTATTATTATTATTATTTTTTAATCAAACAAATTTCAATGTACAATCTATTGTATCCTTCAAGAACCTGGTTCAATACTTGGAGCATAACAACATTGTGCTGAAGCTAGGACTCTTTTAGTGATGAAAACATGACCACTGAACAGCCAGTGGCAAAGTTTATCAGTGTTTATGAGCATGAAAGATTCACACAGAATTGCACCAGTTTAAGGGTGTACATAAATGTGGGGAGTGTGTTATCTGTTTTTGGTTATTGCTGTTGATTGTTAGCTGGATAAGTTACAAGAGTGATCAGCAGTGACAGCATTATGTTGAGGACTTTCTGTTGAATTAATGTGATAAAACAGTTAATTATAAAAATAGCTAATTCGCATGACAGCTGACCTCAGATATATTTGTTGTTTAACAGTTAAGTAATACTAACTGCTTCTTACTATGAGCGTTTTACAAATATAAAAGCATTAATGTGGCATTTACAAAGCATATACATTTTTATTTTGTGGAATAAATTAGCTGCACACTAGCTTGTAGTGTAGCTAGCAACCATAACAAAAGGCTAATTTGGCTGTAGCTTAGCTATTTTAAGCTATATTTAAAAACACCCACATGTGCTGTGGTGCAGTCAGTCCCCCTCTATATATCTGAGTAACAGAGAGATAGAAAGCTGTGGTGAGGTTGTATCTCATTAGTGCTGAACCTAGTGCCAGATCAGATATGTTGGATGGTGCTGTACTTTCCAAATCCTCACAGGACTTAACAGCTAGTGAGCAGCAGTACTGGTGAGGCAAGCACACAGCATACTTCCATCTTCATGGGTAGGGAGGCTCTGATTATACCTCAATAATATTTCTCTCAAGCCAAAGTGTTAATAATGTACACGATTGCAAATGTAACACTCTGGCACTAGGGAAATAATCTTTCTCTCAATTACCATGAATCTTAATATGTTTTATAATATAAGCGAACATGTGGGAAGTCACAGCCCTTAAAAATACCAATTTACAAAAAGATAAAACATCAGTATTTGTATATATACATAAACAAACTCTTAGGGGAAATAAACTAGAACAGTTAAATTTTTTTTGCAATATGCTATATATATATATATATATATATATATATATATATATATATATATATATATATATATATATATATATATATATATAATGTTTCTACATTTAAAAAAAAAAAATACCGTAAAGAGCAGTAAACAGTAGTAAATGAAGCAAAGTCAATATTTGCTGTGACAAAAGAATTAAAAATAAAAATATAAATAGTACTCTCCGGTACAATTTGTGCAGTTTTATAAGGAAATGAGCTGGTAAGTTTTATTGAGCATCTTGCAGAAACAGCCACAGTGCTTTTGGAGATTTTGACTTTCGCACTTGCTTCTTATTTTTACAGCAAAACCCAGGAGCCTTCATTGTGTTTTTTGTCTGAAAAGTGGTCTCTTACGTAATATGCTGCTTTCTTTAATGACATACAAACATTTTTCTGTAATGTTTAATTTTGTGCTAGAAAACTAATGTTTGGGAATTTAAAATGTTTTTTGTACCGACTTGATAATGTAGAAGTCATAAAATAAAAAATCTATAACAAAGTTTGTACTAAAATTTGTACTAAACAAAGTTTAGTTCTATAACAAAGTTTGTACTAAAATAGGGTGCCTAAAACTTTTGCACAGTACTGTATTTGGACAAGCAAACATTTGATCATCTTTGAAACAGTGCCTATTAATGAAGTTGATATACTTGAACAAAACCACAAGGAAAAATAGATCATTTATTCAGCAGAAATATCTACAGATGTGATATTCTTCTGTGGAAAAAGTAAGTACACAGATGCTACAGTAGCATTGCCCCATTTAGCAGAAATAACTTCTTGTAGGCATTTTGCATAATTGTCCACCAGTCTCTGACATCAGCTTGCTGTAAATTTTGACCACTCTTCCATGCAATATTCTTTCAGTTGCAAGATGTTTGAGGGTTTTCTTGCATGTACTGCCCATTTCAAATCCCCCCACAACATTTCAATGGGATTCAAATCTGGGCTTTGACTAGGCCATTCCATAACCCTCCATTTCTTCTTTTTGAGCCATTCCTTGGTGGATTTGGTAGTGTGCTTAGGGTCATTATCCTGTTGAAAGGTTCAACTTCAAATTTCTGACAGATGGCCTCACATTATCTTCAAGCAGATAGCCTCACATTATCTTTGATATGATGCAGAATTCATAGTTGAATCAATGAATACAAGCAGTCCAGTCCCTGAGGCAGAGAAGCAACCCCAAACCATAACATATCCACCACCGTACTTCACAGTTGGTGTGGTGCTTCTCCTGAAAAGCTATCTTTGGTATGCACCAAACATGTCGGCTGTTATTGTGTCCAAACAACTCTATCTTTGATTCGTCTGTCCAGAGCACATTATTCCAAAGGCCTTGTCTTTGCCTATATGCTCACTGGCAAACTGTAGTCTTGCAAAGGCTTTTTTGCTGGCATGCCTCCCATGTAGGTCAAATTTGTGTAATCTCTTTCTGATTGTAGAAGAATGCACTTTGTCACCAACAGTTGCAAGACTTACTAGCAGATTCTGTGATGAAATTTTGGGGTTATTGGAGACTTCTTTTTGAATCAGTGGTCTGCTCTTGGGCTGCTGGGACGGCCAGTCCTGGACAAACTGTCAGTTGTTTGAAATCTGTGCCACTTGTAGATGATTTTCCAAACAGTGGAATGATGTATTTCAAATAATTTGGATAATTTTTAAATCCCTTGCCATACTCATAGGCATCCATAACCTTTTCCCTGAAGGCCTTACAGAACTCTTCAGATCTTGGCATGTTGACACCACACACCTCAATAGCAAAGGGAACACCAGACACTAGATATGAGAGGGGTATAAATAAGACCGGTTCCACTTGCACTCCCTAAGCAGGTTCTAATCACTGGCACCCAATCTTGAACACCTGATTCTAATTTTATGGATTTTAAGGTGTGATAAATGTAGGGGTGTACTTACTTTTTCATGTGACTGATCTGTTATTTATTTATTTATTTTGTTAATTTAAATTGTGAAAATTACTACAAAATGTCAATTTTATGTGTCATTTGATAGAGTGTATCAACTTTATTAATAGCCTCTGTTTCAAAGATGATCAAATGTTTGCTTGTCCAAATATTTTCATGGGGTGTACTTATTGTTTCACATTACTGATATGTCATTTTTTCATTAATAAAAATGAGTAACCAATGGCAAATTGCTGTGGTATATGAAGAATTAAACACTGGGGATGTTCTCTTAGTAGAAAATTATTAACTTTCATCCAAAATTTTGCTATTAAACAGACCATAAGTTGTGCTACAATTGTTTAGTCTGGAAATAATTTAATTACCTTTTCAATAAATAATTGTGATACAAGTTTATATCACTGCATTCCAGCATGCAGGATGTGAAATGAAACATTAGCTATGAGTACTCTCAGCTTTAAATTAAGATGAAACAGAATTGAGGATCCATCCAGTTATTAAATTTATTAGAACTAAATTTACCATCTCCCTTTGTAATGTGGCTCTGTTTTTGAAAGATCTGTTTGCATCACATCTGCACACATTTCCAAATATTAGGGGAGAAGCAAGGCTGTGAACTAAGTAGGTCAAGGATTGAAGCTGCATGATGTTCTTTGTACTTGGAATTAGTGTCCTGGCCACTAGGAGTCCCTGCAGATCCATGGATGCACAGAGCCTGCATCATTCCAGATAAATCAGTCATCCCAAAACAATTACGGTATAATATTTTAATAGCTCATTATGATATTGCCGCAGAAGGAAAAACTATCAGAAATAAAACATAACTTTTTTATTGCATTTGTTCAGCAGCATGTATTTTTGTGACATTCAATACAATGGAGGTGGATGAAAAGCAGCCAAGGAAGAAGTTCTGCTTTAAGTTGGCTAACACATCTGAGCTTACCCCCACCACAAAGTACATGTTTAGAAACAATCAATAAAATTGAGAAATTGAGTTGTATCTTCTTAGTTCTTTTGCAAAATAAAAAATAAAGTCTCTATACAAAATAAGGATGGCTTATTTACAGCAAAGGAATCTAAATGAATATGTTTCTATTTTTTTTTTTCTTCATACAGGATTATTATTAATATAATTATTATTATTCATTATTATTGCAGGCCCATATTCATGTGACATGCTTACAAGCTCAGCTACTGTGTTGTTACATTATTAGTACATGTATAACAGAGTTCACAAAAGGTTAATAATTAATTCTAAATGCAGAGTGTGTATGTATAGTTTCTTACATGAGGAATAAATAATAAGCTATAATGTCAGTAAAGCAGTAGATCATGAAGCTAAACATCCAAATAAATCAGAGGCACAGAGAAAATATTAACCAAATGGGGATATGTTAAAATAATGCACAATGTGGTGATTAAAACCTTGAAGTGGATTATTTTCCTACAGTATAACAGCACTTCCTGAAGTGTTTTATTCCTCTTATACCGCAGCGGTTTTCCAATGATTACAATTTAAAATTTATTAATAAATGACACATCATCCTCTTTAACTGTTTCTAGTTACATTTAGAGGGCTTAGTTGTTGGTACATTTGCCTCGCACCTCCAGGGTTGCGTTTCCAACCTCCGGTCTGTGTGCACGGAGCTTGCATGTCCTCCCCGTGCTTCAGGGGCTTCCGCTGGGTACTCCGGTTTCCTCTCCCCAGTACAAAGACATGCGTACAGCATAAACAGTACAGAAATGCGTAAGCGGTACAGAAAATGGATGGATGACTGGATGGATAGTTACATTTAATGCTGTAGAGACAAGTTAGTTCTTGTTATTGCTTATGATATAGCAACTATAAATAGTTGTTCATTCACCAGCCTCTCTTTATTTGTCTGTCTTGAAGTTAGTAAGACAAAAAAAATGTAGCTTGACATATTACTGAGCTTCCAGAATGTAAACAAAACAAAAAACAAACAAAAAAAACAACAACTGGCTGTTACAAAGCTCTGATACTGGAGGCTCCTTCCATTAATGTTAAATAAATGCCTTCTTAAAGAAACTTCACCATATACATCAACAATAAGATTTTTTCTTTGTTAAATAACAACACATTAAAAAAGTCTGTTTATTATTATTATTATTATTATTATTATTATTATTATTATTATTAGTTTTAGATGCATTAATACAAACCATTACAGCCAGCGCTACTGTCAGAGGTGTGCTTCTATAGTAATTTAATCAACACTGTCTCACCAATCAGAATTGAGCATTCAACAGCACTGTTTTAATAATATTTAATAGGGAATTCACACTTAACTGTATCCTGACAGGTTGAGCAGTTAAGCTTCCTGTGAAATACTTGTAAAAATGAATTCTTACTACTATTACTACTACTACTACTACTACTACTACTACTGGACCATGGAACAGCCTGAAGGTACAGGTGATACATCAACTGTCAGCACACTGATAAAAGCCAACAGACATTGTGAAGTGATCAGACCATGACAGCAGTGTTTACTTTCTGGACTGTCATGGTCGTGCCCTCCTTACACCGTAGCTCCAGAAAGCCCTACATCCACAAGTGCTTATGACAGGTGGCTTGTTGCAGCAGTGGCCATGACATCTGTCCAGCCTTGGGCAACTCTTAGCCTTGCCTCTGTGACAGAGGTGAACAAGAGGAGAGGTGTACCTGACTGCTAACCTTTTCAAGTGCTGTCACAAAAAAAAAAAAAGGCAAGCGGCCATTCCAGACCAACCATCAAGTCCATCACTTGTCACATTTAACATACCTAAACACGCAAAACAAAACACGACAAACCAAAGTAAAGAGTTTTGTTGTGAAGAACTGTGAGAAGCATAGAAAACTGAGCTACTAAGCGTTTGAAATGTGTCATCTGTCTTCCTCTTTTCTGCAGTGTCTTGCTAACTGTCTCTTTCCTTCATTGCTTATGCATCATGCTCTCTATTTTGCTGTTCAAGGGGATTACGTATGCTCGAGCTGACATGTGGATGGAAAGGGGATGAGTGTTGCTTATTGTTTGTTCTGAGAGAAACATATGACAGAAAATGATAGAAAATTAGCACTGAAATGTGCAGATGGGCTGATCCTGTCTATTTATTGCTTATTTAGAATATTGTGTAAAGTTCATCTGAACTCCCTTATCAAAACATTCCATAATCCACATTACATGTCTCAGAAACCCTGACCTGCTGATAATTACAAAAGATTGGATAATGCTTCTGTATTTGATTTGCTTGTGAAAACAGAGCTGCTGTAGTCTAGCCTTTAGTTAGTTCAGGACTGCTCACCTCGCACAACTCCAGCACCCAGATTAGAGCATGTGGAAGTGGTGACAGTGCTGCTGTTGTTGCACAGCTCTATGTATGGGAGAGAAGATATAACATGATAGGTTATACTTTTTATGCCACTGCATGAGTATACAGTGATGTAGTCAAAAACAGAGGCCATTTAGAGCTGGTCAAAAGCCACTGCACTTGAAAAATGTGGAAAATTACTGACAAAGAGAAGTATGTCCTTTATGTGAATAATAGAGATGAGTTGTGAATTTAACCAGGGACATGAGCTAACAAGATTAAAAGGTCAGTTTTGATTTCAGGTTGCCTTTAATGTGAAGGATCACACCTTTATTCATTTAGCAGAATGGACTACATGACAGAATATCAATATAAAATGATTATTATTTCATTGCAATACACCATTTGAATTTTTTTCTTCTTAGCATACACTGTTTTTATTTTTTTTTTCACTTCACACTAAACCCATAACCTACACAAACTGCATAGTAACACTGTCAGTGCAGGTTGTGATGCATTGCTTTGTTTTGTGTAAATACATGTAATATGTGTATGTCTGTATGTCTGTCTATATACAGGATATATGCTCAGCAGCAGACAATTTTGTGCCATTACGAGCAAAGACAGTTGATAACAAATCAAATTTTGGATTAAAATCTCCTCATCACCTTGTCCAAAACTCATAAAACAGCTACAAAAATGGTAGTGGCCATGGCAAAATGTAAATGAAACAAGATAACATATATATATATATATATATATATATATATACAGTACTGTGCAAAAGTTTTAGGCACCCTATTATTTTAGTACAAACTTTGTTTTAGATTTTTTATTTTATGACTTCTACATTATCCAGTCAGTACAAAAAACATTAACATTAACATGTCATTAAAGAAAGAAGCATATTACATAAGAGACCACTTTTCAGAAAAAAACACAAAAAGTCTATATATATATATATATATATATATATATATATATATATATATATATATATATATATATATATATATATATATAAAACCTAAGGTTATTCAACCCCTTTTTCTAATCGTGCTGCTTGATGACATAAGCAGTCATTTTCTTTCATTATAAATGTATCTATAGAGGCCCTGGATCGTGTAATCTGACACCTCGAACACGTTATTGCACATGTTATCACTTACAAAACTCATCCAAGATTTTATTGAGGTCATCTCATGTGAAAAGTAATAATCTTAAAAGGCTGCTGTAATCACACAGTCTAAAACTGGCTTAAATTGCTTAGATTTATGTTCTGCACTTGATTGAAACATGACATTCACTGTGTGAGGAATTCAGACTTCAGAGCATCAGAGCAGACTGGCTGTTTTATACAACACACTATGAAATTTACTCAAGAAAAGCATGGTAACAATTTCCACACATAAAGTCTTACATTTAAATAAACATATTTTATTCAATTTCACTCAAACTTTAGTTAAATTGCACAAATAAAACAAGTAAATCAAACTTTTGTTTGAAACACAAAAAGGCTGAACCAAGAAAACTTTACAGAAACACTTAACACATAATACAATAGCTTTAGGCCTTAAAGCCAACACAAAACAAGAAATATCGAAAGCATCCCATCCATAACATTTCTAATTAAATCAGTTTAAAGTTCTGCTAATGCATGTGCAAATTGAGTTAAAAAACCACACCCCTACATGTAATTGGTTCAAGTAAGCGTTACTTCTTTATGTCCTAGGTTTGTGAGCACTTGCCAAATTATGTTAAATTTAACCCAGTAAGTAAAATATACACTTTGGGTTTTAGCCGCATATTTACATGAATTAATTTAGTACAGAGCTTAAAACAGTTAAGTAATTCTAATAATTTTTTTTGTGTTTTTGTAATATTTACTGAACCACTGAATAATTTTTTCTTTAGTGTTCAAAGAAAATTGAATCATATAGCACAAAGTGAATCAAGTGTTTTATAATCACACCACTTCAGCTTGACACTCAGCTGTGAAGACTTCGAGAGCCTTTCAGTGATTCTTAATTAGCACCCTTTTGTTTACTCGGCCAGCATGCATTTAATGATTGGAAGAATTTAATGCCCTCAATCAAGCCCTTGTCGTGCTTTGATTCTGACATCTTCATTCACATGTAATTGACTTTTCATGTTTCCAAGGCAATAAACTTAATGTCTACTTAGCAAGCTGTCTTTTAGCAACTACTAGCCAGGGAAGCCATATTGTAAAATGACAATTAATTGCTTTCTCTGGGATGCCTAATTACCGATTGTTGGTGGTATATGCTTATTCGTGGCACAGTTTGACAGCTTGGAATGTGTGCCAGTTGCCAAAAGATTTGTTGCAGTGCTTTTAAAAAAAAATGAAAAGTACTATATAGGTATAGAAATGGTTCATTATTTAATTTTTCTGCCATCAGACTTTCTCTAATAATATATTTGTCATTTGAATTTTGGTGATTTGCTGCATAGACTTTTGTTCAGGAATATTTTGGTGACAAATATATCAGAACAGTACCAAAATTTTGCAAAACTGCCAACATTTTGCAGGATTCTAGCATTTCTGAAATTGCCTACTGTTACTCTTACAACTAATGATGCATTCCATGGAAATTTTGTAATACTGGTATGTTTTTGTTCATTTATTTATTTTGCCAATATATTTTGGATTCAGTGACAGATTAGTCGTCAGCAGTGCATACCCAACAGTCCACTTCTCCTGAATACTAACACCTGTTCACCATTTACCCTGCAATCAAGAACTGCACACACACCACTGACTCTAAGACAGATGTGTAGTCTTCCACCTTACCCTGTGCCTTCACTTTTGTTCTAATCTTGCCGTTTACTTTGTAAAGCCGAAGTTTACTCAAACCATTGTTTTTGCCCATCAATTCTGCCTTGCTTAGCTATCCTCTTCATTTATGTGTACTTGCATCTGAGCTAACTTTGCCAAGCTCTACTGCATCTTGCATTTTAATTTGCTGCATTTAGTATCAGTGCTGGTTTGTGGTTTTGTTTATACTGATGTCAGTACTGGATTATTATTGCATTAAAGGTTGTTGTGTGTCTATTACATTGTCACAGTATCACTGCATAAAGTATAGCAAATTTGCTTTTATTTGTGCTCTATACCACAAAATGCAAGGTAAATTAACAAATAAATAAATAAATCTCCTGAATGCATTGAGCCTTTTTTTTTTTTTTTTTTTTTTTTAAATCCACTGGGCTGTTAAAATTCTTAATATTCAATACTCATTAAACAAAGTGCTGTATTTTTCCTTGTATCCTTGTGCCTACATTGATATCTCAAAATTTGTAGATAATGTATTTAAAGTTACATTTCAATTTTGTTTTGATCAACCTCATGTTTCTTATATCAAAGCTGACAATGAAGCAAATTCATTCTAGGGGTTGCACAACTATTAATTTAAGGCAAAAACTGATTTAGGACATTACTATTTTTTAGGCTATTTTATTCACACAGTTAAATGCTGATAAACACCACCAAAGAATGTGTCAAACTGCACAGCTATAAACAGGCTAAAAATGCCATTTTCACTTTCAATGCTTTTTTAGGTTGCATTGTAAACAAATAAATAAATAAATCAGTGCAATAAATGTGCAAAATTATAAATCAGTGTATCATATCGCAGTAATTTAAGAATGTACCAAATGTACCAAAATTCTATGGATAAAGAATTCTATGTGTACAGCAGCTTCTGAGAGTTTTTTGGGCTGATAAAGACCCAGGAGTTGAACCATTAACAGACTACCAACATTCATTTAGCCTGCTTTCTTTACCATCTGCCTTGCTGTTATATCCACTGCCCCAACTAGTCTACAGCTCCCCACAGCAGCGACTAGTGAACACGTTAGTCAAATACACTAAGCAACCCCTAATGCCTGTACTTGTTCAGTAACCATCTATTGCATCATGAAAAGACAATAGAGCAGAAAACCAAATAAATTGCCAAATAGGGGCAAGCATCGAGGTGGTTGCTTTGTTTTGCATGATTTCTTTGCTTGGGGTGTTATGCTTTCACATGGAGGGGAGTTTGGTGCTGTTCTGTCACTGTATAAATGACTCATCAATAACCAGAGCAGAGGGATGAAAACAGTGAGACATATTTGATCAAAATATTCAGCATCATTACTCATTCGGCCAAATGCAAATTTTTTGTTTCTTTTTTTCCAGCCCAATATATTGGTGGGAGTACTTTTGATGCATCTCTATTTGAAATTGGATCGGCTCCAGTCATTTTGATGAGCCTAAGATGAATGGCATTGAGAGTAGCTAACTTTATTGCTATAGTTCATTGGAGTACAAGGTATTACAATGAACACCTTTCTCTTTATAATTGTGTTATAGAGGTATATTTAGGACATGAAACAGAAGAGACCTCCATGTTCACTCATCCCCATACCCTTCTATTACTGATGATGGCTTTGTGACAAATTTAGACATATTGCACTTCTCTAAAAGAAATTTTATGTAATCATTGAACCATGAAAAATTTGCCCTCTTTGCCCAGAGAGGATCTGCTGCTGAAGTAAAAAGCATAAAAATGCCAATTGAAATTAGGTTTGAAACCAATCGTATGGATATAGTTAGATTCCATTTTAGTTTTCATTTTTGTGATTAACTCATCAATGGCAAATCTCTTGCATATTTTCCCAAGTGTATTTGTCATATTCTGAGAAATGTTTTGTATTCAGAACAGCAAAATAAAAACAGGAAATTTCTGTGCAGAGCCATGACAGAGTTACACTGTTATCTACTGTATATTTAACTAGGTTAAGTGAGGAGGCTAAACAATCCTGCAGGCTATTTAACCATAAATGACCATTTGCATTTTTTTTTTCATTCTTTTCTTTACCACTAACTGAGGCCTCACCAAAGGATCACCTGCCAACAAGCTGGGATGGACAAAAGTACATCAAAATATATTTTGACATGTAAATGCAATAATCTTTCATGTGCACTGATTTTCCATGAAATTTGGGCAAGAAAGCAAAATGACATGAGGGGATTGGTGCAGCAAGTGTGCCCAACTTCACAAAACCATTTCTGTGATCACAATTCACCCATCCATCCATCCATCCATTTTCTGTACCGCTTACCCTACACAGGGTAACAGGGAGCCTGGAGCCTATCCCAGGGGACTCTGGGCACAAGGCAGGGGACACCCTGGACAGCGTGCCAACCCATCGCAGGGCACAATCACGCACCCATTCACACACTATGGACAATTTGGAAATGCCAGTCAGCCTACAATGCATGTCTTTGGACTGGGAGAAGAAACCGGAGTACCCGGAGAAAACCCCCGAAGCATTGGGACAACATGCAAACTCCACAGACACAGGACGAAGGAAGGAATCGAAACCCCAACCCTGGAGGTGCAAGGCAAACGTGCTAACTCCTGCATTTGCAAACACTTCCAGCTTAGCTAGCAATCTTAGTTGAAGAAGCACAATTTGATCATAGGGTTCATCTGTTTTCTAATATCAATTGCCATCAAAGATGTAACATATCTAGATAGCACTTTTATTTCTGTTTCAACATAGGCCAGCTACATATGCTGGTTAAGACATTTAAAAATGCATGTGACTCAGGTATTACAGATATGTTTATATTTAACTAAAATAATGAATATGATGGTGAAACCTTCTGTGGTCAAACGATTTTCAGTTATTCATAGTTAAATATTTTCTATTTTCAACATGCAGTCAAGCACTTGTGTACAAGCACTAGCTCTGCTTAGCATTGTTGTTATTGTCGATACCATGACAGAGACACAAGCAAATTTCATCTGCCAAATAAAATAAGGATGTTTCATATGGGAAGCGAAGTGAGACAGGCAGAGCTGAGAACATTTTGTCGTTTTGAAGCATTTTGAGCGTTTTGAAACGCCCTTAATACAAAATAGCCCAAATGCAAATAGGTCAAACTACAAATACTGCAACTGAAAAATATATCCGAATAAAAAAGGATATACAGTAAAATCAGTAAATAAGAGTAATACTGGTAGTACTGTAGCATTCTGGTAGATGATATGTTATGCTAATGTTTGGTAGACTTCAGAACCCACTATCGTGTTTTGCACTAAATCTTGAAAGATCAATCAGTTACACCATTCAGTTGTATTTTTTATTTTTTTTATTGTAAAACTTTTAATCAGTTGTTACATTTTTTCTGCCATATGCAGGGAAGAGCTTAACAAAGCCACAATCACAGCTGATTTGTCTAATAATTAGAATCCACTTTACTATCTAGCAAAAAGTGTGTGTGTGTGTGTGTGTGTGTGTGTGTGTGTGTGTGTGTGTGTGTGTGTGTGTGTGTGTGTGTGCGTGGAAATAGAATGTGTTACTACAATATACTTATTCTCAGGATGTTCCAGCGATTGTAATTCTGATGTAATTCACTGCACTAAATGTTGTGGAGCTCTCCTCTCCAGGCCTCTCATCTTTTTCTCCTTGTCCCTCACTCATGGGACTTCCACTGACTGCTAATCCATGTGCTCTTCTTTGATCTGTGTGCTGTGAAATAAATAGAATTCATAATTCAATGTCTTCAGCCTACTGTTTCCTTATGCAGACTTAAGGGCAGATCTTAGACTCTCGCCCCTTAGGACAGGGGGGCAGATGGATCATCTCAGTTTCAGGTTATATGTACTGAATCATTCATGAAATGTAAGAAGGCATATTATTTTTGTTTCTCAGGAATGACCTAGAATACTTTTTTTTTTTTCAGGAATGCAAGTAGTAATCCAGGAGGGGTGCTCTGAGACATCTTGGTTTCAATTTCAGTGCAAAAGTGTAGAGACGGATCTGTTCTGACAGACAGATGGGCAGAACAACTTGAGAAGTCACACAGATTTTTTTCTCTGCCTCAGCATTCATTTCTCAGTGGAGAAATGGCTGAGAGCAGATGAAGGCAAATTCCACAACTCTGAGAACATCGTAGTGTGGAACCTTTCATAATGCTTGTATAAATGTGCACTTGTAATCCACTAGGCCACCCAATGACAGCATCTACGGTGGTCCTGAGAAATGACAGTGTTTACTGGACATGGAAAAGTGTAGCAATATTGGCTTTGGGATTGTTCACTCACAACTGTATTCATCACAGTTGTGCTGCCTGTGAGCTGTTATGTTTTAGTTTTCCCTTTTAAATGATAAATCATATAGCTTAAATGATTTGAAAGCTTTATTGTGCGGAATGCTTTTTAGAGGCCTAAGGATGAGAAAGGATGAGATTTTCATAGAAGCATCAAGATTCAGACTGAAAACAGTGAATGAGAACTAATGTGGCTGAAATAATGTGACAGCCTGCTTGGTACATTGAGCTTATTTGCTAAAATATGTAACTTCAGTAGACAAAAAGACAAAACAAACAAACAAACAAACAAACAAACAAACAACAACAAAAACAGTAAAATGTGAATGACACATTTAATAAAAGTATTGAAAGACTATAGGGTTTCCAAATGCACTGTGAAGGCAATCTTAGCTATTAGACAATGATTCCCATGCTACTTGCCTTATATACAGTAGGCTTTGCTTTTCTGATGATTCTGATTTGTTATAAATGTACAAATCAAACCTACAGTAATGCTGTCTTACTATTCATATTTTTATCTGAATTCAAGAAGTATGTAGGAGGTTAGTGAATATGTTTTACCAGGCCCTTGTGCTCAAAGTTTTCTCTTGAGTTTGTTAAACATTCAAAAATGTTTGAATGTTTAATTGCATTTCATTTTTAAACTTCCATAATTGCTATTGTAGGGCATCATGACCTCAGCTGATGAATTACTACTACTGGTCTAAATACAGGTGCATCTCAATAAATTAGAATGTCGTGGAAAAGTTCATTTATTTCAGTAATTCAACTCAAATTGTGAAACTCATGTATTAAATAAATTCAATGCACACAGACTGAAGTAGTTTAAGTCTTTGGTTCTTTTAATTTGATGATTTTGGCTCACATTTAACAAAAACTCACCAATTCACTATCTCAACAAATTAGAATACTTCATAAGACCAATAAAAAATAAATTTTTAGTGAATTGTTGGCCTTCTGGAAAGTATGTTCATTTACTGTACATGTACTCAATACTTGGTAGGGGCTCCTTTTGCTTTAATTACTGCCTCAATTCGGCGCGGCATCGAGGTGATCAGTTTGTGGCACTGCTGAGGTGGTATGGAAGCCCAGGGTTCTTTGACAGTGGCCTTCAGCTCATCTGCATTTTTTGGTCTCTTGTTTTTCCTCATTTTCCTCTTGACAATACCCCATAGATTCTCTATGGGGTTCAGGTCTGGTGAGTTTGCTGGCCAGTCAAGCACACCAACACCATGGTCATTTAACCAACTTTTGGTGCTTTTGGCAGTGTGGGCAGGTGCCAAATCCTGCTGGAAAATGAAATCAGCATCTTCAAAAATCTGGTCAGCAGAAGGAAGCATGAAGTGCTCCAAAATTTCTTGGTAAACGGGTGCAGTGACTTTGGTTTTCAAAAAACACAATGGACCAACACCAGCAGATGACATTGCACTCCAAATCATCACAGACTGTGGAAACTTAACACTGGACTTCAAGCAACTTGGGCTTTGAGCTTCTCCACCCTTCCTCCAGACTCTAGGACCTTGGTTTCCAAATGAAATACAAAACTTGCTCTCATCTGAAAAGAGGACTTTGGACCACTGGGCAACAGTCCAGTTCTTCTTCTCCTTAGCCCAGGTAAGACGCCTCTGACGTTGTCTGTGGTTCAGGAATGGCTTAACAAGAGGAATACGACAACTGTAGCCAAATTCCTTGACACGTCTGTGTGTGGTGGCTCTTGATGCCTTGACCCCAGCCTCAGTCCATTCCTTGTGAAGTTCACTCAAATTCTTGAATCGATTTTGCTTGACAATCCTCATAAGGCTGCGGTTCTCTCGGTTGGTTGTGCATCTTTTTCTTCCACACTTTTTCCTTCCACTCAACTTTCTGTTAACATGCTTGGATACAGCACTCTGTGAACAGCCAGCTTCTTTGGCAATGAATGTTTGTGGCTTACCTAGTGAACCAAACTGAGAGACCATTTTGAAGGCTCAGGAAACCTTTGCAGGTGTTTTGAGTTGATTAGCTGATTGGCATGTCACCATATTCTAATTTGTTGAGATAGTGAATTGGTGGGTTTTTGTTAAATGTGAGCCAAAATCATCACAATTAAAAAAAACAAAGAACTACTTCAGTCTGTTTGCACTGAATTTATTTAATACACGAGTTTCACAATTCGAGTTGAATTACTGAAATAAATGAACTTTTCCATGACATTCTAATTTATTGAGATGCACCTGTACATATTCACAACATATTAAACGTACATAAAAATATGATGCAAAAGAATAAAACTTTTTTTTAATCCTAAGCATTTGATTACAGTGATGGAAATATTTTCCTACTGTTGTTTGAAGATATTGTTTGGCCTATGAGCACACTAATATTATATAATGGCTCCAAAAAACCTCACGGGGCACTGGTGCCAAATCTGAAACAAACAAAAAAAAAACATCTTGATGAATTAATATTCCTAATTTTGTATAACAATCAAGAGATCATAGATTAACATACTTACCAAGTTTTGTGAATATAGCTATCATGTGACATGCCTGCTGAAATCTGATTGACTAAAGATGGCCATGTTTTTAAAGTAACCCAGTCATCATTACAAATCCAGTTATAGATTATTATAATGATTCAGCATACCAAATTTCAGCTTCACCGGATTTACGATTCCTGAGAAACAGCTACAGTATTTGAACTTAAGCCCACCTTCCTTGGATGATTATGACCTAAATTTTGAAGATCTCCTCAGAACCTTGTACTAAACAAACCTTTCAAGTTTAGTGCAAATCCATAGAATTTACGAAAAGTCCAATTTTATATGAATTGTCATTCTGTGTACACATAATGATTTGAAACAATTTCTATATTGCAGAGAAACTTGTCAGCATTCATAACCTCTTTATAAAGAATTGCTGGAGGATTTATATAAGTTTTATGACAAAAATCATTGCAAGCTTGAATCCTGATGATGCCTCACTGGTTGGTAGCTGACGTGTGATATGGGAGAGCTGGATAGTAGATGGGAATTGGCAAATGACCAAGTTAAATGTGTTATTAATTCCCATTGTATGTACCCATCTAATAAACTGTAACCAAGCAAATGTATTAATTTTATTATTATTGTTATTGTTGATTATGTTTTTATTTTTGATCTTCATTCTCACCTTCGCCTCTCAACTGGGAATGTATGTATTGCGTTTGCAATGAAGGACTTCCACTCAAGTGTGTACATCCTTGATAAATCTGGACCATGCTATCACTAAAGACCTTTAGTTGGATTGATGCCCTGTCTCTGACAGGGTGAAGTATTTAAGGATGGGGTAAATCAGATCCAATAAGAGCAGATTTAAATGACTGCTGTGGCCTGTAATTGGTTCTGCAGGTGACTCTTTAGCACAGGAGAAGCAGCCAGTGACCTTGGCCATGATTGCGCATCGCTCTTTTGTGCCACAACCCACATCACTCTCTGTAAACATGTCTAGCCCTGGAAGGGCCCCACTATAGGCCATGTCACTTGTGTAGAGGCCAGAATAATCAATGTACAGCCATTTCTAAATGCTTCGGAACTTTATTAAAGTGATGGAAATTTTGCTACTGCTTGATCAAGGTATTGTTTGGCCCATGATCATGCTAATATTATCTCAGAAATAATGACTCAAAAAGCTAATGGGATATTGGTGCCAAATCCGAAAGAAAGAAAAAACGCACATCCTAACCAATTAGCTTTATTTCCTAATCACTTAGCATATGACTCGCTACACATGAGCAAACTTGGCAAGCATCCTCACTGGCTCTACTTAAGGCTGCAGTCTTTTTCCTTATTCTAGGCTCCTTAGTACTAGACAATTTTCATCAATAATGTGCACAAAGGAAGTTGAAAACTAATTTGGTAAGTTTTTGCCCCCATAAGTATAAACTCAAACATGAGCATAAGCACTTGGGACACAGTACCCAATGTGGTGTAATTTTCTCCCCCTCTCTTGTTCTGCTTTTCTTATCTTTCTTATACACCTTGCCATGCTGGCATTTTCTGCCAGTCACGGTGTGACAGCTAACTTCACTGCATCAAACTGTGATCAAATCAGAGCCTTTTCATCTGGCAGTGAGAACAATGTATTCTGTACTCTAATGAACTCCTGGCAGGAGAGCCACCTGCCTTTTCGCTTTGCCAGCCCATGAAGCAGCAGCAGCAGCAGCAGGCAACCTTTACTTAATTACACCATTTTGCATTCAGGACTCAGTGAGGCAACAAAAACTAGCTTTTAGTAGGAGTGCTGACTTTCTTATTATTGAGAATGTAAGGGGGCAAAGAGGCTGCAAAGTTATTGCTGCAAAGATATGGTGGGTGTGAGAGGCGAAAAGAACAAAGTCTCCTAGAAAAAAACTCATGCTATTGTGGAAGTGCATATTAAATTATTTCAGTTCATTTAATTAATTTACCATGTTAATGTTCCAGCGATGTTATAACAACCTTGACATTTGAATGAATGTATTCCAAACTTTTAAATCACCATCTATACCGAAAGGAAATTAGATAGTAAAATGGATTTAAAAAATGATCCACAAAGATCCACATCAGGTGTAATGATTATGTATGCATTCATGTTACAGACAGTTTGGATGTATATTGGTATAATTACACATATCAATTACAATAAAGTCACATTATTTTTATGCATGAAATTATAACAGGGACAGTTTAAACAAAGCCAGTTTAAAACTATGCACATCCTCACTGATGGGATGATTTGTAAAATGGCTCTCATAAAAAAGATATCTACTTTAATCACATATGCAGGCCTCCTTTAGTTTTGCATTTTTATTTAACTCTCTCATGGTGGGTAATGAGTACTTGTGCCTGAGTTGTTAGATTTAGCTTCATTGAGGTAATATACCCTGCAATCTTGGCCATGATGAACTCATTTCGGGCTGTCAATGTGCTAACTCTGTCTCAGTTTGTGGCAAAAAGCGATTTATCGGCTGCTGAGCTGTTCGGTCAGCATGATGCTTATAGCCATTCCTGCTGTAATCCACAGCACAACATTTAAAAAAAACAACAGCTAATTGAGAACTTAAATCTGCCCTAAAATGAGACTTTTAAAAGAAAAAACTCTGAAATAGTTTAAAGTGAACCTCCCTAGCTCTTGTTCTCTTATAGTGCTTACAGTGAAGTCAGTAACTATAACTATAATGCATAGTATCGTTTTGTTTCTGTGTTGGATTTTAAATGAAACAATAGCTATGTAGTTGTTGTATATTGTGTGATTCATATTGGGTGAATCATAGTTTTCTCTTTTAAGGGAACCATATGTAGTTGTGGGGCTGCAAGGACCAACTCTCAGCTCCCCAGTTAAATCCTATTCTTCAGTTACTGTCTATGTGGAATTTCACATGTTTCTCCAACCACCCTGGCATCCCAGTAAGGGTGCATTCCTGCCTCACACTGTCACAAAGGATTCAAATGCAGTATAAACAGTCTAATGTTCGACTCAGACAGTTCCAAAATGTGAGACAAGTTCAAGGTCAAAAAACAGGCAAGGGTTCAGGTGATTGGCAAACAGTACAATGCAGCAGAAAAAAGGACACAAAATCAGGATAGCAATTAACAAACAAAAGGGTTGGTAAGTCAGGTTATGCACACTGAGCATTACTTCACACTGATTGAATGTCCAAGGTCTGTTTATATAGGGTCTGAGTGTAATTGGATAAAGGCGTGTGTGATTAAAGCTTGGAGATGATGAACGTCCCTGTTGAGTGTTGTGCTGGGGATTGTAGTCCGTAGTGGTGAGGTTTGTATGCCACAGTGTGTTCTGGGAAGTTGAGTTCAAGGAAGGAGTCAACCTGACACACACCCGGTGTTCCTGAGGTTCTGTATCTACCATGACCCTAATTTTAGCTGTGAAATTTAGTTGTCAAAATTAATTGTTTGGTAAAAAGCCAAGCAACATACTAATGATATCCATTAGCAAATAACATACTAAAAATTAACTTTGTTATGTATCTAAGCAAATCATAGTGGTGAAAGATGGAAGAATACATTTGGTCATTAAGGAAAACATGTTGAACTGCTCAAGTACACCCAGTTGGATGTAGGAATAAATGTATTTCTCAAGTAAAGCCAGAGGCAACTGGATATACCGATATACTTGGGCCACCCTGCAAGGTGGGAGAGGTGAATGAGGACACTGGAAGCAGGCTTTGCATGAGAGAGTGATGTTTATAATAAAAAAAAAAACCCTCAAAACTCAACATCACTCAAAGGTCAACACTGACAGGGTGACACTGTCATAGCTCTGCTTTCAGCTCCAACAGGCATCATTCTCTCTCAGGTCAGGTTGTCTCTTATTCACACAGTAACACACAGAGTATATAAATAGGCACTGAGGCTTTTATTAAAAATACATTGTGAAAGTGTCTGAAAACAGGCAGAGTAAAAGAAGGCGTAACTTTTCTTAAAATGCAAACTGGCCATTAAAGGTAAAAATAAAAACCCACACAAAATATTTGAATGCCATAACTAGACTGCAGTGAAGAAGGAATGAGGCAGGGTGTAAATTTGTTTAAAAAAAAAAAAGTAATCCTGTGGGCTATAGCTGTTAATAAAGCCCCATTTATATTTGCCTAGGACGCAATATGATTATAGTTTTATATAAATGAATTCACAATACAATAATGTGATTGAATCACTGTATAATGCAAATATCTGCATTGTAAAGTAGTAAAGGAAAGTTGAAAGGAAATGTGCTAACTAACTCATGCCATGTTCATTCATAGCTGTTCTGATTTATGACAATTTATTACAGATATCATCTGAGAAACTAACACATTTTGTATACCATTTGAATCAATTTCTGCCACAAACAATTATATAAAAGAGTTTTAATGAGCCCTACTTTGAAAAAGTTAGTTGTGTCATGCCCCCAGTTACATCTATAAAGGCAAACCAAGAGATTTTAATGTACCAGTTTAATCTACCAGTTCACTGATAGAAACATGCTAGACTGAGCAAATATAGTATAGATACATAGACCTAAGAAAAATAAGATTACAAGAAAACAAGGCACATGCGGCACAAATTAGACTCAATAAAAACAATTATGAGAAATGGTTGATAGTGATGATCAAGACAGCTTTCTATGCCATACTTGTATACTGTACACTGCACCATAATATAGTATATACTATGTACAATTCTTCATAGTAGTATGCAGTATAGTAGTAGTGTTTGGCATGCTATGTGCTCAGGTGACAAATTATCATTCAAATTCTTCTTGATGCAGTTACTTTAACAATCACAGTGTTTCATTTTTACTCATTTTTGTATTTTCATAGGTATTGTGGCCCAAACTTAATTTACTTATGATAAAGCCAAAATGATGTAATGAGGCAACAGAGAAAGGCTTTAAGTTTAGAATCATCTGGTGTTTAGCAGTTTAGAGCAAAGTGAAGCAAAACAGGAAACAAAAAAGGAGTGTTAATGACAAAGTCAATGACTATGTTTACATGCACATAAAATTCCATTTAAGGTCTATATTCGGGTTGCAGTCATATTCCGAATACGATGTTTATATGCTTACAGGCATCAGAATATTCCTGTATACATGGCTGTTGTAAGTATGCCTAAGTTGCCGTTCCTAAATACCTAGCCTACAGCTAAGCAACTGTTAGCACCCACAATTCCTTGCAGACTGAGTATGTGCATCCATCTCCTTTCAGTGGATTTTCTGAATAAGGTGTTTATATGCAATGAATTTATGAAAAGCAGGTTATTTATGGAGTGTGTGTAATGAGCAACAGGTGAATTCAATCAGAAGTCCCAGGCTATAGAGTGGGTGAATGTCATGTGATCTAGTTTTGGTCATATTGTCTTTTAGCTGTGAATTCTAGGAAATGGAGATGTGACAGTGATTATGGTTCTTTGTAAGATTATTTTCAAATATTTCAAATATGCTTTTGGGGCCCATGAAACAATGTGTTTAATGAGATTAATGAACAATTATAGTCTGGCAATAATGCACACAAAGGTCAACAAGAGTAGTGACAGACACAAGCACATGATAGATTGATGCTTATCACGCATAAGACCAGATGTTAAAATCAGTGAGATGTAGCTGATCATATCCACTGACAATGATAAACATCAACAGAATTTGGATCTTGCAGACTGATGACTTTTCCAAATGAATGCATATCTGTTTCCAAGCTCACCATTAGTAACAGGAATATTCTGTTATCTAAGCAGAAGCCAAACCCAGCGGCCTTATACTACTTTCAGAGAATTGGCTGTGAACCATGGGGGACTTCAGACTTCAGTGTCAGAGAGCTGAAATTGGGGGAAACAGAGAAACTACAGATACAAGTGGACAGCTGTAGAGAATATGAATGAAGAAAATATCGATATTTTTCTATGACAGCTTGTCATTTCCTGTCATTCCAGAGAGGGACAAATCTATATTATTAATGTGTACAGCCAAGAACAACAGTCCACTTTTTAACCCCGACTCATATCCCCGACCTTCCACTAGACATGTGCACATTCTTTAATTACACACCACTCATGTTTAATTAATCATATTCAGACCTCTGCAGTCACTTGTATATTTAAGAAGCATCAAGAAAAGCAAGAGAGAGCAAGAGAGAGAGAGAGAGAGAGAGAGAGAGAGAGAAGTGCTTTAAAAGTGCTCTTCAAAGGCCCATTACACTATAGATTGAAGTCCTAAACTGATTGGTGAAGGTGATAGAACATAAAATGTGAGTTTTCAAGGGTTTAATTACGTTTTCCACCACAGCTGGATTGTGTCCTTCAGCTAATGAAATGGAGACTATTTTGTATGCTCTTATAACAACCTTTCGATTTTGATATAATTAACAAGAGATACACAGTACTGTGCAAAAGTTTTAGGCACATGCAAAGAAATGCTGTAGAGCAAAGATGCCTTCAAAATAATGAAATTAAATGTTTCTACATAAAAAAAAAACAAACAAAAAAAAAACGTAAAGAGCAGTAAACAGTACTAAATGAAACAAAGTCAATATTTGGTGTAAAAAAATTGAAAGAAAAATAAAAAATAGTACAATTTGTGCAGTTTTATAAGGAAATGAGCTGGTAAGTTTTATTGAGCATCTTGCAGAACCAGACGCAGTTCTTCTGGAGACTTTCACACTTGCTTCTTATTTTTGCAGCAAAACCCAGCAGCCTTCATTGCGTTTTTTTGTCTGAAAAGTGTCTCTTACGTAATATGCTGCTTTCTTTAATGATATACAAACATTTTTCTGTAACATTTAATTTTGTGCTAGAAAAATAATGTTTGGGAATCTAAAATGTTTTTTTTTCTACTGACTTGATAATGTAGAAATCATAAAATAAAAAAATCTATAACAAAGTTTGTACCTAAAACCTTTGCACAGTACTGTAATTTTGATGTAATTAACCAGCGAGAGAGAGAGAGAGAGAGAGAGAGAGAGAGAGAGAGAGCATTACTTTAGGGAATAAAAATGATGAAGGAGATATGCAGGAGGAATCTAGTGAACTAGAGGAGTTAACTTATTTCACATAATACAATAAGAATGGACTTTTTGGCACTACTTTATAGAAATACCATTTTGTAAATTATACTGCAGTAGTTCCACCACAATTTTCATGATTTATGCCTGAATAGTGAACATAGTGAACAGTCATGCACTGACCACATTGCCACTCTACGCATCATCATCGAGCAGTCCCTGGAATGGCAGTCTCCACTCTACGCAGTCTTTGTGGACTTCGAGAAGGCCTTTGACAGTGTGGACAGAGAGGTCGCCTGGAAGCTTATGACACACTACGGGATACCACCCAAATTCATCACTATCTTCCAACAACTATACAGCAACTCCTCATGTCAAGTGGTACATAAGGGAAAATTGACTGAGCCTTTTGAGGTACGCACCGGAGTGCGACAGGGCTGCATGTTGTCACCTACCATCTTCCTGTTGGTAGTGGACTGGATCATGAAGAAGTCTACAGAAAATGCCAACACAGGAATCCGCTGGACATTCAACAAACTGCTGGAAGACCTCGATTTTGCGGACGACATCAGCCTTCTGTCACACAGGCAGCAGGATGCACAGCAGAAACTCAACAAGCTCTCAGAGGACGCAGCAAAAACGGGACTGAAAATAAATGTTAAGAAAACCGAAGCCATGAGGATCAACAACAAGAAGGAAGACCCGATCCAACTACAAGGTGCCAACATCAATGACATGGAAAAGTTTGTATACCTAGGAAGCGTCGTCAGCAAGGACGGGGGAGCGGACGAGGACATCAAGACCCGCATCAACAAAGCCAGACACTCCTTTAACACCTTACGTCCTGTCTGGAGCTCTACAGCTTTTGCACAGCAGACCAAAGTCCGAATCTTTAACACCAACGTCAAAGCAGTCCTTCTGTATGGCTCGGAAACATGGAGACTTACCAAGACAGCAGTAAACAAGCTCCAGACCTTTGTCAACAGATGTCTCAGGAACATCTTACGCATCAGGTGGCCTGAAAAGATATCCAATGTCAGACTGTGGGAAAGAACAAAGCAGACCCCCATCGACCAAGAAATCCGGAAAAGGAAATGGGGTTGGATAGGCCACACCCTCCGGAAAGACCCAGAAAACATCACAAGACAAGCCTTGCAATGGAACCCGCAAGGCAAGAGGAGGGTTGGAAGACCAAAACAAACCTGGAGAAGATGCACAGAGGGGGAAATGAAGACAGCAGGGTGGACATGGGCTCAGCTGAAGAGAACCGCCCCCAATAGAGTCCGCTGGAGGAGTGTTGCTGAGGCCCTGTGCTCCCATGAGGAGAAAGAGGATTAAGAGAAAGAAGAGAGTGAACATTTAGAGAGATGAATATTATGAGACACATTATCTTCAAAGATATCCATACAATCTGAGTGGCATATGATCCACTTCCACAGTAATCTACCTTTTTCTACAAAAATCTATTCTGTTTTTCTTCTCAGGTCTTTTTTCATCCAACTTCATACCATGTCCACATAGTTACTTGCACAATAAGGGAAGATAGAAAATGGCATCAAATGATTGCAGGCACACTGGCCATTCTGCTGCCTTATACATTATTGATCTGGCAACTTGCTGGAGTGATAGGTGAAGAAGACAGGGAATCAAACTAATTTGAAACTGGAACAGAAAAAAAAATCTGTTTCAATTCCTTTCTGTGATGATCACATTATGAAATCATCATGAAAAAAAAACCACAAGCTCAATGGACTATTGTGGATAATATATATTGGTCCTCACATCATTGAGGCGATTTCCAGTCCTTTCAATAACCGTCATAGATTTGTTGCCACACCAGACCTTTTTCTGTCTCACTAGATATTTACTATTTTTCTTTTCAATCTTCAACTGTCAAGATACAGTAAGTCTGTGCCCAATATAGCCTCAGATTCCTGCTGCCACACTCCTGCTGTGTTCCTATTAAAGTGTCTAGTGTATTTAGTTTCTTAGTAGAGACTCAGATACAAGTGTGCATATTTTCATTCTGAATGCCAAAAGTCCAAGAACCACAATCATTTCAAAATATGCAAGGGTTTAAATATACAGATACCAGGCTAATTGAATCTGGAAAGCAAAAAGGAATGCAAAAGTTCAATGACGAATATAAACAAAATAACACTGAGTTTACAAGCCACTGGGCCAGGGACACATACAGAGAGTGCATTTCCCCCTAATCATGTTTTCTTGCTGTAATAAACTGTTATGTAAAATGGAGGAAGGGCTGGATGCATGTGCAGGGGAAAAGTCAGTTTATTGAAGAAAAGGGGAAACACAAAAGAACAGCAGGGTCCAAAAAACCAACAATAATCCACAGGTATATAACATAAATCCACAAGGAGCAGGGCAGTAATCCAACAGGGAGCATGAACAGCACAAAATGGCACGAAACGTAAATACAAAACAAAGACAAAGCAAACACATGAGACTTGGCTAAGGTCTAGGAACTATGGACATTGATCTATGTTCTATGGGCGAGAGAACGCGAGAAGCGAGCAAGCGCACAAAACATGCATAAACTTACTTACTTTGTTAATACTCCACGAGGAGACAGAGAAACACAGGGGTTTAAATAAACAGAATTAACCAGGACTAACACAAAGCAGCTGAAATTAATGATGAGACAGTGAACGGAAAACCAATGAACAAACAGGGGTAAACCAAAAGCAAAGAACCAGTGAACAAACGGGGGCAGAGACATGACGTAAACGAAAACAAAATCACATGGCGAAGGTAAACAAAGCAAGAGTCTATGAGAGATTCAGTCCAGCGGAGTTTGTGAATGGAGCTCGCGCTACTCTCCGTAGCAGTGCGAAGCGTGGAATGCGGAAGTGTTCGCGCAGCGAACGACTCCGGGAGTCAGCCGTTCGCTTAGTGAGCAACGCCGCGTGCGAGGGGTTCTCTAACATAAACACTATAAAATACATGATTCTTGCTGTATTCTACAGTCCATGCATGCAGATTCATGGGTCACTGCATAGTAATTATGTCTGATCAAATTGTTGTTCAAAGGGTCAAAAGATTACTTTCTTTGCAAATTGGTCACATCTGTTTTTATAACAAATTGCTACATGTCATGAGAGAATATAAGCCTGTGCCTGAGAGCTTTGTCCCTCTGCTTCACACCAAAGATTCACACCTTAATAATTTTATATATACCGTGGTATGTAGATGTGTGAGTTATTGGATCTTTTGAAGATGCTAAAATGATCTTTTGAAAGTGGACCTAAAAAGCATTAAAGGAAATTCATGATAGACAGAGTGAAAGTGCAGCAAAAAATTTGAAAGATGAGGTCTGTGTAATATGCAAAACGGACTGATAATGTCTTTGATATCTTGTCGTGTCCGATGTAAATAAACTAAATATTGAACATCCACAAGACTAGCTTGTGAAAAATAGCATAGGATGTATAAGGCTGAGCCTGAAGTCAAGAAAATACAGTCTTATCCCTGTGTCTGCAAGAGGGCTCCTTTCTCATTGATCAAAGACACTCACTGCACTCACTGCATCATTTAAAAAAAAAAAAAAAAAAGTGACATTGAAAATAAATGATTTTTATAGGTCCAGAATCATTATTACACTTTTAATGTGACTCCTCACATTTCATTGCTCAGAGCTTACCCTGGGCCACAAACCATTATGTTATCAGGCCTGGCTTGTTCTCAGTAAGTGGCTGGCTTGATCGAAGGTAAGTAGGAAAATGTCATGGGCTGAGACCAGTGCTTCACACAGCTGGACATTTGCCTGTAGCTCTGCTAACTGTTAGGAATTCGTCATAGTATCTCAGAAGAGAAGTATAATGGCGCATGTGAGAACTATGGCTTTCACCTTTTCAAGTGTGATATAACAGCGCAGCAGGCTCTAAAACAGCATGTGCCTCATATCTTTGTTTAGCCTTAGGACTTTACCAGGAAGGACACTGTACATTGAGTTATATGATGAACACTATAGATGCATAAACAACCTCACTGTATCAATGGGTAGGTAGTATTTGTGATATTTGTCTGAGAACTACAGAAGTACCATTTTGCATTTTGAGTTTAACAGCTTTTATGTTCTATATTTTTGAAAATACTTTACAGAAATACTTTGATAATCACTCATGGACTTGCCATACATTAAATACAAAGGCAGCAGTGTGTTTACTTACTTGTCTCTATGCAGTATGTTGAACAAAATAAAAAAAATAAACCAACGTTTTATTACTAGATAATTAATATGACTTTTTTCATGATTTTACATGATTCGATAATTTTCTAGATTAATCATCATATTTTTGTGCTAGATGAAGCTGCCATGGTTTTGCAATTATTTGCTCTTAGAAAGACATGCAGCCAAACTGCAGGCTAATATTTGTGGTACCAGGGTTATATATAGTTATATATAAATATTGCTAGTTTTTATTTTTATTTTGTTTTGTATTTTGGTTTTCAATTTCAGTTTTGTTTCAGTTAGTTTTAATGGTGCATAAATAGTTTTGATTTGGTTTTTATCTTTCGAAAATCATTACTTTTAGTTTGTATTTAATTTTAGCATCGTTTTAGTTTTAGTTAATACAACCCCAGTTCCGAAAAAGTTGGGACAGTATGGAAAATAAAAACAAAGAGGAGTGATTTGTAAATGTACTTTGACTTTATTTATTTATTTATGTAAACAAAAAAACGTATAAAGACAAGGTATTTGATGTTTTACCTAATCAACTGCATAGATTTTTGAAGATAAACGTTTATTTTGAAATGGATGCATGCTTTGTTAAGTTTATTATTGATAGAGGCAGGGTGTTTAGTTACTATTTAGTGCTCCTAATATTATCTCTATCTGTATATGCATTGGGATTTGAACCAGGAGTGGGAAAACACTGAAAAAATGAAAAAGCCATTTTTTATTCACAAAATATAACATCTAACAGCAATTTGCAGATTTGCAGCTACATCACTTCATAATCATCAGCTACATCATTTCATAATTGGTCTCAACTTTATTCAACTTCTGAACATGAACGATTTCTCAGCTACATCACTTCATAATCATCAGCTACATCACTTCATAATCATCAGCTACATCACTTCATAACTGGTCTCAAATTTCTATCTAATGTGCTGAGTAAGCTAGAGAACTGTCTTTCAAAACAGAAACTCCAGAAAGATCAGAAACGTTATCTGGATGCGTCTAACCTCTGGATCAGATTCTACTGCAAAGCTGGAAGGAAGTGCTGATGCTAGTTAAACTGGGGTCCTTTAAATTATAATGCCCATATGATTTTCCTGTAAGATTTTCTAATGATGCAAAATGTTCATTTACGAATGTCAAAAAAAAACAAAAAAACTTGAAATTCTTCAAATTAATAAAAAAAATATATTTTTGAAGATCTCAGCAGAGATATGCATTCCAGTGCACAGTCTACAGTAGCTCTATAGATAAAAGTATAATTCTCTCCACTTTGTATTGAAATATGGCAAAAATATTGTTTTTTTTCAGAGCTCATTAAGGCATTTTTTAGGTCCAGCTACTGGAGCAAATCACTGCCTATAGATTAAAAACACTGCATGCCCTATTCATATCTGTATATGTATTTGTTTAGAACATGTTTATTTCTGTTCATTCCAAATAATGTATTCGGTTACATCCCTATGATAGAGATGAAATGTCGGCCTCTCTAGTATAAATAGGTTGTGAGAATGCAATGGGGTCAAATGTACTTTCAATCAGCTTGTATAGAGTCTCTATATTACAGCATCAATCATCTGGCAGCCAACAAAGGCTGGCGTGGCTTCTTTCTCACCTGTCGCCTGAGGTGTTGGTAGAATGATGAAGCAGTCCACAGCCATGGCCATTCGATTACGCATAGTGCTGTTGTTTCATGAGAAATAAAGTAAGTGAAGGCTCCCGTCTTAGCCTACTCTTACTTCAGTCACTCCTGTAGTTTAATATCACACAGAGAACAGAGCCATCTCAAGTGGTGCTTAAATCCTTAAGGAGGAATTGTTTTAACCAAAGTTTCTGTCAAGGCAAAACCAAAACATTTATTGTGTTGTATGTTATTGGACTATCCTTCTCAGAGTTGACAAATTCTATGTTCCTAGCTCAGACTAGATAAAAGCCTCATCATGGATTTGTTCATCCCAACAATTCACAGAACGCAATAAAAAAATCATACCATTAAAAAGTCATACGTAGCACTAAATGATCCTAGCTGAGAGTTTCTTTGTGATGTGCTTAGCGATTATGATGCTAATTTTGTTGATTGGTGCTATATTGCTGTTATTCCAGTGGGAAGTTATCGGCTGTCCACTTTCCAGTGACGTTATATTAATGAGAAATCCAACGTAGAAGTATCCAACATTAAGTCTAAACATAGCTCCTAACTGAACTATTTAAGGGAAACTTAAAATTGATATGCTAATCCTAATATTAAGACTCTTAATTATTTCTGTGTAAGAATAATTCACAAAGCATTTTAGCTCTAAAAGCAGATCTAGAGAACTAAGTGGCTGCCATCTGCAATTTAAGAGTGTAGTCAAGTTAATATGTTAGACATATTTAATGACTGTGCTTTAAAAAGGTATAGTGTCAAAGTATTTTAATGATTGTGGAGTAAATGAGGGCAGCACCTAATTTATTTATTTATTTATTTATTGATGCGTAGTACTGAAGATCTGATGCTTCGCCATATGAAAACTGCAGGCCCATTTTCTTGTTCCTTTACAACAGGTCTGTGCTTAATTGTATTTTATATAAACAGACAAAATGTATAAGAGCCATTCCACCGAATGGGTGCCATTTCCGTCCCCAGGACATTATATGTATAAATATGCATGAATATTAACTGAAAAATACATTTTATTATTAAGCAAAGTGTCCTGCATATTAATCTAACTGCAAATTTAAAATATATAAATTAATACATTAACAAAAACTACCTATAACACTGAAAAAATAGCATTTGTTACCTGTTACCTTTTCCATGAAATATAATGATTAAAATCCTTCAGAATTTTTTTTTTGCATTGTTGTAAGAATGCATATCTCATCTATGGTTTAAAAAAAAATTTCCCCATAAGAAATCCATAATATTTTAGTTAAAATACACATTTTAGTCGTGTCCCCAGGTTTTCACTCAGTCCTGTTACCCTAACACATTCCCCCCTCTGAAGAATATGGAACATTTCACAAGTCACATGTTCACCTGTGTCATCTGGATCTTCTGAAGGCCATGTGAAGACCAAAAGTAAGTTTTCTCATTTTTTTTCTGTGTATTTTTGATGATTATTGTATCTATGACTGAGAAAGTCAATTTCAACATACAGTGCTGTTGCCTAAATTATTTCTTAGATGTCATTTGTTTATTTTAAAAATACAAATTTTTGGTAAATCACTAGAATGTGCTCATGTATGTCATGTGGCTATATTTAATGTATTTGCTAATTCTATGCTAAAAACTCCTTAGCATAGAGGAAAGTAACACCTGTTACTTTCAGTCCTGTTACTTTTATAAAGAGAAGGGTTCTTAGAAAAGGTCAGGCAAGTTTGTTTTCATGAATTTAATGCAATTATAGCAAAAACATTATTGGATGTAGTTCAGTTTCCAACTGAACCATTTAGTGCTTTGTAGACAAGCAAGAATATGTTCAAACTGATCTTAGGTACTGGTTGTCAGTGCAGAGATCTGAGGACTTGCATAATATCTTAAACATTTTGTCTTTGTCTATATTACCTTTTGTAGAAAAAGATGGAGAGAACCCATACTATGCAGGAGCCAAAAACACCCACTCATGGCATGCTACAGGGGAAAGAGCAAGACACACCCACCACCCTCTCTATCTCCCCTCTCTCTGTCTCTCCCTCCATCTCTCTCTCCCCTTCCCTCTCTCCCTCTTTCTCTCTCTCTCCCCTTCCCTCTCTCCCTCTTTCTCTCTCTCTCCCCTTCCCTCTCTCCCTCTTTCTCTCCCTCCCTCCCTTCCCCTCGCTCTCATTCTTTCTCTTTCCATCTCCTTTGCTGTGAAAAACTACAAGCACATAGCACATCCCTTCAACACAGACATCTCACACACACGCGAACACACACAACATTCACGCATGGCCATGCACACACACACACACACACACACACACACACACACACACACACACACACACTCACAGACACATCCACACTCTCACGTAGGCGCTCGCACATACGGACACAAATTCCCATTAACGAATGTTCATTCCTGTTACCCAATGTTCATTCCTGTCACTAAAATTTTAGACTACTTAGTCATCCATAACAATGGGTAAGACCAAGGAATATAGCTGTGATTTGCGGCAAAAGGTTGTTGAGCATCACAAAAAGGGAAGTGGCTATAAGAAAATAGCACAAGCATTGAAAATGCCCATTTCCACCATCAGGGCAATAATTAAGAAGTTCCAGTCAACTGGAAATGTTATGAATCAACCTGGAATTGGACGTGTGTCTATATTGTCTCAACGCACTGTGAAGAGGATGGTTTGAGTGGGCAAAAAATCTCCAAGGATCACAGCTGGAGAATTGCAGCAGTTAGTTGCGTCTTGGGGTCAGAAAGTCTCCAAAACTACAATCCGAAGTCACCTACATCACCACAAGTTGTTTGGAAGGGTTTCAAGAAAAAAGCCTCTACTCTCATCCAAAAACAAACTCAAGTGTCTTTAGTTTGCCAGACACTACTGGAACTTCAAATGGGATCGGGTTCTATGGTCAGATGAAACCAGAGGTGGTTTTGGCGCACACAGAGAGGTAGCCATATGGAAAGTACCTCGTGCCCACGGTTAAGTATGGTGGTGGCTCTTTAATGTTTTGGGGCTGTTTTTCTGCCTGAGGACCTGGACATTTTGTTAGGAAACATGGCATCATGGACTCTATTAAATATCAACAGATATTAAATGAAAACCTGACTGCCTCTGCCAGAAAGCTTAAAATGGGCCGTGGTTGGATCTTCCAGCAGGACAGTGATCCAAAACATACATCAAAATCAACACAAAAATAGTTTACTGACCACAAAATCAAGGTCCTGCCATGGCCATCCCAGTCCCCTGACTTGAAACCCATAGAAATCCTGTAGGGTGAACTGCAGAGGAGAGTCCACCAGCGTGGACCTTGAAATTTGAACGATCTGGAGAGATTCTGTATGGAGGAATGATCTCAGATCCCTTGCCATGTATTCTCCAACCTCATCCGGCATTATAGGAGAAGACTCAAAGCTGTTATCTTGGCAAAGGGAGGTAGCACAAAGTATTGACTAAAAGGGTGCCAATAATTGTTGCACACCTATATTTAACAAAGATTTTTTTTTTTGGATAAAACTGTGTTTTGTTTGCAATTGTTTGATATCCATGAGAGCAGAGTATTTTTGTGATTTTTATATTTTTTTAACATAATATCAACAGAAACATTTTCACAGCCTTCTTTGCCCATATTTACCAAGTGTGCCAATATTAGTGGAGGGCACTGTATGTGTGTTATTAGATTCAATGTTGACAAAAGATTTAAAAAAAAAAAAAAAAAAAAAAAAGTTTAATTTGGAAGAGTTACAACAAGCAAATAGCACCCATTTGGTGGAATGGCCCATACATATTAAGAATTCCATTGGTATAGGTGTTGCTTAATTGCTGTCATACAAGATCCCCAACTATGTGTGAAATGGCTTGCAGTGGTTAAGAGCAACAGATTAAGAGGAAGAGAGATGAATCATGTCTAATATTCTAAATTAACAGGATTACACATGCTATGGAGCTTTGTAAATAATCCTGCATGTCTCTGCTTACTAACACTGTCATGACATTACTTTGAAGCCTCACTTTTCTGACATTTACATTTCAGTACATAGCAGGCAGCTCACATATTTCTGTTTAACAACCCTAGTCCATTTTCTTGTTATTGAGTTCTGTGTAATCTATGGTAGCCTGTTTGCTTGTGTATCAGTCCTCTGCCTGTGCTTGTTGCTCTACGCCATACAAATTTCACCAAATATGTGTTCTACCTCCCTGAGTGATTTTTATAGGATGGGTGATTTTTAAAGTGGGTGGTGTAATTGGTGACATGACCAGAGCCTTTTGCTTCAAATATGTATATGAGTATTTGCATTGGTGCTCTATAAAAGGAAGTAATCAAAATGTTCATAATAAAATGGATACAACTACACTATCTTTTATTGATATTTTTATATGATTAAAGATTATAAGAACCTGTACATTTATATGATCCTGTCAGGTGATGTAAGCCTATAAATGGTTACCACCAGTAGTTCACTGTAAATACAGTATACCACAGGTAAGCTCTATTCACAAGTTGATTTAAAATGTTGAATGTTCTACTAGTTAACATAACTTATAGTACATATTGTATTTCATTGCTTCTGTGGTATGTAATGTAATTTAATTGTGTCTTGCCTTGGGTAGAAGTGGCTGGGTGTGTGGCATGGAAAGAAAGGTGTTCAGGGGGTCTCTGTTAGCATTTTCACTCCCACTAATGACAGTGATAAGATTTCTGAAGCCACACCCCTTGTTGAACCTACATCCTGCATGCCTGTGTTATGTCTGAGGTGGAATTAATTTCGGGACCATAAAAATGTAAGCCAAAGCTTTACATAAAGATATCAGTCAGCTATATTTCTTTGCGATAAAAAAATATTCTTTTGTAATTATATACAGTATGTAGCCAAATATGAATACATTCTTTGGAATGAACAGATAATGCATTCTAAATGGATGCAAATACAGATATAAATAGGAGGCATACTCAGGACTGGGATCCTTTGCGGAACAGCAAAAATGGGAGTTTTGTACTTTCACATGCGCAAGCAATCAGATATTGAGCTTGTGGGCAGAAGCAGTCATATACAAAGCTTGCAGGACAAAAAAAGACATTCATGTGAATATGAATGATGCATTTACAGCAATGCATTTATATTGTTCATTCATTCATCCTAAGTAACTGCCTGTTGAGGATCATATTGGTTTAAATTAGGCTATTGATTTCTTTTTTCTTTTTCTAGAAAATAGAACCAACTAAATTTGTTAGAAAATGTTGCAGGCATGTACAAACAAAAATAATAACTGTACAAAACTAGTCCTGTGAAAATCTCTATAAAACAATTAAAAAAGAAACAGCCTTCTGGGTTAGGCCATGCCAATTTTGGGTGTAAGAAATACAGAATAAATATATAGACACAAATATTTCCGTTACACCCCTACTGTATTAAACAGCTTTTCTGCTCTTTGGCAAACAGATAACAAATATATAGAATTTCCCCAGAAGACCCAGTGAATTTGTAAAATGAAAATGTCACACTTTTATACTGCCTAATTATAATGCATGTGTTAATAGAATGCTCCTGATGGTAATGCAAATTATGTCATATTTCTACTGACCCATAAAGGACGATGTCTCGCCAGCAAAGGTATCAGCTGGATTCAGGCAAGAATAAAGGTTCACCTAGAGAGAGGTAAAATAGGAAATGAGAACACCATAGCATGTGAGTGACAACATTATTAGTCTCTAGTCACACAAACAGACTGAAGCAGTCAGTGAGTGGAACAGTCCTGTCGTGCATATGAACAGCCTTGTCTTTTTGTCCTCTTTCCTCTTCCTTCTCTTGGTGCTTGGTGCTTGTTCTCTCCAGAAAGTAAGTTTCAAGACTTTTCCAGTGTACAGTTTCAGCCCATGGAAGTAATAAAGGCATGTGACTGTTTTTACAGAACATTACAGATTTTTACAGAACATTAATAGAAGAAGCTTAAATTATGCTTAAAAAGGCGGTTTTAACAAGTAAAACTTATATACTGAAATTTATATACATAACTATTAGGAATCTGAGACAGATGCAATTTCAGTTCAGCTTGCTTTAATGAGAGAGTGCAGATGAATCCAGAACGACAGACAGAGTCAGTATCAGTAAAAAGGCGTGGGTCTGGTGCTGAACGAACAGACTAGGCTAGACAGGGCTAAACACGTAAATAGAAAGACAGATAAAGTATAATAAAAAAAACAGGATAGACAACATTAGATATAAGGCTTGGTAAAGTCAGCAGTACGAGAAAAAACCTGAGCGTTTACTTTGCAAACTGTGAATGAATGAAAGTCTCTATTAAGGTGTTGTGTGCATGTGTGTGCTTGGGAATAGGTGTGTTTGAACAGACGCCAGGTGACTGGGAGCGGGTTAGCGGCAAGGGATTCTGGGGTGAGTAGTCCGCGGTGGCCATGTTTGTAGGCCGTGATGTGTTCTGTTAATTGGAGTTCGCGAATTGCATGGACCTGACAATAACTATAAAGATATGATATATGATATACTATGACTATGATACACTTACATGCCTACCTTTCATGCAGCATCTCATCAGTGTTAATACACATGAAGGTGCTTTTGATTAATTTATCTTCACTAAAAATGTTAAGTCAGAGTCACAGTGGATCCAGAACTTGTCCTAGGAACACTTTGCACAAGGCTGGAACACAACATCGATGGGACAGCAGTCCATAGCACAGGGGTACCTGAACTTTTGGGCAAACAACCCCAAATGGACATTATGAATGTTCTGTGACCCCAAGCCTTGACCACCCTACTTTCTTTCAGATTTATAGTTTAGGACTACTGTAAAATTTAAACATTTTATTATGTTGGTATTATTCATGTGCACAACGTGACTAAAAACCAGAGGAATATTCCTTGCACTGATTTATCAGTCTAGTGAGAAGTTTTTATAGGAAAATAATCCACGCCGGGATGGTGTGATATGGCCTGACGCAATGAAGAAGAATTTGATTCATACCTGATGCATGCCTTTGTGTGAGCATGCAGAAGTGGTGGTAGCAAGCAGCATTGTTCACACACTTGTCTTCATAATTTATGTACATCTGGATGATTAAAAATGCAATTTACTAGATGGCATGTCAGAGCCAAAACATCCCTCTAGGTTTCCAAGTTAAACTGAAATGTTTAACAATCTCATGAATAGTAACATTAAACAGAATGATGAGCTCCGTCTCTCTTAAAACTTTCTGCTGTGATCATGACTGTTGTCATGGGCTTGGGAAAAAATCTGACATTACATTCAGTAGTATTTACTAATCTAGAAAAATCCAGAAGACTGGTATGCAAAACAGACCTTTCAGTAGGTTTGAAGGTGACATAAGAGGTTTTAAAATTCAAGCACTAACCGTAATAGGAAAACCGGATAGTGTTAGTACTCAATAACGGTCTAGAATTGTGCATAAGTATGTGATTTGAGACACATTGCTAATTTGTTTAGTGAAGATGGATGGGGAAATTTGTCCATTTTCATTGCTGAACTACGCTAGTGCAGTGTGTCAAGATAGTGAAAAAGATTAAAATAGGATGTAAACTATTAATTTAAATGTGGCTTGTTTGCTAAAATTTTGATATGTTACTGAGAATCAGACTAAATCTGTCTTTGGTATTTCTAAAATTAATTTGTAAAATAAATGAATTAAACAAATTTTCTTTCAAAACTGAATTTCTTTCACAATCCCGTTTGTAAATCAAGTGGCCTCACGTGGGGTTGTGACCCCTAGTTTGGGATGGCCCTGCCTTAGCAAGACATCATAAACACACTCATTCACATCCAGGGGCAATTTCGAGTAGCTAATCCACCTAGTAGAGGAGTATTGACTGATGAGAAGAAGCCAAATTACCTTAAGTAAACCCAAGTGAGGACAACATGCAAATGATATTAAAGCACACATGCAAAAACAATGCATACAGCCATATGCATTGACCAGCTGATCAGCCATAACATTAAAACCATCTGCCTAGGTCCCCCTTGTGTCGCCAAAACAGCTCTGATCCATCGAAGCATGGACTGCACAAGACCTCTTAAGGTGTGCTGTGGTAAGTGCCGCCAAGACATTAGCAGCAGCTCCTTTAAGTCCTGCAAGTTGCAAGGTGGGGCCTCCATGGATCGGACTTTTTTGTCCAGTACATCCCATAGATACTCGATTCAACACCTTGAATCTCTTTGTCATGTTCCTCAACCCATTCCTGAACAATTTTTCAGTGTAGCAGGGCACCTTATCACTGCCATGAAGGGGTGTACTTGGTCTGGAACAATGCTTAGGCAGGTGGTACGTGTCAAATAACATCCACATGAATGCCAGGACCCAAGGTTTCCCAGCAGAACATTGCCCAGAGCATCACACTTCCTCCGCTAGCTTGCCTCTTTCCCATAGTGCATCCTGGTGTCTTCTCCTCCCCAGGTAAGTGACACACATGCACCCGGACGTCCACATGATGTAAAAGAAAATGTGATTCATGGGACCAGACCACCATCTTCCATTGCTCTATAGTCCAGTTCTGATGCTCACATGCCCACTGTATCATAGCCAACAATTTTTTCAGCAATTTGTGCTACAGTATCTCTGCTGTTGGATCGGACAAAACAGGCTAGCCTTCGCTCCACATGTGCACCAATGATCCATGGGCACCCATGACCCTGTTGCCTGTTCACCAGTTGTCCTTCCTTAAACCCCTTTTGGTAGGTACTAACCACTGCATACCAGGAACACCACACAAGACCTGCTGTTTTGGAAATTCTCTGATCCAGTCATCTAGCCATCACAGTTTGGCCTTGGTTAAAGTTATTGAGATCCTTACACTTGCCCATTGTTCCTGCTTCCAACACATCAACTTCGAGAACTGACCATTCACTTGCTGCCTAATATACCCCACCCTCTGACATGTGCCATTGTAAGGAGATAATCAATGTTATTCATTTCACCTGTCAGTGGATTTAATGTTATGGCTGATCAGTGTATATATTTTAGTTTATCTTTGGTGTCAGGATTCACTAGTAATTGATTTATATGAACCATATTGAATGAATAATGAATATTGGATTTGCTTTCATGGTCAGAGTGGACATGCAAAAACATTTCAATTAATGAATATATTTGAATTAATACATTGCTTAGAGATTTTGTCTTAATTTTTTTAAGCACTAAATTCTTATTTTGTGTTTTCATCAATTTAACTTAATGCTCATGGGTAAATACATAGCCTACTAATTATGTCTGATCACATTACAAGCAAACATATGTTTAATGGGTGGCAAATTAGTTTATTTGCAAAACACAATATCTGCCTCACCTGTTTTAACAAATTGCTACATATAATAGGAAAATTAAAACCCTGTTCCTGAGAGTTTTATGTAGACAACTTGCTTCACTCCAGCTCTAAATGTAAAAAAACAAAAAAAACAAAAAACAATTTCACACTTTAACAGTTTTATATGTGTAGGTGTATGTACAGTTATTGGAACTCTCAATAATGTTGAAATCATGTTTTGAGAGCAGGCCTAGATAAGCATAAAAAGAAAATTAATGTGTGGCAAAAATTCTGGAGGAGTGATCTGTCCTCGCAAATTTACCTTGTGTTAATTGCTGGTTAAAATAATTTAAAAAACAAACAAAAAAACTTGTTTGCTTAGCTAAAATATGCTTCATTAAATATTTGTGAGTGAATTAGTAGCTACAACTGAATTATTTGTTCTTATTTGTTACAGGTACAGTGGGGGAAAAAAGTATTTGATCCCCTGCTGATTTTGTACGTTTGCCCACTGACAAAGAAATGATCAGTCTATAATTTTAATGGTAGGTGTATTTTAACAGTGAGCGACAGAATAACAACAAAAAACACATTTCAAAAAAGTTATAAATTGATATGCATTTTATTGAGGGAAATAAGTATTTGATCCCCTATCAATCAGCAAGATTTCTGGTTCCCAGGTGTCTTTTACACAGGTAATGAGCTGAGATTAGGAGCACTCTCTTAAAGGGAGTGCTCCTAATCTCAGTTTGTTACCTGTAAAAAGACACCTGTCCACAGAAGCAATCAATCAAATTTACTTCGCGAATAGAAGAAACTGTCAGTCTCCCTCAGTCTGGGGCTTCATGCAAGATCTCCCCTCGTGGAGTTTCAATGATCATGAGAACGATGAGGAATCAGCCCAGAACTACACGGGAGGATCTTCATAATGATCTCAAGGCAGCTGGGACCATAGTCACCAAGAAAACAATTGGTAACACACTATGCCGTGAAGGACTGAAATCCTGCAGCACCCGCAAGGTCCCCCTGCTCAAGAAAGCACATGTACAGGCCAGTCTGAAGTTTGCCTGAATGATTCAGAGGAGAACTGGGTGAAAGTGTTGTGGTCAGGTGTGGTCAGATCTCTTTGGCATCAACTCAACTCACCGTGTTTGGAGGAGGAGGAATGCTGCCTATGACCCCAAGTCATAACACCATCCCCACCGTCAATCATGGAGGTGGGAACATTATGCTTTGGGGGTGTTTTTCTGCTAAGGGGACAGGACAACTGTACCACATCAAAGGGACGATGGACAGGGCCATGTACCGTCAAATCTTGGGTGAGAACCTCCTTCCCTCAGCCAGGGCATTGAAAATGACCTTAATGACTTGGAGAGGATCTGCAAAGAGGAGTGGGACAAAATCCCTCCTGAGATGTGTGCAAACCTGGTGGCCAACTATAAGACACGTCTGACCTCTGTGATTGCCAACAAGGGTTTTGCCACCAAGTACTAAGTCGAAGGGGTCAAATACTTATTTCCCTCATTAAAATGCAAATCAATTTATAACTTTTTTGAAATGCATTTTTCTGGATTTTTTTGTTGTTATTCTGTCTCTCACTGTTAAAATACACCTACCATTAAAATTATAGACTGATCATTTCTTTGTCAGTGGGCAAACGTACAAAATCAGCAGGGGATCAAATACTTTTTTCCCCACTGTATAACAGTCTGTAACAGTCTGTTGCATTTGGTATTTAAATAAAGAGGCCTTTTATGTGGATAGTATAAACATAAAAATGTATGTAATTGTAATAATACATGATAGTGAACATCCAGAAAACTAGGTCAAGACTTGATGGGAAAAAATGGACAGGACTTAGAATGACTTTGAAGTCTCTGAAGTCAGGAAAATACTAAGGATATAACAGCAACAACAACAACAACAACAAAAGATAGCTACAATACAATACATGATGTCTTAATTCCTGGTCAAATTTTGCCTTTGTCTGTTTGTATAATGCAGGAATTACAGTCTTACTCTTATATCAGCAGCTATGAACTTCACAGTCTCTGCAGTGATTTATTTTGCCCAGATTGAAAATAATGTGCTAGTATGCTTGCTAGTCTGCTAATACACTAATATGCTAGTACATAACATCATGATTAGGAAGCTAGGAAGATAGGAAGCTATTTTTTCAGAGAGTATGGAATGTTGATTACACCCCACACAGTATGCATTTTATGATGAACAGCCTACTTTATTATGCTGTTCGTTTATGCTATTTTTGTATTATGCTAAGTATTATTCAATATTCAGTATGATGTATTGAATTGAGAACCACATATCAAATAAAACAATAATGGTATGCTGTATCGTAAAACCCTTTAGAAAATACCAATTTATTCCTGCATCTGTGCTAAGATTGGTTCTTGGGAGTTGGTAACGTATTTTGCCACATTTTTGGACCAAAATGGGTTCAAAATCCCACTCAGCAGATTTTGAATGTCACAACTACTTCTGGCCATTCCACCCACATCTGTGCAGTATTAATTTATAGCCACTAAAAAAAACAACAGGTCCCAAATGGAGAAGAGAAAATAGGCTTGTGCCCAAACAAAATAGCAGTATGCTAGCATTAACTATCAAATTATGGGCATGTAAACAGAGCCCAGTGACCAAAACTCAGGATCAAACGCAGACATCTCGAGCTGTGAAGCACCAACACTACCTGTGCCCCTGCATGATGCCAACAATTTATGGCAAAAACTTTTCTGAGAAAAATAAAGTATACAATCTTTTATGTCAGGCAGTCATTTTACTTTGACACTCACACAAACAGAAAGTCAACATGAGTGCTCTGTGTGATCTTTCAAATCCAATTTAGTACACTGTATAAGTATTGGATGCATAGCACAATATCACAATCTCAATCACTTAAGCTGGTTGTAAATTCATGTCAAACTTTGCTTTTGTTTGTGTTTGGTAACAGTGGGATATAAGGCACACTTTTGTAGTAGCATACAGAGTACAGGTCTGTGGAGCTCTAACAAACAGCATGCATAGCTTGCACAATTTAGTGTGAAATGGGCAAGGAAACAGCATAGTTTCACAGTTTGAAACTAGCCACGTGATGTGTAGAGCATCGACATTGCTGGCATTCATCAAACAACTCTCAATGGCTGGCGCAGTTTTTATTTACATATTGGAAAATGTCTCACTGTAATATATCAAATTCCTACAATAAGGATATTTTTCTCTCCATAAGACAGAGGTAGAAGGAGATAAGAACTTAGTTCTGTGTTAGCTCAGACTTCTAGTGCTAAACTAAGGATGTTATATTTTATATAAGGATGTTATATTATCTGATTTATTCATAGTTCACCTTTAGTGTGATTAACATCTCTAAAACAGCAGAAAACAAAAAGAAATGATTGTGGTGCTTTTTTAAAAAAAATAAATCAAGAGAAAGTATGCGGTAGATGAGAAAAAGTGAAATGATTAATATATGAGATTTGAGATTTTAACACAGTTCCTGTTTTGCCTGTTGGACTCCAGCGCCATCATTTAAGCTATATGCAGGATGAGGGTCAGCTGTTTCTGGTTTGACGAGAAACATTTTACTATAGTGAATAAAGTCTGGAATTAGCAGCTGTCAGTAATTAACTGTGTACAATAATCTGTACACCACCAAGCCTTGTACTGAGGAAATGGCTAATAAAATGGAAAGTTCTCAAAATTTCCGAAGGGCCCCCAAGTAGAGGCCTGTTTAAAAAACAAGTGCATACACCCTGCTGAGTGCAACTGTGCAGATATATTCAGTAAATATAGTTTTAATTACAATGAGAACTCAGGATGGGACTGCAGCAGCTGCTGGGCTCATTAATCTAGCCTAGTTGGACAGCAAAAAACTCCAGTCTAGTTATTTTGTAGTTGCATTCTGATATTATCATGTAAACATATCTAATTCATCCATTCGTTCATTTATCTTCATCCTGATCATGGTTGAGGTGGATCCAGAGACAATCCTGGTAACACTGGATGCAATATGGGACATTGGACAGTGGAAGGAAACCGGAGAAGCCAGAGGAAACCCACATGAACATGGGGAGAAGATGCAAAACTCCACACAGACAGTAATCCAAGGTCAGTTCCCTGGAGCTGGGAGGCAACAATGCTACTCACTGTGCCACTGTGCTGCCAATACCTAGCTCAAATAGCTAGTAAATGGCTAATTATAATAATTATTGTGTGTGGCATGGTTGTTGGTGCCACACGGGTTAGTTTCAATATTTCAGAAACTGCTGATCCCCTTAGATTTTCACACACAGCAGTTTCTGAACATAAACTGAACCCAGAATCATGTAAAAACAAACAAACAATAACAACAACAACAACAAAATAAAAACACATTCAGTGAGTGGCAATTCTGTGAGCAGAAACATCTTGTTTATGAGAGAGGTCAGAGGAGAATGGCCAGACTGGTTTAAGCTGACAGGAAGGCTACAGTAACTCAAACAAACAAACAAACAAACAAAAAACAATCTGACCTTTTGAGCCATCTACTGTACACCTACTGTACTAGATAGCAAGGTAGGTTTGGCTAATAAAATAGCCTGTAACTGCATTTAAAACCCCAACCAATACCCGCAGCACACACCCTACCATGGACACGATACAAGCTTTACACATAAATATGGCAAGTCAGTGATTAATGTAAGTTGTGTTACATGGAAATAGTTGGTTCATTACAATAATCACTACCCAGCTAGGCAAAAAAAAGTAAAACAATAGTGACCAACACTTGCAAGTTTGTGTAGGTGCTAAAAGTGCCATACGCCTCTTTAGTCAATTATGACCATCAGTTTTTAATGCCAACAAAGGGTTAATGTCAGTGCATTTTTTTACTATATCTGCTCCTTAATGGGTTTAATTCTGTAGTGGAATGCAATAATATGGCTTCTCTGGATTTCCTCATGAATGTAAGTGCTTGTTTTTGGCCTTCATACTGATTTTAGTCTCAGAGCAGCCCATTCTTGCAGTGTACATTTCATTGAATTAGGCCTAATGGTTAGATAACCAGGCATGGGTCTAAGCACCCCAGACAGACTTTATCCCAAGGCTTAATGTCCTTGCAGTTGAGTGTAATGCTGAGAGATGGATGGGCCTGATGTTCTCTCCACACCAGGTCAGGCAGTGAGATTGCATGCCTGATACCATCTTCCATCTCGCCGGCTGTGACATTGCTCCAATCAATACGGCTCCCAGATGTGCCGTCCTTCAAACCTGCACGCTAAGCAATATCTCCACAGAGTTGGGAGCCAGAATTGGATAGAGGTAGGAGGGTATTCACCTACACCCCACACCCCACAATATAACAACTCCAAGTGGATCACTTAATATAGTCAAGGATGACTGTTTGTAAGGAAAGACCTTCCCTCACTGTCACTGACCCTGACCAATTCTTCCATCTTTTCCCTCAGCTTGACATCTTGTGATCTACAGGACACATTCTGGAGTTCAAGCTATGACCGGAACTCTGTGAGACATCCATCACCTGCTCTTCTTTTCCACTTTTTCTTTCCTTAATCCTGTCTCATCTACAGATCACTCACATTTTTTACACATCACACTCACTCAGGCTCTCTCTCACACCTTTCACATTCTCACTATTAAATATATTCATGTGGTTTATTTTTATGACCAAATTGACACCAGAAAGGCGAGTTCAAGCACAGCTTTAAGTATGAAATTTATTCAAAATGTGTAATAAGTACTTACAGCACTTACCATAGAATTTCCCTATCAAAAGCTAATGAGAACATTCTTTGTTTGACCGGTTGCGAAGTATGTGTGTCAAACACGCCAAGAATTTGGCCTAAATAACCTTGGTTAGTTACGTCATTGATACGTGATTGAACGTGATTGAACGTGATACAGTGAACGTGCACCTGCAGGTTATAAATAGACATGAAACAGGCATACCTTCAGGTTTCTTTGTCTTCGAGACCGCTTTGTGTGTGTGTGTGTTGTCTTGGTAAGTGGTAAATTATTCCGGATGATGATCCGCACGATTTTTTTTGGAGTGCCTTGGGGAAGAGCATGCTATTGCTGCTCTTGAGGACACTGAGTGCGAGCACTGCGAGAGAGCACCGCCTCTGAGCGCTCCTCACGCGACGACAAGGCGTTTGGGGAGGTACTCGAGGTAGTGACTAACGCGGTGGCCAGGCTTAAGTTAGACTGGTCACAGGAGCAAGAGAACCCCAGGCACTCCAAACTAGATGACATATTTCTGTCAGGTGGCCAAGGTGAGAGATCCCAATATCGATCTCCCCCCTTTTTTCCCAGACCTCCATAGGAGTTATCTCGCTCATGGAGTAAGCCTTACTCCCTGTGTATCTTTGATGTCGATCTATTCGACTATCGTGGGTGCTAAGGTGCATGGGTATGTGACGATGCCTCAGGTTAGGGAGACGCTCGCAGGCTATCTCTCCCCTGGGAGTGCGTCGTCACTTAAGAAGCCTATCCTCCCCACCAAGCCTTGCAGGGTAACATTGTCGCTGGTGGGGAAGGCATTTCAAGCAGTGGGTCAGGGTGGTGCTGCCCTGCACACCATGGCGGTTCTGCAGGCATGCCAGGCTGACCTGCTGAAGGACCTGAGCATGGGCGGAAGTATTAGTGAGGAGGCGTTTTATTAGAGCTTGGCCATTCTGTGGTGAACCTTTTGCATGCTCACTCTTCACGCTCCAGGTCAGAGTTCGAATCCCAACCTCAACAAAAAAAAAAAACATCACTCTTCAAAAATTTGATGAGTTTCTTCACCGCCGTGCTCAGGCGTCAGGGCTGTCGGCCACCCAGGCCCAACCCAATCCAGTCTCTCTGTGGCGAGAATTGCAGAAGCAGGTCGGCAAGCCGCTCCCCAGTCCCTACGAAGGGGCAAACAGCTCACCACACTCAGCAGCCCAGTAAGAGGCCGGACCTGAGGACGATCATTTCGTTCGGGAAGAAGTCCTGAGGGTCAAGTCCTCGGGACCGTGGGGGTGTGCCCCTCCGGGGATGAGCACGAGAAGTTCCAACGGGAAGTAGACGCTCCTTCCTGGCACCCTTAGGCCGCTGTACAATTTTCTCCATCACTGGTGTTTCGGGGAACAGCAGCCTCCAGCCAAACGTTAGGTGTTCGGTTGCCTCCTGCCATGCTTCAGGACACCAGACACCTAACACCTCCCCATCTAAGCGAAGTGTCAAAACTAGTGCCCCTCTCAGAGAAACTGGCAGCGTGGAAGCTACTGCCAAGTATCTCTCCATGGGTAGAAAGGACCGTAGAGAAAAGGCTACAGGATTCAGTTTGCATATCGGCCTCCGCGTTTCAATGGCGTGGTCTCCACTTCTGTGAAACTGGAACGAGCCCATTTTTTGACACAGGAGTTGCAAGCTCTGCTGGACAAAGGGGCCATGGAACATGTTCCCCTACCAGACAGAGAGTCAGGCAATTACAGCCGGTATTTTTTGGTTCAAGAATGATGGGGGGTTGCATCCAATTTTAGATCTTCGCGGGTTGAACCGCTACCTCAGAACATACAAGTTCAAGAGCTTGACGATCGAGATGATTGTGACTCAGCTCCAGCCAGGGGACAGGGGACAATCGATCTCAAGGATGCATATTTTCATATAGAAATCTTGCCACAACACAGGAAGTTCCTGAGGTTCGCTTTCGGGGGTGAAGCTTACCAGTATCGGGTTCTTCCATTCGGCCTAGCTCTGTCACCTCGCACATACATGAAATGCATGGATGTAGCACTGGCTCCTTTGCGACTCCAGGGCATCCACATTTTAAATTACACAAACGACTGGCTGATTCTGGCTCAGTCTCAAGAGCTGGCGCTTCGACATCGGGATGTCGTCCTAGCTCATCTCGAATCTCTGGGGTTGAGTCTCAATGCCAAGAAAAGCATTCTCTCCCCTGCTCAGAGGACAATGTATTTGGGGGTTGTATGGGATTCGATCACGATGCAGGCACAGCTTTCTCCTGTGCACATCGAATCCATTGTAAATGCCCTAAAGAATATCAAGCTAGGCCAGAGAATTACGATTTACTTCTTTCAGAAGCTTTTAGGTCTCATGGCAGCTGCATCCACGGTGATACCCTTGGGTCTCCTGCACATGAGATCATTTCAGTTGTGGCTCAGAGCCAGGGGATTTCATCCAAGGGCCAATCCCCAGAGGCAATAAGGGTCACACGCCAGGGGCTTCGTACCCTTTCTATGTGGTTCAGACCCCGGTTTCTGACTTTGGGTCCCACTCTAGGTCCGTGTTGTCGTCACAAGATGCTAATGACAGACGCTTCCCTCACGGGTTGGGGTGCGGCCTTGGATGGCCGTCCAGCCCAAGGGATCTGGAGGAGTCATCTTCTCGACTGGCACATCAATTGCCTCGAAATGATGGCTCTATTTCGGGCCCTGAAATACTTCCTCCAGCAGTTAAGAGGCTACCATGTTCTTGTGTGGGTGGACAATACGGCGGTAGTCTCTTACCTAAATCACCAGGGCAGACTGCGTTTGCACTGCCTGAACAGGCTAATGCAGCAGGTCCTGCTGTGGGAACAGGACAAGTTCCTGTCCCTCAGGGTGATTTACGTCCCCGGGTATATGAATGTGGGAGCAGACTTGCTGTCCAGACAGGCTGTGACACTCAGGGAATGGAAACTCCACCCCGAAGTGGTCAGTCAAATCTGGGGAAGATTTTACAAAGCAGAGGTGGACCTCTTTGCTTCACAGGAGATGGCACAATGTCCCCTCTTCTTCTCTCTGACTCCTCCAGCTCCCCTGGGTCTGGACGCCATGGCTCATACATGGCCCAGACGGAGTCTTTACGCATTTCCCCCGATCACTCTGCTCCCGGGAGTCCAGGCCAAGGTCTGTCAACAGGGGTTTCGCCTCTTACTGATAGTGCCCCATTGGCCGACTAGAGTATGGTTCTCGGATCTAATATCTCTCCTCGATGGCTTGCTATGGGCGATTCCAGTCAGGAAAGATCTCCTATCTCAGGCACAGGGGACAATATTTCATCCCCTGCCTGAGCTCTGGAACCTTCACGTCTGGCTCCTGGGGACCAGCTAAGGGATGCTGGGTTCCCTGCTGATGTAGTAGAGACCATTCTAAGTGCCAGGGCCCCCTCCACTAGAAGAAGTTATGCCTTCAAATGGCACATTTTTGAAAATTGGTGTATGGCACACCACGTACACCCAGTTCACTGCCAAGTGGTTTCAGTGCTGGAGTTCCTGCAAGGGAAATTATCCTCAGGCACATATCCTGGTACTCTCAGAGTCTATGTGGCCGCCATTTCGGCTTGCCATGCTCCGATTGATGGGGTTTCTGTGGGAAAGCACCCTCTAGTCGCTTGCTTCATTCGTGGAGCCAAGTGGTTGAGACCGTCCACGAGAGCTACAGCCCCTTTGTGTGATTTAGCTATAGTGCTCGAGGGTCTGGCCGGCACCCCTTTTGAACCACTAGAGTCAGCACCTATCAGGTCTCTGAACCTAAAGATGGTTTTTCTAATGGCTATTACTTCTCTGAAGAGAATTGGGGATTTGCAGGCTCTGTCAGTCCTGCGGTCCTGCCTAGATTTTGCCCCTGGGCTGGTCAAAGCTATATTGCATCCTCACCCTAATTACCTCCCGAAAGTTCCATTCTCGACCATGCATCCGGTCGTTCTTGAAGCCTTCTGTCCTCCGCCTTTCACGACTACGGAGCAGGAAAGACTTCACTTACTGTGTCCAGTATGTGCTCTTCAGATTTATGTCCACTGCACCAGCCAGTGGCGTAAGTTGGAGCAGCTCTTCATATGCTACGGAGGCTGCAATCGGGGGGCGGCTGCCACTAAGCAAATGGTGTCTCATTGGGTGAGGGATGCCATTGCCCTAGCCTACGAGGCGCGTGGTCAAGCTTCACCGCTAGGTGTTAGGGCTCATTCAACCAGGGGGGTTGCATCTTCTATGCCTTTGGCAAAAGGTGTCCCCCTCCAGCAAGTGTGTGATGTGGCAGGTTGGTCCTCTCCGCACACATTTGTCAGATTCTATAGTTTGGATGTCCATGCTACTCCGGGCTCACATGTCCTTGAGTCAACATCCCTTAGGCATGTCTGAGACCTTCTTCAATGTTTGTGCACACACACTACACAACCTTGGGGGCTCAGACACTTCCAGTGTGGTGGCGTTGGTATTCTCATTCTCATTAGCATTTGATGCGCAGCATCGAGAGTAGCTTTTGATAGGGAATGTCTCAGGTTACTTGATTGTAACCCTGTTCCCTGAAAAAGCGGGAACGAGATGCTGCGCCTCAATGCCACACTGCAGACATGTCTGGTGTCTCTCAGACAAAGTGTAACCTGAAGGTATGCCTGTTTCACGTCTATTTATAACCTGCAGGTGCACGTTATCAATGACATAATTCACCGAGGTTATTTAGGCCAAATTCTTGGCGTGTTTGACACACATACTTTGCAACCGGTCGAACAAAGAATGTTCTCATTAGCGTTTGATGCACAGCATCTCGTTCCCGCTTTTTCAGGGAACATGGTTACAGTCAAGTAACCCGAGATGTTTTCCTTAAAGGTTTATTCTATTTAAAATGCTGTATGGAAATATTGACACCATTGATGAAAAATCTGCAAAATTTATATATAAACAGAACAACACATATTTTAAGCTTAAATATATGGGTATATATTTTTATTTAAACACAAAATCCTCCAAACACAAAATGTTTTCTTAAATAGGGCATTTTTCAAAATTCTGGCTTCAACGGTCCAATTAATATTTGCTTTATTCCTGCAATTTTTGGTTGAATTCTCTTGCCTTGCACCCAGTGTTGCATGGGATAGGCCCTGGATCCACTGTGACCCTACTCAGGATAAAGCAGTTACTAAGGATGAGGAGGTTGAAGAACATCTTTAGATGAGTCTTAGGTCACTTTATATTCTTACGTACTTTATATTCTTAAGTCAAGTTTCCTTTACAGGCTGGGTGGCACAAGGGATATGTGACCTCCTGGTGTAATGTCAGAACACATCAGCCAGTTAGAACTGAGGGCAGTCCATCTGGCCCAGAAGTTTTCTTTTTTATTATTATTATTATTATTATTATTATTTATTTATTTATTTATTTATTTATTACCAGTTCTGAGTATTAGACAAATACATCAGTCATCAGGGTAGGATGAGGCCAAGCATCTCTCTGCCTTGCACAGTATCTCCTTAGGTGGGTCAATCCACTGATAGCAGTACAGCAATTACTCATTGGTACAGGATGCACTAGTTCACGACCGGCCTCACCATCTACTATACCCTTTCTTTAGTGATGATTCTTTCCACATTGCACAGAATTTGGCAAGTTGGCTACAGAGTACTACTTGTGGCCCTGAAATAGATGACAAGGCCTTGGTTTCCATTAATGCTTTCACTAGTTGCCACAACCTTCTGGTGGCTTCTTGACCAAGCAGATCTGCTATCCCAAATGGACATAGATATATGGCACACTCAGCAATTCAGGGATAGAAGGAAGGAACAGAACAGACGGAACACTTCTGAATGCAAGAGCCCCTAGAACATGAGTTATAAATAGGTGGGAGATATTCTACAAATGGTGCATACGCCATAAGCTGGATCCAGTGTACTGCCCGTTTCTCAAAATACTAACCTTTCTCACAGTGGTAACTCCCTATTTGTGCTAAAGTTTCATGTGTATGACATTTCTCTGGGATCTAATAAACTTGTTGGAATGTCTCAGCATGTGTGCACATATGCAAAAGACTCATCATCCCTCGCAGTTACATATTTAACTAGACTTTCCCCTCCCCCTGTGTGTGTGTAGATGACAAAAGGATTTAATATCAGTAGCAACAGATACGGTAAAAGGCATCAACCTGATGACTAAGAGCAGGTATATTTATAATTTTATATATATAATTTATTATTTTTCCCTCCAAGAATCACAGTCTGTTCACATCTTTGTTAGGGGTGTCAACAATTTGCCATCTGTGTTTTAAGAGAAAATAATTATTTAAAAACATGTTTTTATTAGTCATGTTTGTCAGTACGCATCATTACACAAAGTTACAGTTTCTCCTATTATTCACTTAAATTTTCTTTATGTATTATTTATTTTATACAATACTTTTTGCTAATTCTTTAGAATAATTCCTCAATAATACAGGATGGCTCTCTGTTGTTGAGAATTGTTGGTAGTTACTGTATGAAACACATACTGTATGTAATGCTAGAATCAAACACAGCATCATTAAAAATGAACGATATACAGTATGCTGCTCTTTTGTTTTCTGCCCTTTTCCCCAAGAAGCAGCTAATTTGGCAGACACATCTTTCCATCTGTTGAGCTTCTAACAACAACAGCCTCAATATTGCATGTCAAAATTCTATTTCGGATTCCTTGATCATTTTGTGCTTTTTTCCCCCCTTCTTCCTTTTTTTTTTTTTTTTTTTTTAAATCTCACTACCTCACACTATCTCACCTGTCTCACCCTACTGCTTTTATATAGACATAGAGAATATTTTGTGACACTGTGAAACTATGTACCTAAAAGGCTTATTCCTTTCATTGTATGTTTAAGATGAGTTTACATAAAAAAATCACAAATTAGAGTCATATAAAAATATCACAAACTAAATCCTCCCTCTTTAGTCTTAGCTTTAAATACACTGACAGTGAAGTGGAGCTTATCATGTTAACCTGACTTCCTTTGAAGACCTGAAAGCACAACACATTAGTTAATCCATCTGCCTTGCCCTAAAGGCAATACATTATGCAAATGCACACTTTGCAGGAGAGGCGGGGGATTTATATTACCCTAAATGGCCCTGTATAGCATCATTCACTATGTGCCGATTGTGGGTTAGTGCCATGCCCTGGTTCTCTTCTCCATATGGTGTCTTTGAGCTTTTCATAAGTACAATCTCTCAAAATCAATAACATGCTCATTTATCAGTGCTGCGAATTTATAGACTATTCTTTTCATAGTTATTCTTTTCATAATTATTGAGTTTTGTTGTTGCACCAGAATCTCCCTGCTTATGCAAGAATCGAAGTGATGCACCATGTTATCATTGGCCACTGCATAGAAGTTATGAAGCAACATATTGCAAAGAATTAAACAAAAATGCAGACTGCTTTGCTGTCTTTTTTTGATGTACTTGTAACATAATAACTGTGTTAATGTACAGTGTAGTTTTGATCTGTATTACTAACTAGTAGTCAGAATCAAAGTCAACTCAATGTTAGAGACATACAGTAGACACCACACTGTCTGAAGCAGACCTACTGTAGTGGCTAGTCTGTGTGCTGTTTCCCACTTGGATGGTGATCTAAACTGGTTTCTCTCTCAAGAGATACACTGTGATCCTTTATGGAAAACTTACTGAATGTTTTGTTGTTTGTCTCTTATGAAGCATTAAGCCAGTCATGTTGCATTGCTGATGTTTTATAACAATCTTGGAACAACAATAGGAAACCAGAGAGAAATACTGAAACATTCACTGGTTCCGGATCAACATGCCGGATTTGAATTGGGGGAACTACTTAGATAATGTGGGTTGACCAGATGTTAACCAGTGCTTGTTGTCTGCCACTAAAATCATGTTACTGACAACAGTTAAAGAATTGTTGGCATTCAGTCAATAGCACTATTACAGAATGACAGTGTCCCAAAGAGTAAATTAGGCATAACAAAATTGTTTCCCTCCTTTATTCTTTTCTTCTCTTTCTTCAAAACAATTTGGCTGCCCTGGTAAATGCCTCAAGTATTTTACCTTGGAGCTTCATAGCACATTCACAAGCATACATGTTTTATAAAGCAATGATATTTGTGATTTATGTAATAATTCTGTCAAAACCAGTGAGATGAGAAAGCTTTTTATGAAGCATATTGATATTTCTTTACATGAAAAAAGAAGAAACTTCAATTACCATAATGAACCAACTGTAATTTTTAATCTTAACTTGTAAATGTTATTTTATCTTTATTAACAGCATATTCAAAAAGTAGGCCTATTAAAATCTTTATGACATATCCCCAAAACAAATCCACTAATATTGGCATCCTTGGTAAATATGAGCAAAGAAGGCTGTGAAAATTGTCTTTATTGTTTCACCTTTTGATCTTTTGTTCACAAAAATACTCTGCTCTCATGGATATCAAACAATTGCAAACAAAACACAGGTTTATAATATATATATATATATATATATATATATATATATATATATATATATATATATATATATATATATATATATATATATATATATATATATATATATTTGTTAAATATATGTTTGCAGCAATTATTGGCACCCTTTTAGTCAATACTTTGTACTACCTCCCTTTGCCAAGATAACAGCTCTGAGTCTTCTCCTATAATGCCTGATGAGTTTGGAGAATACATGGCAAGGGATCTGAGACCATTCCTCCATACAGAATCTCTCCAGATCCTTCAAATTTCGAGGTCCATGCTGGTGAACTCTACTCTTCAGTTCACCCCACAGGTTTTCTATGGGTTTCAAGTCAGGGAACTGGGATGGCCATGGCAGGACCCTGATTTTGTGGTCAGTAAACCATTTTTGTGTTGATATTGATGTATGTTTTGGATCATTGTCCTGCTGGAAGATCCAACCTCGGCCCATTTTAAGCGTTCTGGCAGAGGCAGTCAGGTTGTCATTTAATATCTGTTGATATTTGATAGAGTCCATGATGCCATGTATCCTAACAAAATGTCCTGGTCCTCTGGCAGAAAAACAGCCCGAAAACATTAAAGAGGCACCACCATATTTAACCGTGGGCATGAGGTACTTTTCCATATGGCTACCTCTCTGTGTGAGCCAAAACCACCTCTGGTGTTTATTGCCAAAAAGCTCAAATTTCGGTTTCATCTGACCATAGATCCTGATCTCATTTGAAGTTCCAGTAGTGTCTGGCAAACTGAAGATGCTTGAGTTGGTTTTTGGATGAGAGTAGAGGCTTTTTTCTTGAAACCCTTTGATGTAGGTGACTTCGGATTGTAGTTTTGGAGACTTTCTGACCCCAAGATGCTACTAACTTCTGCAATTCTTCAGCTGTGATCCTTGGAGATTTTTTGGCCACTTGAACCATCCTCTTCACAGTGCGCTGAGACAATATAGACACACGTCCAATTCCAGGTTGATTCATAACATTTCCACTTGACTGGAACTTCTTAATTATTGCCCTGAAGGTGGAAATGGGCATTTTCAATGCTTGTGCTATTTTCTTATAGCCACTTCCCAGTTTGTGAAGCTCAACAACGTTTTGCCACACATCACAGCTATATTCCTTGGTCTTACCCATTGTTATGAATGCCTAATGGAATTTGGCCTATGTGTTACCTCATATGTATACATACCCCTGTGAAACAGGAAGTCATGGTTGTACAATTTCCTGTATCTAGTCACCCAGTTGTACTAAAAAATTTTAAATATCAATGGGAATATACAAATATATTTTTCTCATATGAGGTGCCAATAATTGTTGCACACCTATATTTAACAAAGATATCTATTTGTTTATTGCAATTGTTTGATATCCTTGATGGCAGAGTATTTTTGTGAATTTTTTTAACAAAAGATCAAAAGGTTAAACAATAAAGGCAATTTGTCACAGCCCTCTTTGCTCATATTTACCAAGTGTAGGGAAAATTAGCTGTTTGGGTTAATTTGATATATTATCCACCATTTTACGTAAGTAAAAATTAGTTGTTTAGATTGAGCTACCTTTATTCTCCTCCAAATATGTATAGAGAGAATAACAGATCAGCTCATAAAGGGAAATTTGGCTAATTTAGTATTACTGATCAACTATTTGTCCTGCGATAAGTTCAACCTAGTGTATTCATTAATTATGCATTAGATATTACCTACGAGGCCACTGGCAATAATATCCTAAACATAGTGAAATATTATTTTAAGAGCATGTGACAGAATCGCAATTCAAGGCAATAGACACTTGTAAGCAATAAAAACACGTATATTTAAGAACAGACGAGACTTTATTGAACTATTCTACGACACAGAAACTAATCTAACACATAAACACACGCACGCACACATACATAAATGGGTGATAATGAGAATTCTCCGATGGCTCTGGAGACCCTCCGCTGACTCCGTCCTTCGAAGCGTTCCAAGAGAGTGTAAGAGAGGCAAAAGAGCCAAGAAGCAAGAGCTACAAGAGATCTTCCTCTTGTGTTCTTAGGATTTTAACACTTTCTGGGCTAGTCCAGCCTCCAATCAACATTGTCTTTGGGCGGGGTGTTAGCCAGATTCTCCACCTATTATGCTAATCAGCCCATTGTCCCTGCAGATGAGTGGTTCCACACTTTCCAATGATGTGTGGATTAAACTTTGTCCTGAAATATTGCATGTACATACCAGAACAATCTACGCAAATTTCCTTACTCTTATGATTTAGAAAATCACTCAACAGACACATACATACCAAACAAGACCTATTTGACTATAGTTAAAGTACATTACTAATATTAAAACACAATGAATATTAGTACAGTACTAATATTAAAACACAATGATCCTCCTAGGGCTACTATACTCATACATGCTAAATGGAACAGTTAGTGGCAACTTAATGATGATACACATGGTAGAAAATAGGTGATTGCAGTTGTTCAAAGATGTATTAATTTCCACAGTTATTGCTTCTGGTAGGCACCGATTGATCTGATTGTGGAATGTGTGAACCCTTGTGTAGACTTTTCCTGAGGGAGCAAAAGGTCTCATTTCAAGGGGGAGCCCCCCTTTCTTCCTCCTCAGTGTCTGGGTGTAGATTCTTTGTTTTATGGCTAACTGAGTGGAGTTGGTTAATAATATTTTGGTCCAGAGTTTCTTTTGGGCTCTCTGACTGAGAGGGTCCATTGTTTTATTTCTTCTGATTTTAATTTTGTGAATTATATGATGCTGCTTGTGCTGAGGTACTACAAAAGGGTGCCAATATTAGTGGAGGGCACTGTATGTTGATCATTCTAACCAGTATGATAATTGCAGGATGCACTTTTATATATATATATATATATATATATATATATATATATATATATATATATATATATATATATATATATATATATATATATAAAAGTCACATGAGACCTCTTGAGGTCTCTTGATGAGTTCTGGCGTAGACCTTTCATAAATTCTCTGAAGCAAAAAAAAAATTTGCTTAATAAAATATTTGTGCAATGCTTGTATGTTATAAAAGCTGTATATTGGTTCTTCTAATAAAATTTTTTTTTTTTTTATTACCACACATAAACTATGTATAACTTTCTCCCATGGACAGTATTTCAGTATTTCAATCTACAATCACCAAAGGTTAGTCTGTGCTGTAGCTAAACTAGATATGGAACAGGCATCAACTTTTACAAAACTGTTATTAATATTATTTTCATTGGGCCTTATTAAAGTTTTTGTCTATTACAGTACATTCAACATGTCATACCTTTAGTGGAGGATATTGGGTATCAGTATCTTTCAAGTTGAGGCTTATCCTTAAATTGGGAAAGGGACCCTCTTTTTCTGGACTAATCTGTTCATCCACTAAGCAGCCTCTTGTCCCCTTGACTTAGTGCTTACTTAAATCTCTCCAGGATCCAAGGGACATCTCGGATGGATCTCTTGCCCTCTCGTCATGCCATTACTGCCATGTTGTCCATGGCTACACCTCGAGCAGCTGGCTGACTGTCACTGCTCCTGCCACCTTCCATGACAGCTGTGCCGATACAGAGAGCTTCTGGTGGCCTACTTCTCCACATTGTACAGGTGCATCTCAATAAATTAGAATGTCGTGGAAAAGTTCATTTATTTCAGTAATTCAACTCAAATTGTGAAACTCGTGTATAAAATAAAATCAATGCACACAGACTGAAGTAGTTTAAGTCTTTGGTTCTTTTAATTGTGATGATTTTGGCTCACGTTTAACAAAAACCCACCAATTCACTATCTCAACAAATTAGAATACTTCATAAGACCAATAAAGAAAACATTTTTAGTGAATTGTTGGCCTTCTGGAAAGTATGTTCATTTACTGTACATGTGCTCAATACTTGGTAGGGGCTCCTTTTGCTTTAATTGCTGCCTCAATCTGGCGTGGCATGGAGGTGATCAGTTTGTGGCACGGTGGTATGGAAGCCCAGGTTTCTCTGACAGTGGCCTTCAGCTCATCTGCATTTTTTGCTCTATTGTTTCTCATTTTCCTCTTGACAATACCCCATAGATTCTCTATGGGGTTCAGGTCTGGTGAGTTTGCTGGCCAGTCAAGCACACCAACACCATGGTCATTTAACCAACTTTTGGTGCTTTTGGCAGTGTGGGCAGGTGCCAAATCCTGCTGGAAAATGAAATCAGCATCTTCAAAAAGCTGGTCAGCAGAAGGAAGCATGAAGTGCTCCAAAATTTCTTGGTAAATGGGTGCAGTGACTTTGGTTTTCAAAAAACACAATGGACCAACACCAGCAGATGACACTGCACCCCAAATCATCACAGACTGTGGAAACTTAACACTGGACTTCAAGCAACTTGGGCTATGAGCTTCTCCACCCTTCCTCCAGACTCTAGGACCTTGGTTTCCAAATGAAATACAAAACTTGCTCTCATCTGAAAAGAGGATATTGGACCACTGGTCAACAGTCCAGTTCTTCTTCTCGTTAGCCCAGGTAAGACGTCTCTGACGTTGTCTGTGGTTCAGGAGTGGCTTAACAAGAGGAATACGACAACTGTAGCCAAATTCCTTGACACGTCTGTGTGTGGTGGCTCTTGATGCCTTGACCCCAGCCTCAGTCCATTCCTTGTGAAGTTCACTCAAATTCTTGAATCGATTTTGCTTGACAATCCTCATAAGGCTGTGGTTCTCTCGGTTGGTTGTGCAACTTTTTCTTCCACAATTTTTCCTTCCACTCAACTTTCTGTTAACATACTTGGATACAGCACTCTGTGAACAGCCAGCTTCTTTGGCAATGAGTGTTTGTGGCTTACCTAGTGAACCAAACTGAGAGACCATTTTGAAGGCTCAGGAAACCTTTGCAAGTGTTTTGAGTTGATTAGCTGATTGGCAGGTCACCATATTCTAATTTGTTGAGATAGTGAATTGGTGGTTTTTTGTTAAATGTGAGCCAAAATCATCACAATTAAAAGAACCAAAGACTTAAACCAGTTCAGTCTGTGGCATTGAATTTATTTTATACACAAGTTTCACAATTTGAGTTGAATTACTGAAATAAACGAACTTTTCCACGACATTCTAATTTATTGAGATGCACCTGTATACTTACCAAGGTCTAGGCATGCACACAGAAGGAAGTACTGTATGTCCTACCAGATCAACAATTTCTATTAAGAAAGGGCTCCTCTATAATAGTAATCCACCAGCCCTATGCAGTGTGTCCTTTCTTGTGTCTCTCACACTTTCATTGTCAAATAAAGATTTCTGTAAAAACTGTAGTATAAAAGCTGCTGTTCTGCTTTATAAATATATAAAGCCTTGGTCCCATCCTCTCTTGATAATTGTAAAACATTCTGCCATACCCATTGTAACAAAAAAGCTCAATAATAAAAGCTTGCAATCCTTTTAAAAATCATTGTGGACGCTCAGAGACGCATCACAAAGTGATGATGCTATTAAGTTGTTCCTAGCAAGATAAAATCCTTGAACTTGGTTTCATCTAGAAATATAAAGTCTGTTTCCGTGATGCTTGAGTCATGGTTAAAGTAATTTACTTCCTATGTTTTTAATAAGCAGAAAAGCACAGGCACTGTCATGGTGCAAAATTACATATTAAATCAAAAGAGTGAAATTCTAAAAGGTCACTTTACAACACTATTGGATAGTATAAAGATGTAAACAGCATCCATAACTGTAATCTCTGGCCCTCTCACCATTTAGGTGAGAAAATGACTCTTTTTTTGAGTAGAAGCCACACTCTGATTGACTGGCTGTAAAAATTGACCAAGGACATCAGTTTGGATTATAATGATAACTGGAACACTTTCTTATATCACTGAAGCGCTCAGCATCCAAATCTCAAGTTAAAATGTGGTGTGAAAATAAAAGAAGTCAAAGAAATAAATAGCAATCTGACATAAGCTGTTATTTCTCAGTTAAAACAATAGTAAACAATTGCAGGAGTTCCATTGCACTACATACTGGTGGAAATGACAGAAATGGTTAGTTGAAGCCTATTCAATGTACACCCAGTAAAATAGACATTTTAGCACGACTCTCCTAAATGTAAAGCATTTACTAACATGCACTTACTAGCGGTGTAATGATGCACTCTGGCCATGATTTGATTCTATTCAAGATATTGGCTTCATGATGTAATTCTCAGAATATTTTGAACAAAATTTGAATGAAGAAAAATTATAACTGAAGAGACTCGTTTTTTTTTTTTTTTTAGTTTTGATTCATAAACAATACGAAACAATGTGCATTTCTTTGCCTGTATAAAACTATCTAAATAAAAAATGGCAACAAACAGAAGTTTAATATTGTAAACAAAATGTACTACAGATTCACTATATCTTAAAAATAAATAAACTAATTTAGAAATTCTACCAAAACATTGATTGAATAAACAAAGTCTCTGACCTGGGAAAAAGGATTGATCGAAACATACTGAGCTCCATAGCAGCATCTGAGGCATCATTTTAACTTAGCTCCAAAGTCAGCTAAAATATCTGACTTCTGCCACCTCTTTCTTGGCATTGTAGATTGCAGAGGCACAGAACTGGTGTCATTTGAAAGCTACTGAAGAACTCTTAATCTGTTATAACATGGTTGAGTAACTGTATAACCTATAATGTGTGTCGGTTTTTGTGATCCGGAGCTATCGGGCTACTGGTCACTTCACAAGTGCAGATGATTCCCGGTAATGGTACAGGCTCTCCTTTAAAGAACACAATCATGTGACCAGCATGACTTTGCTATATATTTTAACTCTATGGGTTGAGCAGATTGGGACCTCAGTTGTTCAAACTGTGCAATCGCATTAGATGCATAATTAATAGAATGCTGATTTTGCACATTTCCATGATGCACATTGTCACATATTTGCATCACAATGCATCATGTCGTTACACTCCTAGCACATGGATTAGTTCAGACAGAGCACTTTCTCTGATTAAATTGCTCCACAGAATTCTGAATTTATCCATACTGTACAGGCAGGTAGGAAGGAGGATGGTCATTTTTTTTAATTGCAAAAACATTTGATGTGAAACAGTTTCTTTTGAATATATTGCAGTTATACTTAAAAATCAAGAACCAGTACTGCTAAAAGTTGTATGTCATCTGCCCAAATACACACCCGCAGATCTGCAGAACTGGTCTGGTCTTAACTATTATTCATCTGTATAATAAATTATTATAGTATTCTCCTGACTGGTGATTTCAATTTGGCCATGTTGCTAAGGCCTGAATTTCTACTATTTTGGACTCAAACGCTTTAAATGACTGAGCAATGATCTTTTGATAGTGTACTGTTTACAAAATTGTTGAACTTTTACTTTTCCCACATCACAGCATAGCTGTGGAGATGCCAAATGGGGATTTTTAGAGATTTTCTTTCCTCAAAAGTAACTAAAATAGGGCATACACTTTATGGTATTAATAAAGAGGCTTGAATGGAATGTGGTGCAGAGCCAACTCAAGTCAAGTTGGCTTTCTGTCATGGCTTTCTGTCAGGCTGTTTAAAGTGCAGCTTGATGCTGATTCTTTCAAGCAGTAAAATCAAGTAGAGGTGAAAGCACCCACCAGAAAGTTACTAATGTGAAATAGGAGCAAGGAGGTGGGGCTTTCAGGGGGTGTCAGTTAATATCAGAGATTTTAAGACAACTGTCAATCATTCCAGGTTCATATATTGATTAGTTCATCTGCTGATTTTATTGGGGAAAAAAGGAAGATTCTTTGTACTATTGGGTGATAACTCTTAGCAGTGCACTCTGTAGAATGTGGAGCTCTTCTGCAAAATGCATAAAGGTTGGCAGGTTGGCTCCAAAGCCAAATATATAATGAAGCAAGACGAAGCTAACAGCTAGGCTAATAAGTAAGCCAATGGCAAAACAGGTAACATAGCTACAGGTAAGATATAACAGTAGGTTAGAGACTATGTAGCATAAGAAGATACTGGCTAACTAAAGGCTAAGCTAAAGGCATAACAGGTATACGGAGACCAAACAAGAGTGAACATGCTATTACAATGCAAGACATTAATAAGGCAGTGACTAAAAGCAAGCACATTTGGCTTTCAAAAAGAGGACAATCTAATAAATTCAATAAATAAACAATAAAAACCAAAAAATGAGTTTAACTTTTACTACCTTTTACATACATTGTTTTTATCAGGGCCACAGAATAAAAATAAATAATAAATAAATAAATCAGTTTGCATAAAAAAATCCAGCATTTCCCTAGACACTTTACCCTCCTTCTGGTGTGCCCAGGCGTACTTCCTTTGAGGCATGAAAGATGTGCTAAAATTATGTTGTATACAAGCCCCTTCAGTGGTTCATTTCCTTTGTCCACTGGCTTTACGTTAGTGAAAAGATCATTTTTCATTTGCATTGTGAGAGGAATAGCAAAATAAAATTGTGCAATCTTCAGTAGTTCTGAATGAAACTCAATGCTTTCGAACGTTTCAAGATATCTGGTCCACTTCCCAACTGAGATGATTTTTTTTTCTGTAATTCATGTGTGAATTTACATTTGGGCATCTTTTATGGTGTGTTCAGGGCCCATGCACTACTGATGTCAAGCAAGCACCTGCTCTGTCTCTGGCTGTTGTAGTGGTGTAGCACTTTCCACACACATACTGAGGCCAATGATTGAGAAGCAGCTTGAACAATGGCTGCATGTAGGGCGTGTGAATAATTGACCAACTGCAGGAGAAAGGCAGTACCTAAAGAGATGGGTAAAGCAATGCAAATATGCACACAATGTATGGCGACTGTAGAAGCAAATGTCAACGTGAAAACAAAGCCAAATCCCAGACATTTTACTCAATTTAGAAATTCCGGTCGGTCCCAAAAAGAGGACCTGTACGTGGAAAAGAGGAAGTGCAGTACACACACACACACACACACACACACAGACATATACACACACACTCACACACACACACACAGACATACTGTACACACACATACACACGCACACACACATACACACACACACACACACACACACACACACACACAGACATATACACACACACTCACACACACACACACAGACATACTGTACACATACACACACACACACACACACACACACACACACACACACACACACACACAGACATATGTATGGTCACCCTAGGTAAATGCACAGTATCAGAAACAAGCTGTGAAACAAGCTACAGGTGATAGTAATCAGGCTATGCAGAGCATATGTTGGTGATAGGCTGCCTGAAAGAGAGTTATTAATGACATAAGCCATAGAATCAGAAGCAGTAAAATCCTCTGATTCACTCACTTGGTCACACTGACTATGTTTACATGCACATCAATATTCTGATATTATTCAGAATTTGGCAATATTCTAATTAGTATTGAGTCATGTAAACGCTGCAATCCAATTGCCCCATTCAGATTAAGACAATATTCTGATTCCCACCCCTGGAATGTGCCTGTTTTAATCGGAAATTTGTTGCATGTACACATTGAAAGGACATAAATGCGCATACTTGGTCTGCAATACTTGTGGGTGCTAACAGATGCTTAGCTAAACAGATGCTTACAAGACCCTTTCTTTTTTCAAGATTGTGTTGTTGGGCATTTTTGTTGGTGAGAAGTGTTAGAGTCTTAATTAACTTAGTGTGGAAAAAGTAGTAATAAAACTAATAATTGAGCATACTTTATACCAAATGGCAGCATCATGAATCTCCCGGGAAATAACAGCAAGAAAGGAAAAACGCATGTGTAGATCGGCATACTTACAACAACCATGTATATAGGAATATTCTGATGCCTGTACGCATTTAATATTGTACTTGGAATATGGCTGCAACCCAAATATAGACCTTAAATGGAATTTGCATTTAAACATCGTTACTGACTTCATTCTGGGATGCTACAATAGCTTTCTTTAATTTTCTTTATATATATTATATACGTCCTTTTTCCCCCCTACATACATTGTTTTGTTACTCTTATTACATACATTGTTTTGTATGTGTGTATGTATGTATGTATCTAATTGTACTCTTATTAGTCTCTGCACTAGTCCCCTCAACAGGAGTATCAGCAGTTTCCATATTTCATCCCATCATTGACTGTCTGCATGTAATAATAAACTTGGATTCATGAGTAAGTTTATTATAATAGTAAGTTTATTATAACAGGCAAAACACAAAATCTGTAAGTCAAAGCAAAAGGTTCAAAAAAAAAAAAAAAAAAAGAGGAAACAAAAAGAAAAAAGGAATTTGTCTGACAGCCAAACGAATCCAAAGGGCAAATACAATAACCAGAAAGCAGAATGAAACAGAGTCAAAACCAGGACAACACAAAAAAAAGACTTAGGAATGCTTTCAAAAAGATTGCTAAACCTTGAAAGGAGTGAAACAAACAGTGGAGTATTTATAAGCTAAGTAATACTGAAGAGATTATCTCCAGGTGCAGAGAATTGTCCAGTGAGACCATGACATCGCACACTTGTCTTCCTCTGCCCTGTTTATCCTGCATGCATTTACCATCTCCATCTTGTTAACCAAGGCTCCAGACTGACTCTCCACAGGAAGAAATATTCCATTACAGCACAGCTCAGGCCAAGTCACCGCTGTCTGTGCAGGGCAATCAAGTACAAAGTGTCCTTCTTGGCCACAGTTGAACAAGTTTTTTATTTCCATTGTGGCAAAGATAAAATTATCAGATTTAAAAATATGTGTGTTTTTAAAAAATGTCATTTTTTAAAGAATAGAAATCTATATGGAACAATATGTTTCAGCAGTGGTGATTTACGTACATGCTAATGGGATTTTTCTAATGGCTGGGACATTTGACAGGATTAAAAAGTTGAAAAACAGAAGTCCCACCAATGCTCCTAGAACTAAGCTGCACACTCAAATCCAGCATTTCCACACCTGGTCTTATGTTGCACCCTCTGCTACCCAGCTCTGCACTTTCTAAAGCTAAGGGGGAAAAAAAGCTGAATGAGAAAACACCAAAAATACACAACTGCCAGAAGAAATGGGGAGAGAGAGATACCAGTAAAGGGAAAGAGATTGACATGCTGACATTGAGACAAGCACCAAGAAAGAAAGCACCAAGAGTGACTAAGGGAAAAAAATAGTCAGAGATGAGGTGAGAGGTAACTGAAGAAGTATGACAGAAGGAATGCAAAAAAACAAAACAAAAAAAACCAAATGCATATTTGCAGATTTAAATTACAAAACTCAACCCTTGTTAGAAGGAAGGAAGATCACATTCATGATTTTAGAAATTTGAAGAAAGGTATCACCAAGTTCAGAGCTTGTTAATGTAGTCAAGCTTACACTGTTTTTAGGGCATGGATAATCAGTACAATTTACCTGAAACCATAATTTGTATATTAGTACAAATCTGTTCAGTATGTAGGATGTATTATGTATTATGTATAAATGCAAATCAGCATTTCAGCAACAGACAGTAGAAAGTAAAAATAACTGTCACAGTAATAGGCAAGAATTTTGTATTCTTTATATTCTATATTTCTGTGTTAATGTTAAAGTGCTATGTGAAATTACTGTAACTTTAATTGTAAGAATATTTTACTAGTTTTACTCTCCTCAAGGGTTCTATGTTTTAAAGGGGTTCTGTTTAGTACCTTTTCTGAAATAAACACCATCTGCTGTAGGGTTCTATAAAGAATCATTAAAGACGCTAAATGAAGCCTTGTTTCTCTAAGAGTGTACATTTATATTTCAAGTTTCAGATAATCTCCACCCAAAGTTACCAACTCCCTCTTTTCAGCCCACATCTGCACCCATGTTATTAATTTTCAGTTATCATGCCATTACAAACCATTGTACATCAAAGTACCAAATTTCTCATGTAAGAAGAAAATGGATTTTTTTTTTGCATTTTTTCACATTGTGTTTTATTTTGTGCTAAATCAAACTATTAAAAATGCATTCATGCAAAATATACAACACTTCTCAGTAGTTGAAACACTGGTTGAGTAAAAATAGATTATCTACTATCTCTAAGATTTCAGTCAGTACAAAAAAAATTTTAAAAAATAAAAAGGAATCTTGCCTTTTGAGCTCAAAGCTCAAAGATCTCACATTTCTGCTATTGCCAACATGAAGATTAAATAATAAATGCCACCACTGTTTACAAGAAGACAAATCTAACATAAATAAAATTTTAGGACTCATTGCTTGTTTGATCTTGCATTTGCTTGGGCATCACATATGCACTGATGCCTACTTAAATATTCCTTCACATATGGCTTCTGAAACGACAGCTCATTATTGTCCTTTGGGTAGACCAGAGGAAGAGGTGGAGGAATCATGAGAGATGGTGGAAACATCGACTGCTGTGTGTGTCATAAAAAAGATATTTACTGTAAATCTCCAGCAGATGCGAGGACCGATAAAAATCACAAACACAATCACAAGCGGCTTTATTACAGCCTACACATCTGTTCCCAGAGTTAGCCTGACACTGCATCATTATGCCACACATGACAGTTTTATAATATTTCACTTATTGCATTTTAGTGCGATGGGATAGGCATTTTAGTGGTGCCGTGGGACTGTATTTACAGCAAAACAGGAGGTAGGAAAGTAACAAAACTGTAAATTTGACACAATGTTCCCATGTTACTGTAGAGGAATCTACAGAATCTGAGAGGATGAAATGCTAAAGCACAATTCAGCATATCAATACTCCAGAATAAACAACACTTAACACTTGTAATTCCTTATGAGTTGAATCAATACAGAAATTATTTAATCAAATAATCACTCAATTACTGTAGTTTCATGCTTATGGCTGTTTTGTAGCACCAGTAACAGGCATCAGGGCAATGCATCAGTAGTATGGACTGAAGGGTGTAATAAGTGGAGGGTGTGTCATGCCACATCAGACAAATGGCACTGGGTGCTGATGAAGGTGAGCCTATGCCATCTATAGTGCTCAGACAAGCTGACAACAATTCATGGCAGGGCAAACAGCAGTGGGTCAAAGCAGTATACTAATGGTAGAGAAATGACTTTGCTGGAGGAACTGCATGTTCATTCTATGATGCATGGAAGACTGGTAATATTTTACAGGAATGTTTATGAAAAAATTTAAAAACTATTTGAAAAGAATAATCTGTTGTGCAACTCATACATGCTGTACACATACTGTTGTTTTCCAAATGATGATTACAGTATTCCTTCTAAATGATAGAAACTCTTTAGTTGAGACAAAAACTGTAGCAAGAAATCAATCAGGAAACAAGAAACTAATTTAATTTTTTGCTAAAGGCAGCAGTGAACATGTTAAACCTCTAATGGGAAGTGCAAAATATACAGCCAATTAATTTATATAGTCATGTTCCTAATAAAAGGCCCAAGTCACTGAAGGTGTGTAGGCACCATATTGTTATTCTACCTTTTCTTATTATTATTATTCTTCCTCTTCTGCTTCTTCTTCTTCTTCTTCTGGCTAGGGTGTCTATGGCAGCCCATAGAACATCTGGTAAAAATTTGTGAAATTTGGCACACTTGGGGAGAGTCTAAGGAACATTCTGACCAATGCTCTAGCCCCACCATCGGGTCAAAGTTGGGCTTAATTTGGAAGTATATTTATGGTCGTACCATACCGTGTGGTACGTGAAACGTGTGTCCAAAATGAAAAGCCAGGCATCCCTGGGTCGAGACAAATTCAATGCACCTTGTGACGTCAGTGTCCACTTAATTAGATTTTACACCATCTGGGATTTTGTAAAAAAAATAAATAAATAAAATAAAATAAAATAATTGCTACTCCTCCTACAAATTTTTTCCAATCATCACCAAATTTGGCATATGTCATCTTGAGAGTATGTCTCACAAAAAAATTATGAATTTTGTGAATTTAGCAGAATTTTGATACTCCGAATGGTATGCCCGTAATAGGCCAACAAATCTGACAGCGAAGCCTAATTTACAAACAGTAAATAAGGTTGTATCTCAGCAACAACTTTGCACACTGACAAAAATTTTCTTCAGGACCATGACTTGAGGCTATGCAACAAATTTCATACTAGTGCCACCTACTGGTCATAAGTTACAATAACATGCTAAGAATGCTTACATCTAACTGGCATTTTTGTTACTCCTCCTCCAACCTTTGTCCAATCTTCACCAAATTTGTCTCACATCATCTTGAGAGCTGTCTAAACAAAGGTTTTATGCATTTTTTATGCAGTTTTTTTTTTTATTCAGATAAAATAACATTCAGTGCTAAGCAGCAGTCAGCCTTGGTAGACTTAAGACAATGGCTGGTGAACTTCCACCCAGGCTGACTGCTGCTTAGCACTGAGTGTTATTTTATTTGAATAAAAAAAAAAAAAAAAAAAGAAAAAAAAGAAAAGAAAAATTGTCCAGCATGTGACGAGACTTTTCTGTAAAGTAGCCAATTTACTGTAAGAATGTGTAAATGTCAAGGATCCATGCCTAGAAACGAAGTTATATCTTCCTTTCTTGTCAACTATTTCTCAACATAATTGTGACAACATGCTACATACCAGGGACATTTGGTACAAAGAAAGATGTTTGCACAGTGCAGCTTAAATATAGTACTGTGTAGAAGTCTAAAACAATTTTTACCCCATAAATTGTCATAGAGATTAAAGAAAATATTATATTAAAAAAATAGACAAATTAAAAAAAAAAAATGCAAGTGATGCAAGTCAAAGTCTACAACAGAGCTTTGGCAAGTTCTTTAACATGCCTGAAATAGTCTATCAGAATTGATTTCATACCAGAATTGATTTCACACCAGAATTGATTTCACACTTCCATACCTTATATTGATTAGATTTTTTATTTTTATTTTTTACTGTTTCCTGCTAATTCTAATAATATTCAATTCAATTCATACAATGGACATTGCCCCAAAGCAGCTTTACAGAAATATATAAATTCAGGCTATAGATTTTAAATGTATTAATGTATAAATGTATTAATTTATCCCTAATGAGCAAGCCACAGGCAACAGTGGCAAGAAAAAACTCCTGGAGACGATAAAAACTCCCTGAGACGATGTATGTTATATATATATAATGTATTTTATATATAGAAACTTGGCATGTGATCAAATGATCAATTTGCCTGACAGAGAAGTGAGACTAAGTGTACTTTGCAAGGTATCATATTTTATGTGATGCCTTTAATTTGTATTTGATAAGTAATATATCTTAACTTTATTCACTTGTGGATGTTAAAATAACATACAAAATGCTAAAAGAAGTGTGGCCACTGGCCCACTGTAGGATTTTGTGGGGAATGCAGGCTTGGAAAAGACAAAACAAAACTGGCACAGATCCTGCATGGGTTAGCCCGTACTGGACCATCATGAACACTCTGGAATGGGGTTCGCTGTTGGCTCATTGTGGGGAGTGTAGACTTGGATAAAACACACTGAAAAAGACAGGCAGACAGCCCACACTGCACCCACACCACTATTCTGAAACATGACAATGGTGGGCTTCTGTTGGCTGCATGCAAAAATCCTACATAGGCATCTATCATGTCATTCTGAATATATGAGTGAGAAAGTAGTCATATTTTACTAAATGTGATCTTTAGATAGATCGACAGACAGATAGATAGATCACTTTATTGATCCCAGGGGGAAATTCACCTATTAGAGCAGCACAGAGAGTTAGAAGTATACTAAAAGTAATTGAACATTGAAACAAAAAAAAAATTATGCAGTGGATGTAAACATTGTAGATACAAGCAGCAGACTTGAGTGGAATTAAAGTGGCAGTAGTGCAGTTGAAACACTGTCAACATTGTAAACATTGTAAAAACAGAAAAATAAATGGAAGTGGCAGCGCATATGGATATGAATAGTGGATGGTAGTAGTTCAACTATTCAAGTTCATGTCAGTAAATTTTACTGTGGGAGTACTGAATCAGATCACATGAACTGATATTATTATTATTATTATTATTATTTTTTTAAATTAAGTTTTAACTACTCTGTGGGCTGATTAAATACTCAGACTAATACATGTAACAAAAGAATGAAGAGATACAGAATGGGTACATTGTGGTAATTACTGTACATTTTATTTTCAGACTTGAGAAAAATTATGCAGCTGATCACCTCAATAACAGCCTTTTCATGTTTTGTTGCTGCAACTGATACATGTGTTGCCTTTGGAAATTTTATATAATTGCATTAATTACATTAAACTAGTTAAGTGTAAGACTAAGAGAAACTGAAGTGGTATTTAAAACTGAATTGTGGTCATTACAATGTATTTCCAAACTTTCAAAATATGGAAAACACTTACAGATGTGTTTTGAGATGTCTTGCATGACTATTGTGCAAGGTTCTGTTTCATTAATGCCAAATTATTGTTCATTGCATATTTAATGTCCATGTAGTAAAGTGACTTCAGCATTTGCAGGTGACTAATATAATATTTTATAATATTTAAACAAGGGGAACATACCTACATTGTTAAATATTTACTTTTTTAATGCATTTGCAATATTAAAGAGCCCATAGTCTCCACTATCACTGAGCAAGCATTAGCACACTACAGTCTAATATCACACAAACAAGAGAAGGTAAACATTATGTCACATTTTTGGATTTGCTTTGTTAAACTACTTAAATGAATATATTTTTGTGCTGAAATTAATTCTATTATTCATTTGTTTTAAATTTCCAGAGATCCATGTAAAAATCTGCCATCTCCAACTTGTATACATATTAAATACATGTAACGCACATAGTAATGCTCACTTGAATTTAACAGTGGAGAGACAGGACTGGATGTGGTTCAGGTGCTGTATAAATTATGCATGATTTGCTGTTCTGAAACCTTGTCTGTCTTGACCCTTTCATTAATCATGTTTTCCATACCAAAGCCAATCTTACGCTATGCCAGATTGTCTGTTTATTGTTTACATCTGCCACAATACATCACTGTAAAACAAGCACTAAGGACGTACAGGTGTTCTCTTAAATATTTAGGTCCAAGCTGACTGTCTAATGCTCCAGTGTACTAGTCAGATTTTAGTAAGGTAGAACTCTGGTATTGTTTGGGTCTAGTTTCCATTTAACAAGCAAGCCTTCATCTACACTAAACTGTGATATATAACAGTGGGTTAGTGAAAAATGAAGCCAGAGCCCATCTTCCAGCCAGACAAACGCCATAAAGAAAAGAGACACTGTGCAAACACACATCTGTCACTTGCTCAGGGGGTGATTTAATACCACATCCAGAAAGAATAAGATGTGTTTGCACCCAAAGCCATATTTCCGCTCACGATAGCATCTGTAGCATCACAATAATATCTTGAGTATCTAGTGAGTCATTGCAGTCAGATAATATACAAAAATATCAATAATGTATGCGGTTAATTTGTCATTTGTAAACTACTATTTACATGTTGATATTTACATTATGCAAACATTATTGTACAGCCGTGGCCAAAAGTTTTGAGAATGACACAAATATTAAATTTTACAAAGTCTGCTGCCTCAGTTTTTATGATGGCAATTTGCATATACTCTAGAAAGTTATGAAGAGTGATCAGATGAATTGCAATTAATTTCAAAGTCCCTCTTTGCCATGTAAATGAACTTAATCCCAAAAAAACATGTCCACTGCATTTCAGCCCTTCCACAAAAGGACCAGCTGACATCATGTCAGTGATTCTCTCGTTAACACAGGTGAGAGTGTTAATGAGGACATGGCTGGAGATCACTCTGTCATGCTGATTGAGTTAGAATAACAGACTGGAAGCTTTAAAAGGAGGGTGGTGCTTGAAATTATTGTTCTTCCTCTGTTAACTATGGTTACCTGCAAGGAAACACGTGCAGCCATCATTGCTTTGCACAAAAAGGGGTTCACAGGCAAGGATATTGCTGCTAGTAAGATTGCACCTAAATCAACCATTTATCGGATCATCAAGACCTTCAAGGAGAGAGGTTCAACTGTTGTGAAGAAGGCTTCAGGGCGCCCAAGAAAGTCCAGCAAGCGCCAGGACCATCTCCTAAAGTTGATTCAGCTGTGGGATCGGGGCACCACCAGTGCAAAGCTTGCTCAGGAATGGCAGCAGGCAGGTATGAGTGCGTCTGCACGCAAAGTAAGGCGAAGACTTTTGGAGGATGGCCTGGTGTCAAGAAGGGCAGCAAAGAAGCCACTTCTCTCCAGGAAAAACATCAGGGACAGACTGCTATTCTGCAAAAAGTACAGGGATTGGACTGCTGAGGACTGGGGTAATGTCATTTTCTCTGATGAATCCCCTTTCCGATTGTTTGGGGCATCTGGAAAAAAGCTTGTCCGGAGAAGAAAAGGTGAGCGCTACCATCAGTCCTGTGTCATGCCAACAGTAAAGCATCCTGAGACCACTCATGTGTGGGGTTGCTTCTCAGCCAAGGGAGTGGGCTCACTCACAATTTTGCCTAAGAACACAGCCATGAATAAAGAATGGTACAAAAACATCCTCAGAGAGCAACTTCTCCCAACCATCCAAGAACAGTTTGGTGACGAACAATGCCTTTTCCAGCATGATGGGGCACCTTGCCACAAGGCAAAAGTGATAACGAAGTGGCTCGGGGAACAAAACATCGACATTTTGGGTCCATGGCCAGGAAACTCCCCAGACCTTAATCCCATTGAGAATTTGTGGTCAATCCTCAAGAGGCGGGTGAACAAACAAAACCCACAAACTCTGACAAACTCCAAGCATTGATTATGCAAGAATGGGCTGCCATCAGTCAAGATGTGGCCCAGAAGTTGATTGACTGCATGCCAGGGCGAATTGCAGAGGTCTTGAAAAAGAAGGGTCAGCACTGCAAATATTGACTCTTTGCATAAACTTCATGTAATTGTCAATAAAAGCCATTGACACTTATGAAATGCTTGTGATTATACTTCAGTAACAGTTAGTAACATCTGACAAAAAGATGTAAAAACACTGAAGCAGTAGACTTTGTGAAAATTAATATTTGTGTCATTCTCAAAACTTTTGGCCACGGCTGTAGACCATGAAGCATTGTTGATGTGGGTACGGGGGTTGGGTGGATTGATTGACCTAAGCCCAAAAAACCAAAGATCCCAAACGCAAGAGCTGAAAAAACCCTTTTCAATTGAAATCACACTGTATAATATTTTAACATTAGTTTCAGAACCTTGAAGGTTGTCTTTGCTTTCTGAAGAATGCTTTTCGAAGAATTGTATAATCACTCAGAACTTTTAAAAGTTGTTGTAAATGTGATACCCTTACACGTTTGTCTATCTAATAAACCATTATTCCACTTGTCATGCATACAGTTCTCAGAATGGTTTGTGTTTTGAAAATATGCATTCATATCTGAATATCTTATTCATACAGGCTCTAGGTAGTCATGTTGATAAGTGAAAGATTGTGCTAGATGAATATATTGTAGTTGGTCTTAGATAATAATCTACATGGCTTCATTGCTGCTGTTCTTTATGAACTATAAATGTATGTATTTGGAAACTACACTACATGTTTAATTAATTATGTGCATTTATGTGTAATATTTATCTATGCAGGGACACACATCAGTCTTCTATAGCCGTATTTGCCCCCTTTTCCATTCAAGCACACAGTAATCCACATTTTATTTTATACTGGTTTGGAGAACTTTGCATTTGTTAGCTGGAGGATCATACACTGGTAGTAATATAATAAAAAAATTAACCTTTTTTTTTTGACAGGGAAATCATGATTGGTAGACATGTAATGATATATACACATTGTTTTCTTTTAAAATTAAGAGAAAGCAATAATTATAAGCATGTTTTCATGTGTAGTCCCACCAAGAACCAACACATTCTGTCTCTACTTCTTCCTTCTTAACTAGAACCAGTAGGAAAGTGCTATGCAAAAAAGTAAAACTCTAAACCTGGAAGACAAGGTGGACTAAATTTGCCATCCAGCATTAACTTGGGATATTATTGTGAACCAGTGAGGCACTTTGGTTTTCAGTTAATATGTTTCATAGCCTTCGAGGTATAGATGAGGCTTTCAAAATACTGTATCTCAGAATATTGCTAAAGGACTGAAGAGCTAAAGAAATCCTGTCATGCAAATGCAGGTGAAGAAGGTCTTGGTGCCTCTATGCTGCTATTGGCACGAGGGAATTGGCTTATGATTCTGGAGACTGCTGGGTAAACCTGCAGATTCTAAAAATGTTCTGTTCAAAAATGTTTACCAGACAGAACCTTGGTCCATTAGGCTGTCTCAGAACAATTCCTGTGCTGAAAGCCCTACACCCACACAATCTCCAGGAGCAGTGAAAACAATGGAATTGTATGCCATTTAATTGTACTGACTGCCAAAAAGCCTTCTCATATATTCTAAGCAATCTTTCTTGCTCTGAAAAGTTGTATCGATTTTGTATAGATTCTATAGATTTTCTTACAAATAAGCAGTCCAGCAGGGTTGTAACAGGGTTGTACAAGGTAGAGGGGTCTGGTATGATTCAAGTGCTAGCAGTCAGAGAAAGAATGGGAGGTGTCACAGGAAGACTGAGGACAGATTTTCAATGGGGTTTAAGTCTGGGCTCTGACTAGGCCATGCAAGGACATTCACCTTTTTCTCCTTCAACCACTGTGTGGTCAGTTTTGCTGTGTGCTTTGGATCATTGTCATGTTGGAAGGTAAACCTTCATCCCATTGACAACTTTATGGCAGAGGGCAGCAGATTTTCCTCAAGAATTTGACGATATTTTGCCCGATCCATTTTCCTTCTATCCTGACAAGTGCTCCAGTCCCTGCTGCAGAAAAACACCCCCATAACAGGATATTACCACCTCCATGCTTTACTGTAGGAACGGTGTTATTCGGGTGGTGAGCTGTATTGGATTTCCTCCAGACATATCATTTGGTTTTGAGGCCAAATAATTCATCTCACCATAACACCTTTTTCCATGTGGCCTCAGAATCTTCAAGGTGCGTTTTGGCAAAGCTCAGTCATGGGTGGCTTTTTTCTTGCAACCCTCCCATACAAGCCACATTTGTGGATAATTTGTGATATTGTTGTCACATGCACACAATGACCAGTCTTTGTCATAAATTCCTGCAACTGCTTCAGAGTTGCTGTAGGCCTCTTGGTAGCCTCTCTGACCAGTTTCCTCCTGGCTCTTTCATCCAGTTTGGAGCAACGTCCTTATCCAGGGAGGGTCTGTGTTGTACCAAATACCTTACCCTTCTTAATAATAGACTTCACTGTGCTTCTAGGCATTGATAAAGCCTTTGAAATTTTTTTGTGTCCATCTCCTGACTTGTGCCTGTCCACAATTTTATTCCGGAGATCTTTTGACAGTGCCTTGCCACCCATAGTTGATTGTTTGATTCAGCTGCACTACAAAATGCTCCAGGAAAGCTCTTTTCATGCTGAGCTAATCAAAATGACCACCACAGATCACAGTTGAAAGTCAAATGGCTTTGTGTGCCATTGAGAAGGTGATTAGTTACACCTTATTGAGATTACAAGTCAGTTTTAGGAGGGGGGTGATCCTTTTTCCAACTCAGTGATTCTGGTTGGTGTTATATCTTTCACTTGGATGTTATAAGTTGCACTGAGTAAATACAGCTGGATAAAACAAGAACGGTGTCCGTCTTCATTTCAGGCTGAAAAGCAACAAAATGTGATTATTTTAAAGGGGGGTGATTCTTTTCTATACCCACTGTATCAGTATTGAACACTTGGCACAGCAGTTCATAAGCTTTTGTTGCTGTTTAAATATGGCTAAAAATGGTGCTCCATGACTGGAGGAGAAGAGATAACAAAGATGTCACACTCTCAACAATTTCTCTCTTGAATAGCTCTCTGATGGAAAACTTCATCCAGATCTTTAGCTCGCACAAGAGCTGGGCTGGGTTGTATCCAAATGCTTGATTAGGCCAATGATGAGGCAGTGAGGCCAATGATTAGAGAAGAGGTCTCTAATTAGATACTACAAACATGTGGGCAAAAGATCTAACCTTGTCAGGCTCTGTTTGACTTTAAGCTCATGGAAGAACTGGCCCAAGAATGTAAATAAAGAACTACAAAGAATCTTTCGTCGTGCTCCTCTTCTGGTGACCCACATATCAGTATGTTGTTTCTTTGACAAAACATTGTGATGTGCACCACTGAAAGCATTTGGAAACTGATGAAATTGCAAATAGCAAAACTAGCAAAAAAAAAAAAAAAAAAAACTGCCATCATCTGGACCACCAAGCCCTAAACACAGATTTTTTTAATCTGCAATCCCAGAAACAAATGCTATGTTTCCCTGTTCTGCCCTATGGCTATGTCTTTGCTACCATTATATGTACAGCATCATTATTTAGGATAACAATTTGGAGAGTCCAGATGGAAGATACTGTAGTATGGTTCTCATTACTACTGCAATCATACTGTCACCTGAAGAGTAATGAGCTGTTTCAAAGTGTTGGTTTATCAACAAAATAACTGAATATTCACTATTATGCAACAGCAACATTTATTATACTTGAAAAATACATAGAAAAAAAGAGAGCTAGAAACAAAGTCCCTCATTTACAATGATCCCAAACAACATGTATTACTTTGTAATTTGCACATACAGTGGTGATTTACAATAACTTACAATAAGCAAATTCGGATCTCAAAGAGACTCTTAGAAGAGCAAACTAAAACTGAAATCAATGTTGATTAGACACATGATGAGATGTATCAAAACAATATACAATGTAAATGTAAAACAAATCAACATAGACATTAGTGTGCATTATGTTAGGAATGTATACTCTATGTGAATCAAAATGCTATTGGCATTAGAACTGTGATGTGAATATCTAATATGAAATCAATTTTATAGTGGTCATATTAAGTCATCATTCTGAGAAACTTCTGATTATTCTAGTAAGGCATCCTTTTGATGAGCTATCTTATTATTAAGACTTGGTAAAGTGTCTTGTGTCTAGTGTCTTGTTTTCAATTTTAATTGCCCTATTTGTTGTGGTTTGATCACAGCATAATTATATTATTCAAATAAAACTTCTGACTGTTTGTTTTGAAGGTGATAGTCATGTGCTTCATCCTAGTTGTGCTAAGTGAGAAACTGGATAGTGCCAGGGCCTAGAGTCATCAAGTTAATAACAGATTACAATCCAAATCCAGATGGCTTCTCAATCTTGTAGATCTTCCTGGCAAGCATGCAACACTCTCCAGTTTTTATAATTCAGAAAAGCCTGGCACATTTTTCTTTAATTGTGAATATGCAGACTTTTGGCAGCAATACAAAGCCACACATACTGAAAAGAAATTATTCATACATGAGAAGAAAACCCTGAAAATAAACAGTGGGAAGGAATATTTTTAATTATCTATCTTGCAGTACACAAAATTGCTGCCTTCAGTTGTATTCAAGACATAGATACTTAGATACATCTGATTATATAAATTTATGCGTTGTGAGATATGGCCAGGTGAGTTAATGATCTCCTGTGTGTTCCTGTGGACATGGCTAATCTACTTTCCTCTGCTAATGCCAATTTTGCAGAGGACAGATGTAGATGTGCTGCAGGAGCTCATTAGGCTGGCTGTGAGTAAATGAGCCTACCAACTTCACAAGGACACCTCTGAACTAACACATTCTCCCAACAGTCCTTAGCTACAGGTCTATCTGACCAAACAAGCTGTTGTGCTTGCTTTTAGCAATCGAGCCAGCTTAGTTTACTGTTGCTTCAAATAACAACCAAGATCAAATTTTTAGGTCCACAATTTATTTTATGTTGTTATTGTAAATTATAGAATAGAGATTGTTCATTATTTTGTATAATATATTTCCTGTTGAACAATCTTGTGCAAAATGAACATTCTGTATTAGGAAAAATATATATGTACAGTAATTAATAAGAAAGTGTACATATAAACTTTTCGAATGTCTATTCCCCAAATGTCTTTCCCCAGACACCTAGTAGTGACCATAAAACCTTGTATACAAGCCCACTCCAGTTTCTACACTGCTGGCTTCTCTTTAGGTCATAGAGACTAGATCTAATACAATCTTCATACAAGTGAGATCTAAACACAATGGGCAAGTAAGTCTATGGGCAAACCTAAAACTTCCTCCTCAGCTACTCTGAGGTCAGTTGAGAAGCAATAATCACTGCTGACTCTACAGTCTCAGAATGCAATTTTCTCTGCATAGTAGACTACATTCTGCCAAATATTATCAGGACGTCACTATGTCCATATTGAATTTGACAATTGGAAATAGGCTACATGAAACAAAAACTTTCAAAATGGTTCTGGATCTCTGTGTCCTCACAGCCAGTTATGACCATGCTTCAAACTAATATCAGGTGTCCAGCTGCTTCCATTTTCTCTAGATAATTAGCTTCATTTATTCTGGTCATCTATGCAGCCATGTGAATGTTGCAAAGGGTGTGAGCAGTTTTTGCCCTGTATATGATCCTCTGAGGCTACAGCAAAGTAGAGGAAGACAATGACAGCAGTGTTTGGCGATCCTGTACAATATACTGTCAGATTTATTTTTTGTCCCTGAGGATTTTAATGTAGACTTCAGTATGTTACTTTATGATCCCCATATATATATATATATATATATATATATATATATATATATATATATATATATATATATATATATATATATATATATATATATATATATATATATTTGAATATCATGGAAAAGTTAGTTTTTTCCCCAAAAGTTCCACTCAAAAAATGGAACTTTCACATATTCTAGATTCATTATACATAAAGTGAAATATTTCAAGCCTTTGTTTTGTTTTAAACTTGATGATTACGGCTTACAGCTCATGGAAATGAGATACTGGAAAAATCCAGTGTCTCAAAAATATTACAATAAAGAATTTACAATACAGCTATGTCGACCTGAGAAGAGCTCTAATCAGCTAATTAACTCAAAACACCTTTTTTACTCAAAACACCGTTATTCAGTGGTCCAAAGTCGTCTTTCCGAATGAAAGTAAATTTTGCATTTCATTTCGAAATCAAGGTCCCAGAGTCTGGAGGAACAGTGGAGAGGCACAGAATCCAAGTTGCTTGAAGTCCAGTGTGAAGTTTCCACAGTCAGTGATGATTTGGGGTGCCATGTCATCTGCTGGTGTTGGTCCACTGTGTTTTCTCAAGTCGAGAGTCAATGCAGCCGTCTACTAGGAGATTTTAGAGCACTTCATGCTTCCATCTGCTGACAAGCTTTATGGAGATGCTGATTTCCTTTTCCAGCAGGACTTGGCACCTGCCCACAGTGTCAAAACTACTAGTAACAGGTTTGCTGACCAAGGTATTACTGTTCTTGATTGGCCAGCCAACTCGCCTGACCTGAATTTTGTCAAGAGAAAGATGAGAGACACCATATATATATATATATATATATATATATATATATATATATATATATATATATATATATATATATATATATATATATATATATATATATATATATATATAATCAAAAATGGTCCACGGCTGTATTCTGAAGACCTCAGTTCAGCAGTGATCCCTACAATAACTTAGAAACAAGATAATATGATAGATTGAGGGTGTTTGGATTCTTTCCATAAAACACATGCACAGTTTTAACTCCACTGGGTTGTATTTGATACAGAGCCATTACTTCCATTAAACCTCATAAATATTAGTCTGAGTATTTTCTAAATCACTACTTTAAATAAAGTCTTTGATCCTGATATGTAAAATATGAAACCTAAATTTATGCGGTGTCAGCTCCCGAGTTTCCTTTTTGACAATTTATTCATTTAATCCACACAGCATACTGGGATTTGTTTATTTACCATCACTTTTCATACAGTATATTCTAATTTTTTGTCATTTATAAAGCCAGTATATCACAAAATTGGGTGTTTTGTAGGTACTGTAAATTGCTTCTAGGTGTGAATGAGTGTGTGAATGTGGACTGTCCCATACAGGATAGTCTCTACATCCAGGATAAATTTGTTAAATGAATGAATGAATGAATGAATTAATTAATTAATTAATTTTAAATGGACAAATGACATTTTAGGTCAGGGGTTCCCAAACATTTTTTGTCAGTTTATTTTACCCATTCCTAATTTATGCACTTAAATACCTAAATTATTTGCCTTAAGTACCCCTTGTGACTTTAAGTAGGCTAAGATTAAGTGAAAGTTTTGTAATAAATGGCAAAAACTGTTAGTTAAAACAAGTTAATTTTCAATTTGTAAAATATGTTAACTTCTTTATTATTTTTGTTTTTTTGTCATGTCATTTGACAATTTATAAATTTTATTAGAATTTCTTCTATCAGTCTTATGCCAACACAAATCTCCAGTTGGGAAATCCTGCTTTAGGTTATAAATTTGATTTCTCCCTAATATGCAATGTTTTGCATACATATCGCATAGTTATGTTCTAATTTCCTTTGGAGCAGTTTCATTTGCAAAGAAGCATGGTTGACAAACACAGGATATGGAACTACTTCTACTAAAACGACAAGTGTATTGGAGTTTTTAGGTCAGCTGTGCTTTTGAGTTGTTCTGCAGATGGTAATTAAATCTTTAACTGTCATGGGGTTAAATTGTCACACTGATTTAATTATCACCCTGAAAATTAAGCACACAGATTCAGCCCCATCCCTATCTGATTTATCTTTTCCATTAATAACCACAACTTTAATTGTACTATTCAATCGGGGAAATACTTATTCAAGGCCAGGCTCTGGGAACCAAAACATGAGAGCTAAAGCAAGCAAAGATCTTACAAGGTCAGGACTTCACTTTTGTCTAACACGTTTTACAGTTTTTAAAACTGTAGACTGTGACCTTTTCATGTTTTAGTATATACATATAAAATCTATGAGATATTTTATCAAATACATATGAACAAAACAGGGTATATGTGAAAATCATGCAGAAAATTAAGTGAGAAGGAAAGGAACTTCAGAATAGAGAATAGCTACACTGCAAGAAAATTCACATTGAAAATATTGTACATAGAAGTTGTAAATCCGTAATGAATCATTGACAACTAACAGGTGTATGTAACAAGGAGGGGGGTGTGGAAAGGAGGAGGGGTGGAGATAGAGATCAGTATGCCAGTGAAGCTGAGCCAGTGGCTTAAGAAAACACTCCTGAACCCATATGCAATATTTTGGACCAGGACAAAATACATTGTGTGTCAGAAATTTCATGCAACACAACCAATATCATTATTTAATGGTAGACAGCACAGACTTTTAAGACACACTTTAAGACAACGTATACACAAATGTTTAGCCTCATTTATAGTTAGATTATGGCATTTGTCAATCTGTATCTTTTTAATGCTCCTCTTTTGCACATGTATTGTACCTATATGACAGTACACACATTTTTTTTTACCTTTGAAATGAAATGTATACATATTATAAACATTTGCTTTACCCAGTTCCTTCAGAGTTGTGTTAAAATTGAGTGTTTATCACATCTAATTATTATCCAAATTACTGAAGCTCAGATTAACAACTTTAAACCACACATATTGGAAAAAATATAACATTTATGTGGTAAGTAAGTGGTAAGAAAAGCACCAAAGCAAAGCAAATTAATTCATTAACCACTTGCACTGAGAATGGTCCATGAGGCCTCTGAGGTGCCTGACTCATTTACACAAGCACACTATGCATACCTCCATGACACAACACTGAACTGAGTGTTCATAGGCTGCAGTAGAACAGCAACACTGGCTTGGCAGATTGCATTAGTATGCAATCAGAAGCCAGGAAAAAAGACTAAAAGCAAAATCTGTATGTGGCCTACACTGAGATCTAATTGTGCATTCCCACCAGCAGCAATTTTTCACTTTGCATGGCTCAATAAACACTCTACAGTGGTCGCTTGTGATTGTTCCTATCTTTAGTTGATGGTTTCTGTAGTTTCACTGGTAGCGCCAGGCTCGTGCAATATGCACACCAGCTACACACATAAAACCACCAATTTAATCAGAAATCAGATGTAACGTCTGACATTATCCAAACTGATTTCTGAATTAACCTGGACTTAACATAAAAAGTTTCACCACTCAGGTGGCCGAGAGTAACCCCGAGAGGCCTTCTGCTTCCAGACGCCCTTGGAATGCAAAAGGTGGGGGGAAGACACGACCCCCCCCCCCCCCTTCTGCAGACACACACACACACACACAACTTACACTCACAATAGAGAAACCTTTCATGAACCTAATGGGTGTGAACGTCTGGAAAACTTCACGATTAGGTTCATCAGCAGGGGTCAACTAAAACTCCGACCGAGGGCCTGTAAATCTCTCATCTAATCTCTGTTTACGACCACATGGATTAGCATCGGAGCCGAAAAGGCTGGAAGGAAAATGTCCTCCCTAAAGGTCACCCTGAGGTGACCAAAGAACGGTGGGACATTAGAAGAACACCAGCCCCCTCTTCTGGACAGACACACGGAAAAAGACACGCGTTCCTCTTCACTCCTTTTGCCTACTCTCTCTTCTCTTTTTCTCTTTATCTTTTGACTTCATCTTTAACTTCACCTTTGGCTTCACTTTTCTCTCTCTCGCGGACTTACTCTCTTCCGCCCTCTTTTTTCCGGTACTCCTCCGGACTCTCCTTTGTCTAGGTTAACCACGTGGCAATTACCTCTCTCTTTCTTCTTTCTACTTTGGCGAGACCCAACTCCGTTTACCCCGACTCTACCGACGCGGAAGATTCAGCAAACTCCTCGCTAAATCTACGAACCAAGGACCCTCGTGAACGGCATAAAATTAATGCAAGTATAAATTTTAATTGATCTATAGAGGTGTCCTTTTAAGCCAGTGCCCCTGTTGAAGGTGAATTCAATTCATTGCTGATTCTCAAGGTTAAAATGTGTGTTCTGCCATTCTGTTATTTTCATCATTTTTCCTTTTGTTTCTTTCACTTTCCCTGTATATATGTATTATTTGTTTATACCTAGTTGTGTATATCAGTAGTTTTTACGTAGTTATTAAAATCCAGGGTTATCACGCTGGATCGTCTCTGTTTTTACTCATGGCAAGGTTCAATTTTAACGTTGCTTTCGCTACGCGCTGTATTTCTTTTAACTTAGAATAAACTATACTTCGTGGCCAGAAGAATAATTTATTCTTTTAGAGTAATACGAAGATTGCCCTGGTAAGTTTGGTGGACAAACAGATCAAGCTGCTTCGCATTTAATTCTAAAGCTAGACTACAGTAAGTCAGTAATTAATATAACATTCCCTGTCATGGTCGATTTATATCCATAACTAATCAGAACACACTTTGATTAGAGATATAGATATATTTCACCCATTTGAGCTAGATTCGCTACACAGATGCTTTTGAACTAAAACTAAAATGAAGGAGGGAAAAGTGTCTATAAAATGTATCCGTGCAGTGCATGTCCGCTGGTCTTAAAATAACCCTAAAATAACATTTTGCTTTTCATAATGTCTGCCAGCTATTTTGTGGGCCTAAGGGCCTGATGTACTGAAATAGAAAAGCAAAGACACTGGGGTTGTTCTGTTTTTGGTAAAACACTTAGCAGTGGAGTGAGCGTCACCGACTGGCTCAGGAGCTTCGAGTCGGAACAAATATGTTAAATTAAGAAAACACAGATAGTGTTTCACAGCCAGGGAAAAAAAAAGAAACCTCGCATCATCTATCTCTCTCCTGTTGGTAGTCACCAAATCTCTTCACATCTCAACTGCATAAAGTTAAATGTCCCTCAGCTTTGTTGCATCACTCGCCCTGCCCACTTTGCCTCATCAATTGCTGTTGCCTGACATTGCCATGTCTAATTGTAAATCACTTCCAGGCATTTCTTGATTTGCTGCCTGTGTGAATGCATGGTAAGATTTAATTTTGGGCCATTGAGGCTGCAGATTCACAGATAGAAAGCTGATTACACACCAACAGGATTGTAAACTTACTGCTGATCTTCTTTCAGATCTCAAATTTACCTCTCAACACTCAATTCTACAAGCAAACTTGTTAGAATAAGATCAGTGAAAAGCACCCGCAAATATTTAACACATTTTCACACTTTCATACATGGAGTATTTAGTAGGTGTAAATCAATCCCTGGTGGTGGTTTCATCTGAGCAGATATGAACACCATAACTGTATTTATGTGCAACCTTAAACAACTAGCCTGAAACTGCTTGCGAGAGGTGGTCTCCGAATGAACCCTAGTTCTATTCAATCACAACAAGAAAACTAACTTATTGAGTCCCTAACTGTTTTTTTCTGTTTTTGTTTCATAGTATTTCCATTGAATTACAGAAGTAATTAATGGTGTCCCAAAAGGTATATTGTGCATTATCAAAAATGAATAAGACAGTGAATAGTCTTTTTCACATAACAGATTTCCAGTTATGTAGCACGACAAGTCTTCATTAACAAAGACTAATATGTGAATACACTTTTATGTGTTCCTTAAAAGAAAAATGGTACCCAGTGATTGGATGATGCATTTGTCTAATGCATGCTATTATAATGACCAAATGTTGATAGATCTAAATTCTACAATAATATATAATCATGAATTTTGCAAAATGCAGAGGCTGAGAGACATGACAAATAATAAATTAAATGCTATTTTATTCTGCAGTTCCTTTTTAAATAGAGCCCCCCCAAAAACATGTAGCATACCTACTGTATAGGTTCATATATGGCACTGCTGGAAAAGACATGAGATCTCAAAAATCTATGTGGAGCATAAAAATCAGAACTAATGTTTCGCTGTGTGCACCTAGCTTTAATAATGCTTTGTATGAGGACTTTGTACACAAAGGCAAACTAGGATTATTTATACCAAGGCAATGATAAGAGGACACAGGTGTGAGTGATAATTAAGGTCTAGTGGCACATGATGGATGGTGGTCAGAGAGTTGTAGATAGAGATAGTGTGTAGAGGTTTTTAAGATTCATCTCTGATGTGTGAATTGGTTTAATAATACTAAGAAAGCTAAGCCTGGATTCCTAAAGCTCAATTATTTATGAATTATCCAGATTCAACATTAGGAAATGAGGGAGTGATCTTACATTTCACAAGTATAAAAACTGTTTTCCCGTAAGGTCCTGAAAGCGAAAGTGAGCTGTTTAATCCAGGGTGCCTGAGAATAGATCATGAGTGTAATGATTAAGCAGACACTAATGGCCCTGAGTGGCAGTTTTGCTCTGGAAGCAAGCCCATTATCCTGCCGATGGAGAGGATTCAGGGCCATATAACTGCCCCAGTGAGGTATGAGGTATGGAGACTCATCAGTTGGAGGTGTTTATCATTAGAGCTACATTTGCTAATCACACAGGGATGGGTAATACATCAGCAATTATGTACAACTGAGGAGGACTATGAGTGACAGAAACTATTATGCATAGGAGTCACGGAGATTAAGGACTCAAGGAATGTTATAATTGTGGATAATTGAAACCTGATTAGTTGATAGGTTGAATGAATAGAAAGAGGTGGTTTACAAATGATCATTTAGTCTACTAAACTTTTACCCCTTCAAATCATCAGGGGTGGTGAGATTCACCTGGATACCTTCTTGTGCATCTGCACACTCATATCGAGGCCTTCCTACAAAGTCCTGAAGTTATGTATGAGGCGATATTTGCAATGTCATCTCTTCTGCCTCTGTGAGTGTATTTTAATACATTGTGAGGGCTTTTCTAACAAAATGCTTGGAGCTTGCTAGCTTTGAGTTGGTTTTTCCATTTCAGCATTGCTAGATAATGGTCACTGTTTATTTGTCTGCTGCTGCCCTACCTTTGATAAAATTTTATTTAGTAACTTAAAATCTCACTAAATACACTGGTGAGGCCCTGGGTAAATATTAGTGATACAGAACTATACACTAATTGCTTTTTAAGTCAATGAACAAGAGCAGGACTGGTTGTCAAACCAATACCTGTTGAATAAACAGTTGACCAAGAAAAAAACGTAAACATTTGAAAAACGTATTCAAAGTGCAGTAAGGTGGAAGGTGCTAAGCACATGTTGCCTATGTGTGCCTCAAACTAACTTTTAATGTACCTGTCATTATACTATTTGAAATTCAACAGGTTAACAAAAGAAAAAATATTCTTTGTTCAGCTTGGTTAAGTTCACCCTGCTGTCACTTTTGTACTTTAAAATAGCACTAACTCCAGTAATCCATTCTATCAGAAATTTGTCCTGAGTCACCTATTGATAATGTCAAAAGTCAATGAACACAGACCTGTCAATGGAATTAATGAGACCCATATTAGCATCCAAGCTTCATACGACAGCCCAGCAGATTATTATAATAGGAAATTTGAAATTCAGTCATATTACAGGACGTGGTGGATCACAATGTTGTATTGGGACAACAACATTCAGTGTTCTGGCAAAGTACATGACGTCAAACCAGAAGCTTTCTACTTTCCACTGTTTTCACCACTCTGTGCTGTGCTGGATGTCACCTAGTGATAAAAGTGTCAAATGTCAATGAACACAGACTGGTCTGTCAACTCAGTAAGGTATATGACATATTCTATAGATTAAATGAAGCGCATTTTCAATAGGTACTGTAGAGTGTCGTATAGCCCAGTTCACAAAGTGCTACATAAACAGCTGGAAAATGACAACAGTAAGAAAAGAGCAATGCAGATAATCATAATAACATTAGGGCTAGCATACAGATAAAGCAAAGGCAAAACTTGAAAGAATGGTGAGGACTTTTGAAGCCCTTCTTGGTTTATCGGCCTAGATTTCCTGAAGACATTGTTTTTCTGGGCTCCAGGTCTGTCTTCTGGCACATATTACATCAGTTTATGGCTGAATAACAATAATTGAGTTTGACAGTTTAAAGTTCAGAGCCTAGTGGAGCCTGACACTTGTCAACTCAGATGTTAGACATTACCTGAGACTACAAGAATACTCAAATGATTTGTATCCTAAAATAATTTTTGATTGCATAGCTCTGTAACATGAAAATTATAATCTTATAAATAATGAGTTAGCTTATGTTGAAGATTCCATAGAAAAAGAGAATCTTAAATTAAAAGACAGTGTCTCGATTTCAACCTGTCAAAATTCTATGTTAATTTTTGGCCATTTTCTCAAGTACGAAGGCCAAGTGCCTCCTCTTATTTAATTGCTATTGGATGATTTCTCCTTCAGAATAGCTGTCTGGATGGATCCAGCCAAAGGTATCGACAGTGATTGTTAGTAACTCCATTTCTTCTCTCCTCATGCCAGCATAAAACTAGGCCAAAGCATCTAGGATTCATGCACAAACAACCATGGTCATGCCATGTGCCATAAACAGACAGCAGCACAAAATAACTCATAGTGTGAGTGTGAAATATCTTCATAAGAATTAATGAATCAATCAACTAATTAATTATTTAATTGATTGATTAATTGTTTTTGTATGAGAAAAGACAAAAACACATTTTAGAGCAAATCATCATAACATTGCATTTGTTCAAAATTATTTACAGTATCTGACGACAATTATCACCTGCTGTTTTTAGGCATACCTTGTTTAGTTTTCTGAAAGCTGGAAACTGTGTAAATGGGAGTGTGTACATAAGTTTCACATATAGTTATTTTCTTGTGTACACGTTTCTAGAATATCAGCTAGAACAAACATTACATTCAAATTTTACTTAGTCATCATTCAGGTGTGATGTTTGTAAATTAGAGTTTAAAAATCAATAAGGAGAGCTAATTGCTAAGTATACACTATATATGAGCTTTCAGACAGGCAGAAAGTATTGTTTCTTCCTCGACATAAAGGAAACTTCATTAGGCAAGAGACTAATCCATAACATTGTTTTTTCAGCCTGTAAAAAAGTGTTGGAAAAACAAAGTGAATGCTCAAATCCTGCTTAATACACAGACCTCTTCTTTTGTATTTTAATGGTGTATTGCTGATATTTATGGCCTATTTACTAGTAGTCATATCTGAGTACAAGTAAATATATATTTTTCTAGGAAACAACTTTATAGTTTATAACTTGCTATGGCAGCAAAAAGAGGAAGCTAAAAGAGAAAAAAAAAAAACTCATCTACACGCACGGAACACTATAACCCCAAGTTCAACCAAAGAGGGCATCTGTTTTTTCTCCTTACGCTAGGTGAAACCCAATGCAACATGCAGTTAAATGAGGCAGGAAGCAAGTGAAAAAACTCAACTAGAGATGTATTAGTGTGAATCCAAAAATCATAAAGTCCATGGCTAGGGTCAAAACAGAGGCAAATAGCAACTAGGATAATCCATATTCAGCAATGAGCAAGTTCACAACCAGGAAACATGGAATACAGAAAGGCTCTAGGAAATAAGGCTCAGACTTAAAGCTATGAATGCACAATAAGACTTCACAAAAAGGTGCTGAAACAGCAAGGCATATAGATAAACCAATTAAAGGCTTAACACAAAACAGATGGACACAATCAAGTAACACACTAATCAAAGGATGGGGAGGAGACAAGGCAAACAAAAGCACATGCTAATGTAAACAAAAGCACATGACATGAATTCAAAACAAAACAACATGAGGGAGCTCCAGAGTGGCACAGCAGAAAAGTTTTTGTCATCTGTGTCTGAAAGTCATATAACTGGTGTTTTCTGGTTTTGATCTTGTTTCCACCTCATGTTTTTGATTCTTGCCTAGCCCATTTCATGTTGTTAGTAGATCGCCTGACACTTGCCTGTTTTTGACCACGATATCTGCTTCACGTGTTGGATTTTACTGCTGTTGCTAATAAACTGACTGGTGTTCCTAATATACTGACTTTTATCTTCATTTGCATCCGTCTTCGCCTCCATCACCCGCATTACCTGACACAGATACAGGGCTACAATACTGCAATATATTTTGCTCTGATTTTCCAAAGCTCTGCTAGGACATGTAGTCAAAGTGACAAGTGTGAATTCAATCACAGCTCAATTTTTTAGCACAAACAGTGCAACCAAACTGCTACCTGCGTAGCCCTAGGTTTGTGCCATTGTACTGCTGTCAAAAGCAATTTCTTCTTGTGAGAGACAGTGGTCATGGAGAATTACATCATAAAGACTTTCTGGCAGAGGTTTACTTATAGTTTACAATCTTGGCTCTGGTGATTTTTTTTTTCTTCATCAAGAAGAAAGGCAGTGGACTGCACTCGTACATCCTAGCATTTCAGTCACACCATTTTTCTGTTTCAGCTGCCCCTGGACTGCTGATTCCACTTTAACTGGTCAGAAAACTTACCAAATTAGTTTTTCCTGATATTTTATTGGACGGCATGGTGGTGCAGTGTTGCCACCTCACAGGGTCGCCGGCTTGATCTTGAGTTAATTAGTTTTCTCTGGGTTCTCTGCCAGTAGGTGGATTAACTAAAATAATTTAGTGTCTCATCCAGGCTATATTCCCATCTCACACCCAGTATTCCTGGAATAGGCTGATCTTGACCAGGATAAAGTGAGTGAGTGATTATATATTTAATCTCATACACGACTACTCTCCCTATTCTGGCGAGTGCTTAAAACATAGAGGCCTAGCTCTTCACGTCTGGATGGGTATTGGATCCCTAGATGTTTCATCAAGAGGAGGAAAAATACGGTCATTAAAAGTCGATATCAGCTAACTAACTTTTGGTAATGTTAGCAATACTTTCTGCTGAGAACTTTCTAGTTGTCCTATAACATAGCTAGCTAACAGGAAGCATGGAAAGGTCAGTCAATTATCAGCATAAATGAAAACAAATGAAGCACAGATACATTAACATAGATGCACTCAGTCTTCTGTTCAGTCCTCAAAGTGGCAGCGAATATACAGCACGATGTCACATGAAACCCAAGGATAAACTACTTTACAAGGTTAGTGATACCAATAATCCATCACTCAGAGGCCAGCAGATTTATTAAACTGGAAAAGACTCTGATGTTCACTTAATTCATATAATCCCCTCAAGAAGATATCAAATAGAATGCCTTAGGCAACAAACAGGGGTATTAAAAGTACCTGATGACACCTTTCATTCTTGTCATTGCCTTTCCTGTGTTCCAGGTCTTGTTAAGTCAGGTCCTTCTTGACATGCTCCAGCAGTTCATGATGGGATCTCATGAGTCACAACTACATATAGAGATAGCCATATCCATATTTATTTCCAGCAGTTTTTTTTTTCCTATAGCACAATATGTTCTCATTACTAAATGTAAGAGATTAAAGAGCGAAAAAGCAACTGAGTTCAAGAAAGATGCATAATTCAGAATCGCTTGAAAATGAAGCCCTTATGACTTGGCCTCAAACTGCCACTGTAGGCAGATCAGACTGCTATTGGGTTAATGATACACAGAAACCTTGCTATAGATGCAGCAACAAGAGACTGATTAATCCCCAAACGAACTGAAAACATGCATGTTATATTCAAAGGATTTTTATTTTAGATCAACTATTGTTTAATTAATGTGGAGAGCATCACATCACATCACTGGCAGTGAATTCATTAACCCTGAGGATATAATGAATGCCATTTCTAGCCTTTTTCCCATTAAATATAGTCATTTTCATATCTCAGACACAGTTTACTGCTGAGCAGTGAGCTACAGTTCATTAAAATGCACAGCCTTTTATATTCGTAGTCAATTGTGCAACAAAGTATCAGGGAGAATTTTGGTTTGCAAAAGACATTCATCTTTGTTTTCAAAAACTAGGTTATCATACTTTGTGTTATTTTAGGTTTTAGAGAAAAGTGTTGTTTTTCACCAAAATAATGTACATTTTCTATGTTTAGAATCCCATATGTGGTAGAATCCCAAATCCCAAACATTTCCCATCTGCCTGAGCTGATATATGTGTCTATATATGTCTATATACAATATTCTGCACAATGTCTACATCTCTATTTAATTTTAAGCAAATTTGTGATATTGACCATGTTAACACTTTTGTACAAAAGGTCAGATTTTCTGAGTCTTTTCTCTTCCACTGAAGCATGTCTTCACACGACACTCCAATTAATTTGATCTAACATGACTCATCAGGTTTCACACAAACTTTTTGATTTCATGCAAGCTTGTTTGCACACTGTGAACACATTAAAGCAAAAAGGGGACATACCAAATACTAAGAAAATGAAACTCATGTAAAAATTTATTATTATTATTATTATTATTATTATTATTATTATTATTATTATTATTATAAAGATTCTACTTTTCACTTAAGTTATTACTGATATCATCAATTGTAACCTTTGTGTTAAATTGGAAAGAAAAAAAAAAGCCAAACATTTTCACTAGTGATCTCAGACTTTTGGACCCCACTGTATACAACCCCAGTTCCAAAAAAGTTGGGATGCTGTGTAAAGTGTAAATAAAAACAGAATGCAATGATTTGCAAATCTCATAAACCTATATTTTATTCAACATAGAACATAGAACCTTTTTTTTTTTTTTTTTTTTTTTTAAATGGTACATTTTCTCAGTTTAAACATTTGATATGTTTTCTATGTTCTATTGTGAATAAAATATGGGTTTATGAGATTTGCAAATCATTGCATTCTGTTTTTATTTACATTTTACACAGCGTCCCAACTTTTTTGGAATTGGGGTTGTACATATACAGTACATGATATACATTACATGATATACTGTAAATATAGAGTTTATTGATTAGTTGTGCATTTCTATACATTCCACAAAATTACCAATATAATCCAATCCTTCCTCTGTACTACTTTTGATGACTAACATCTTTTAGAAGTATTACTATAGCACTTTATATGTCAGTGCTATAACACTAAAGCACCAGTGCTACTTGCGCAAAAAAAGTCAATACACAGCCCTAATTAGTTTTTTTTTTTTTTTAAATACAGTATAAAGTGCACAATATTGGCCCTGAGCATAAAAAAATGCAAGGCAGGCCTTGTTGGTTATTAAAGAATACCAGCAATCATGACAGCAAGTTAAGGTGAAAAATTAACATAAAACCCAAGAGAAATGTACTATGAATATGTAGTACCTTATCATGGTACTAAGTACATAGCAGAATGTTTCAATAAAAATTATAGTATTCACAGAACCACATAAAATTCATAATTCTAATGAGTAATGGTAATTTTGTTATTAAAAATGAATTTGCAAGAAAAGTTTCACAGCTAACCTTAAACATTCATAACTTCATCATATAAGCTGGCTCGTTAATTCTTACAAATGTGCAGTTATCCGGCTCTAACCATCTACTTGCACAGACCACAGTCAGAAAACAGCAAAATTGGATGCAAATGCAGGTTTACTGAAAATTGCCAGGGCAGACAAACCACAAGGGCAGAATCTATACACACTATACATGGCAGAAGCAAACTCATAACCTGGGCAACAAGTTAAACCGAAGATAACAATACACAAACAGGCAAAGCTATAAAAAAAAAAATATATATATGTGGGAGGGTCCCTGTTATTTGTAGTGTGTGTGTGTGCTGATTGGATACAGGTAAATGTAATCAGAAGCCTGCAGACTATGAAAGGGATACTGATTTTGTGAGTGGTCATGTGACATGGTTTGTTGTTTGTTGGATTGCTGAGGGTTATGCAAAGTGTAGTTTGTGGTTTCAGTGAAAGGTAGTGACAGAGACTTTACACACACACACACACACACGCACACGCACGCATACACACTTTATTAGAAACATCAATATACCTGCTTATTTATGCTATTATCCAATTAGGGAATCATCATCTAAGTAACACAATACACAAAAACATGCAGATGCAGGTCAAGCTTCAGTTAATGTTCACATCAAACATCAGAATAGAGAACAAATGAGATCTATGTGACTTTGATCATGGCATGACTGTTGGTGCTAGGTTAAGTATTTCAGAAACTGCTGAACTCCTGGGATTTTCACACACAACCGACTCTAGAGTTTACACAGAATGGAATGAACATCAAATAAACAAACAAACAAACAAAAAAAAACTTCTGCAAGCAGAAATGCTTTGTTGATTAGAAAGGTCAGAGTAGAATGTCCAGACTGTTTTGAGTTGACAGTAAAGGCACAGGTATGGTAACTCAGCAAAACTGGGTAATTGAAGATGAGAAGAATTGAAACTGAAAAGATTTTGGTTGGCTGCAAAATGAGTTAGGTTCCACTATACATATCTTAATTTTAGGTTTTACAGGGCTCTACTGCTTCCTAAAAACCCTCACCTTTTTCATATTAATCCTATCAGATATTACTCCTGTCATGTAGCCACAAGACTGGATCATGCCAGTGGATATGCACAGTGCATATTTTCACATTCTTATTTCACCAGAGCACAAATGCTTCGGTCTCTCTCTAGCCCCCAAGTATTCTCAAAATATATGCAGGAGGTTCTGTCACATCAGATTGCCAGAGGTATAAGGATACTGCTATATTTTGATGACTGGTTTCTACCTCCAAGGAGCAGGCCATCTGAGACATGCCCACCCTCCATGCCCATATTATGGTGCACTGGGACATTCCAGTAAACTTGGGAGCCTAACTAATTACACATGACTAAAGATTAAGACTATGGTTCCAAAGAACTCTGAGATAAGAAGATTATGGAGAGTAAATATGTTAAGAGTGTCTCATAATATATACAAATTGCCTTTGTAATGTAGACATGATTACATGGTGTTTGCTACAGCATAGACCCTGACACACTTTCTTCTAAGCTGTTCCAGCAAATAAAACTAAACATGGAAATTCTTACCAACTATTCCCAATCTTAACTAAGATAAAGACTCAATAGTTTACTTGTGATGAACTGCATCCTAGCCCAAAATTGGCATTTCATCTTCCTCTGATTAAAGAAGGGTCCATCACCCTTGATTGATTAGACAGTTTTTCAACATATTACATGCAGGGGCACATGCTAAAATACATCATGTTTAGTCAAATTCATGTAAGCCTGAAGCTCAAACTTGCAGGTTTATCATCTGTTAGGGTGAGTAAATCATTCTTACATACCAGTCATGCAAATACACAAGCCAAGTCAGGAGATACATGATATATAATGACATATATACTGTACATGTAGCAAATACACTATATATGAAACAGTATATCAAAACAGACAACTAGTGGTTATGTATATGTTAAGCAGACTTAAATAGAATTCATTTTTCAAAATGAAATGATCTGGAACTGATGATTGTTAGATTTTATTTACTACAGTCTAATCTCTTAAATAAAGCACCAAAGTAAAGAACACCAACAATATTATAAACAATAGTTTAAATTCATGCTACATTAAAGTTGTCTGTTTTTATTCAATGTACTCATTGTTCAAGTAATTTTAGCTCAGTGTGACTGCCCAAAATGCCTACCCACCTCCACACCCCCACAGCCCCTTGGCCTTAATACAGCCAGCATGGCTTGATAAATGGACAGTCATCTCAGTTTATTATGATGAATGGGAATTCTCCACCAAGGACAGAAACAAGGAAAAGTGCAACCACTGACAAATTGAAAGCTGATGCCTGCATGACCTACTGAAATTCTAAGCAGTTTTGTCCATGTATACTTTTAAACTACACATTGATTTAGCATATCCTATATGTTATTAAGAGAAGATTGTGTACACACCAGTGCAAAAATTTCCATCCTGTATGGTATCTATGTGAAACTATAAAGAAAAATATACCTTCATTTTACAATCTATCTATAAAAATAGAATTTCACAATGTTGAAGATTAAACGTGCATTCATCATGCAACAAAGCATCAATCAATCCATAAAACAAAATTAACATTAAAATACTTTGAACCTCTTATTACCGGACCTGACATATATATTAGGAATCTGACAAAGTAATAAATATACAGAATATCAGAGTTAACATTTGCCTGTGTGAGTGGCGTTTGCATGTTCTCCCCGTGCGTCGGGGGTTTCCTCAGGGTACTTGGGTTTCGTTCCCCAGTCCAAAGACATGCGTTGTAGGCTGACTGGGATTTCCAAATTACCTGTAGTGTGTGAATGTGTGTGCGATTGTGCCCTGCAATGGGTTGGCACCCTGTCCAGGGTGTCTCTCGCCTTGTGCCCTGAGTTCCCTGGGATAGGCTCCAGGCTCTCCATGACTCTGTTTGGATTATAAGTGGTATGAAAAATGGATGGAAGGAATATAGTAATAATATCTTGTGATAATGAAGGAACATCTGTGAATGCTAACACACTAAATATCTTGTTGCTAAAAATGAAATTTCTTTGTCTTGTTGACTTTGAGGTTCCTGGGGGTATACAAATGTTCTTGGATTGACTGTGCAGTGTGTATGCCGGGGTCACTCTTTGGATCTGATGCCAGCACAGCCAAATGGACTGCTTGTTGACCTTGTTGAAACTAGTTAACGCTAGTTTCAACTATGCTCACTCAATGCTTTCAACTCAATGCTCACCTGGGCTAGTCAAACACTCAGTACCACTGCACACCACACTTTACAAAGCTGCATCAGTCGCTTTATATTATGGAACTCGTTTTTGCTGCTATACTTGCGCTGCTACATTATACAACAGTTTACAGCCCATGTTCTGTGTATTTATTGTCCTGTTCTGTGTATTTATTGGCTTGCACTCGTCTCACATTTTTTGTGTATTTGCAGTTTATGTAGTCCTGCGTACTGTTCTGTGCACCATGGTCCTGAAGAAATGACATTTCTTTCCAACGTACACAAGCTATATAGAGGAATGACAATAAAAAACCCACTTGACTTGACTTAATTTTAACCATGGAATCTACAAACACAAATTATTACATCACTGCCTGACCTCACTAATGCTCTTGTAGCTGAATGAGCACAGCCATGCTCCAAAATCTAGTAGAAAGCCTTCCAAGAGAAGTGGAGATTATTATAACAGCAAAGGGGAAATACATTTGATATGGGATGTGCAAAAAGCACATATTAGTGTTATCATCACAAACATTGGCCATGTGTAGTGTATGTGGTAACATTTGGTGGATTAGGATTAATGGTCACTACAGTCTGTCAACTCCAATCTAGCCACAGGAGGTCACAAGACAGTGTACTTTTTGTGCCGGTTCAAAGCCCGGATAAATAGAGAGGGTTGTGTCAGGAAGGGCATCCGACATAAAACTTTTGCCAAATTCAATATGCGAATCACTAACATGACTTCCATACAGGATCGGTCGGGGCCCGGGTTAACAATGACCGCCATCGGTGCCGTTGACCTAGAGGGCACTGGTGGAAATTGGGCTACTGTTGGTCGAAGAAGGAGAGGAGGAAGGTGTGTTAGAGGAGGAAGGCGTGTCCGTAGGCAGAGAGAGAAAAAAGGCAGGAGTTTGGGACTGAAAGTAGGGACTTTGAATGTTGGTACGATGACAGGTAAAGGCAGAGAGCTGGTAGATATGATGCAGAGGAGGAAAGTCGACATTCTGTGTGTCCAGGAGACCAGGTGGAAAGGGAGCAAGGCTAGAAGCATTGGAGCAGGGTTTAAACTGTTTTATCATGGGGTGGACAGGAAGAGAAATGGAGTAGGAGTGATCCTGAAGGAGGAGTTTGTGAAGAATGTTCTGGAGGTAAAGAGAGTGTCAGATAGGTTGAGGAGTCTGAAGCTGGAAATTGAAGGTGTGATGTTGAATGTTGTTAGTGCTTACGCTCCACAAGTAGGGTGTGAGCAAGAGGAGAAAGACAGATTCTGGAGCGAACTTGAGAAAGTGATGCAGAGTGTTCCCAGAGGTGAGAGAGTGGTGATAGGGGCAGACTTTAATGGACATGTTGGTGAAGGGAATAGTGGGGATGAGGAAGTGATGGGCAGGTTTGGTCTTCAGGTAAGGAACCCAGAAGGACAGAGGTTGGTAGACTTTGCTAAAAGTATGGAGATGGCTGTGGTGAACACGTACTTTCAGAAGAGGCAGGAACACAGGGTGACATATAAGAGTGGTCGCAGGAGCACACAGGTGGACTATATCTTATGTAGACACTGTAATCTGATGGAGATTAGCAATTGCAAAGTAGTGGTAGGAGAGAGTGTAGCTAGACAGCATAGGAAGGTGGTGTGTAAGATGACTCTGGTGGTGGTGAGCAAGATGAAGAGAGCAACGGCAGAGCAGAAGACAAAGTGGTGGAAGTTGGAAAAGGAAGAGTGCTGTGCGGTTTTCAGGGAGGAGTTGAGACAGGCTTTAGGTGGTCAGGAGGTGCTTCCAGATGACTGGACTACTACAGCCAAAGTGATCAGGGAGACAGGTAGGAAGGTGCTAGGTGTGTCATCTGGAAGGAGGAAAGAAGACAAGGAGACTTGGTGGTGGAATGAGGAAGTTCAGGAGAGTATCCAGAAGAAGAGGTTAGCTAGGAAGAAGTGGGACAGTGAGAGGACAGAGGAAAGTAGACAGGAATATAGGGAGATGCAGCGCGAGGTTAAGATAGAGGTGGCAAAGGCCAAACAGAAAGCTTATGAGGACATGTATGCAAGGTTAGATAGTAAGGAAGGTGAGAGGGATTTGTATCGGTTGGCAAGGCAGAGGGATAGAGATGGTAAGGATGTGCAGCAGGTTAGAGTGATTAAAGATAGAGATGGAAATGTGTTGACAGGTGACAGGAGGGTGAGGGAAAGATGGAAGGAGTACTTTGAGGAACTGATGAATGAGGAAAATGACAGAGAGAGAACAGTAGTAGAGGCAAATATTGTTGAACAGGAAGTAGAAAGGATTAGCAAGGGTGAAATTAGGAGAGCTTTGAAGAGGATGAAGAGAGGAAAGGCGGTTGGTCCTGATGACATACCAGTGGAGGTATGGAAGTGTCTAGGAGAGATGGCAGTAGAGTTTTTAACTAGGTTGTTCAATGAGGTCTTAGAGAGTGAGAGGATGCCTGAGGAATGGAGGAGAAGTGTTTTGGTGCCGATTTTTAAGAACAAGGGAGATGTGCAGAGTTGTGGAAACTACAGAGGTATTAAGCTGATGAGCCATACAATGAAGTTGTGGGAAAGAGTAGTGGAAGCAAGGCTAAGGGGAGAAGTGAGCATTTGTGAGCAGCAGTATGGTTTCATGCCAAGAAAGAGCACTACAGATACAATATTTGCTTTGAGAATGTTGATGGAGAAGTACAGAGAGGGTCAGAAAGAGCTGCATTGTGTCTTTGTAGATTTAGAGAAAGCGTATGACAGGGTGCCAAGAGAGGAGCTGTGGTATTGTATGAGGAGGTCTGGAGTGGCAGAGAAGTATGTTAGAGTGGTGCAGGATATGTATGAGAGCAGTAGGACAGTGGTAAGATGTGCGGTAGGTGTGACAGAGGAGTTCACGGTGAAGGTGAGACTGCATCAAGGATCGGCTCTGAGCCCCTTCTTGTTTGTGGTGGTGATGGACAGGCTGACAGATGAGGTCAGACAGGAATCTCCATGGACTATGATATTTGCGGATGACGTTGTGATCTGTAGTGAGAGCAGGGAACAGGTGGAGGAAACTCTAGAGAGGTGGAGGTTTGCTCTGGAGAGAAGAGGAATGAAGGTTAGTTGCAGCAAGACAGAATACATGTGTGTGAATGAGAGGGATCCAAGTGGAACAGTGAGGTTACAGGGAGAAGAGATAAAGAAGGTGCAGGATTTTAAGTACTTAGGGTCAACAGTCCAGAGCAACGGGGAGTGTGGAAAAGAGGTGAAGAAGCGTGTGCAGGCAGGTTGGAATGGGTGGAGAAAAGTGTCTGGTCTGTTGTGTGATAAAAGAGTACCAGCAAGAATGAAAGGAAAGGTGTACAGGACAGTAGTGAGACCAGCGATGTTGTATGGTTTGGAGACAGTTGCACTGAGGAAAAGACAGGAGGAAGAGTTAGAGGTAGCAGAGCTAAAGATGTTGAGGTTCTCTTTGGGAGTAACAAGGATGGATAGTATCAGGAATGAGTACATCAGGCACATGTGAGATGTTTTGGAGACAAAGTTAAGAGAGGCCAGGTTGAGATGGTTTGGGCATGTTCAGAGGAGGGAGAGTGAATATATTGGTAAAAGGATGCTGACGTTAGAGCTGCCAGGCAGGAGGCCGAGAGGAAGACCAAAGAGGAGGTTTATGGATGTAGTGAAGGAGGACATGAAGGTAGTCGGTCTGAGAGAAGAGGATGCAGGGGATAGGGCTAGATGGAGGCAGATGATTCGCTGTGGCGACCCCTGAAGGAAACAGCAGAAAGGAAAAGAAGATGAAGAAGACAGTCTGTCAACTCCATCAACCCAGACCTTTCAGTTTCACACACTCTGACTGGTCGTGTCATTTATAGATGCTACAATCACTTCACTCTAACTCTAAGCTGCTGTTTCCTATCAAAGGAAGCTAAGCCACCTTTCCCTTTATATGATCTCTCCTTTCTTCTGCCAATCAATACTTTCTGCAAACAAACCTCTGTTACTGCCACTTCCTCTCTAAACTCTGCTCATTTGGCATGTCTCAACTCCCTCTGTGCTCATGTCTCCAATCCACCTCAGTCCCTGAATTCTTGGGTGGTTATGATCTCAAATCAGAGTAAGCAGCACTGCAAAGATCTAAGGTGCTTGGCAAGAATACAACTTAGTATCAGTCACAGTTTGCCTTGTTCTCTGCTGCCATTCCTATAGCAAAAAAAATATTCTCTGAGATCATCAGCTGTATCTTTCTGCATACAAATTATTTTCCACTTTGTCTTATATCCATAATCATGCCTAGTAGATTTTGTTAGATTTCACATCTGTAAACATGTCATTATCCCCAACCTTAACTATTCATACCTTTCTGTCTGGTAATGTTAAATGAAAATGAAATATATTGGAATATATTGTCAGCAAATTATAAATATTTTTCAAAATTATAAATAGAATATGGCATTCACCTTTGAGCTCATAAATTAAGACTAAATCTGGAATGGGATGTTCAAAAACCATTGCTGTGATTGTCAGGTGTCCAAACTTTTAGCCATATAGTGTATTTGGATAATTAAACAAAATGATAAGTAAGATTAACAAACTGTGAATACACAGTATAGTTAAAATTAGAATTGCATTTTATGTTGCACAAATACTGATAAAAAGAGGGTTACCAATATACAAGGGTATATTTTTCTTAATCATCATGTATCACATCCACTTGTTTTGTTCTGCTCGAAAGGCCATTCAGTTCAGTTCAATTTTGTGGTTCTAGTGGGAGTGAAGCAAAAGGTTTGGGCAATAATCTCTGAGCTGCTTAAGTTTAATTGCTTGCAGTGTCAGTCGAAGTCAATATCCTGGTCAATGGGCCATGGATCCAACAGGTTCATTTCCCTTAATTGCACTACATGTGCCTGGCCAGTGCATAAGTACCATCATTAAAATAATTAGCAAAAATAAAAATAATAAGCAAAAAAGAAGGCAACAATGCAATTAAATGCCAACACACAGGCACAATTGCACCAATGATCTAAACAGAATATTACTTATCAGTATAAATTGTTATGATATTTGGTCATTTCTTCTTCTAAATACAGTAACATCAAGCGAACCACATAGCGGCACTAAATAACTAAAGTTATTTTTTTGCAACCTGTTTTAGTTAGTCACTTTCCTTCTTCTAGATTATTTGAATCTGAATGGTTATAATGACATATTTTTGTTTATTTATTTTAGAAATAAGAGAAGTTCTGTAGTTTAGAATTTGACTTGCATTTTCTTCTTTACATGTTGATTTGAAGCAAAACAGCACAATAACTGCTAATAACCTTTGGGATTTAACAATCCTGTGGTCAACCTGGTTAAAGTAGACACCAAATTTCTGTGTATAAAAGACTGTAGTCCCAGAACAAAAGTTCCTGAAGTTGACATTATTGTTCTTTCACTCTATATGTAATGCCATAAAAATGGTATGGATTCTGTTAAATGCACACTGTTCTGTATACAATGGTTACCTTGTTTCCCATTCAACTTGTGTCTCCCAATTCCCAATTTTCCAATTCCCTTTTTTTTTCCTTGTGTGGTTTTTGAGATATAGTTTGGTTGAAACCTTGCAAACCCATGTGCTGTATCCAACAAAGGAAGAGCTAAAACTGGTCAAAACAAGCTCCTAGACTGTATGCTGGATGATTGCATGTTGTCAACTCAACTGCCTATTACAGGGTTACTCTAAAAAATTCAGTAGATAGTAGCCTATAGCATAAATGAAGTTTGATAAAGTTAAGCCACTTCACTTGATTTTGTTTGAGGCTTTGTTGTTATTAATGTTGTCCCACCCCACCAAAGTCTATGGTCATGTGCTGGTGCTGTTCCTAGGTTTAATCTAATCCGTCTGCCATAAGTAAAATAAAGCAAACTAGAATGTGCATTAGAGTTGCATTAAATACTCATATATTGAGATTTATGATCTTTTCTCTCCAGTGAGAATAACTCTGAGGGATTGGCTGCCTGGGGCTCATGCATATCCCTTTACGAAAAGTATTTGCATGAATATATAATACAGCATGATCTTTCACTTTACAAGGGTTAGATATATTTTTCATTAAGTCAATTCAAGTCAAGTCAAGTGAGTTTTATTGTCATTCCTCTATATAGCTTGTATACATTGGAATGAAATGTTGTTTCTCCAGGACCATGGTGCAACACAGAACAGTATGCAAGACTACATAAAATGCAATACACAACAGTGTGAGATGAGTGCAAGACAATAGATACACAGAACAGAACAATAGGTACACAGGACAATAAATACACAGTACAATGAATACACAGAAAATGGGTTGTAAACTGTAAACTATTTTGTAGTGTAGCAGCACCTCTACCTCCACAGAGTGTGTTGTATATTTCACAGAAAATATGAATTGATATTGGTTACAGCCTGTTGAAGAAAACAACTGGACCTGAGCCTCTTTAAACAGCCATCGATGAACATATCAAGGTATTCATTCATTCCTTAGCTGCTTTATCTTAGTCAGGATGGACTAAGTCTATTCCAGGAACACTAGGCACAAGACAGGAATACACCCTGAACTGGACGCCAGCTCACTGTAGGCAAATTTCTAGTTAAAATTAAAATATCTTCCTGGGCAAAGTGCTTTAATGGTCAGTTTTGGCTAACAGCCATTTTAGGTAAACTAATGCAGACCTTCAGATAGCTGAGCACTGGAGGAACACTCTCAAGCTGTTGTTTTGGCCGCTTCTATAAACCGTGGTAGATGGCACCACACATCATTAACTACAGACCCAGTACAGCAGGGTCAGGGACAACTTAGGTAAACATGCCTGACAAAGTTTCAGCAAAGAAAAGCTTTTGATACACTCTTAGCTGATCTAATAAAAAGTCATGGCTGGGCAAGTCAGTTTTTTGGAAGAAATTCAAAAGTGTACAAATCTAAATTGTTCTAAAAAAAAACTTGGAAGTAGTCTGTAATTACGAGAGTGACTCTAAAATGTTTGCCATATTCTGCTAGAAAAAAATGTGTGTGTGTGTGTGTGTGTGTGTGTGTGTGTGTGTGTGTGTGTGTGTGTGCGCAGAACAGATTGCAGAAGACGTATTATTCATAGAGCAACAGTGCAGTGCAACTTGAGGCCAAAAACCCAGCCAACTGTTCACAAGCATCTTTCTCTATTATTAATATACTTCCCTCAGGTATATTAAAATCTATTGTAGAGCTGTTTGAATTGTTTTTCTTTAATGCTACAAAAACCATACACTACAATAATTAACTAAACAAAATACAGTAAACCAGAAATTCCTCTAAACATAATTACATTCAAATTACATTTAATCATGAATAGTTGCTGGATGTTGACAGTGAAGCCCATGTCTCATTTCAGTTCTTCATTAAGATGAGATGTATTTTTATAAAATAAGCATATAAAACTTTTTTTTAATACAGCTATTTCCGAGCTGTTGAGTGTTGCTGTGTAATAGCAATTCACAGTCAGAGTTGTTTGGGTGAATTAGATTAAACTCATTAGATGAGTTTTTAGACACATATATCTTATATCATTACAGATATGTTACATATCGTCATGCCCCAATCTTAAGCAAATAAGAAGTTAGGTAGCAAGTGTGAAGACAGAGGCATTATCAGAGATTTAAAAAAAGAGGATAAAAGCCAGAAAGTCATGCAGGAGAGTCACATCTTAAAAGTGAAGTGACAGGATTCAAGAATTAGTCAATTAATTTTGGCTGAAGATGTAAGACATATATGTATCCTCTATTTTGTCCTCTATGTCAGCCTAGCTACGGAATAATAGCCAACTAACCCATGTGGTAGAATTAGTTGCTGCTTTATCCAGTTACGATAGCTAGCTAAAATAACCGGCTAATTGGGGGTCAGAGTATCTGATTGCATTTGGTGTGTGTATTTCATCCACCAATTTATGTTTGTATTCTTTACTCTGTGTTTTAGCTAATGAACTAATGTTACGTGATTAGGTAGATATCAGTGCTTGCTCTTCTCTGTTTTAGTTTAGCTTTAACTCTTAAAATCCAAATGAGTGAGCTTATCAAAATGCTTGCATTCTTTTGATGTGTGTAATTGTCACCAATTTTGTCTTTTATCTTCGGTCTTGTTTTTTTAACTAGTATATCTTAACACTTTCTATTGCTTTAGGTTAGAACATTCACTGTGGAATTTCTTGAACTTCCCCACAAATAGTGTTAGCTAGCAGACTTTTTGTCAGCAGGCTAATGCTGGCTATCAAGTAAAACTAGAAATTTAGAAAAAGTTAAATGCGACCAAAACTTGCATTACTTGTAGTTGCAACTAATTTATTTTCCTTCAGACTTTACCTGATTGCTGCTCTGTCCTGACAGACACAGTGGAAAATTGTAGAACAATTCTACTGAGTCTCTAGGTGTGAATGAGTGTGTTTATATATGTGTGTGTTCATGTCTATGTGATGGACTGGCGACCCATCCAGGGTGAATAAATGGAGCTTGATGCAACATGTTCCCCTTTCAGGTCTGCATTCCCAACCAAGTGTGCTGGATTCCACATCATCAACCCAATTTGGGTCATGTCAACTCAACCACGTAACCCAACAAGCTAAACCCAGCAATTGGATTATAAAAAAAATAACCTTTTTTCTACAGTGTGGTATTCACTGAATTCTTGTGTTACGTCTTGTCAGTTAACAACCTGGACTCTTGACTGCCCTTCTTTTGTTTTTTAATGCAGGTTTGAAAGGTTTGAGTGCAGCACTTTTCATTTCATGTCACTTCCACAGAAAGAAAAAAAGTTATTTTGAAGCACTCCAACTGATCAATATAATGATATAGTTATTTATGAGAATTTTATTTCAATATTTATGAGATGTCTGAAATGAAATGCAGGTGCTATTTTTCAGCTCAAAGGGATTGCCGTGGGTTTAAGAAAATGTCGACTTGTAGCTGCGTTTAATCTTTGCTGCACTCCGTGTGTATACACTCAGTGCCCTAAGGTTCCCCTTGGCTGCCTGATCGGTTCTTTTTTAGAATTTATCCTCTCCTGTGCATTTCAGTCATGCTGTTAGACAGTTTTGCCCTTAGTGTGAGTGATAACCTAAGTCAGGCAGGGTTATTAGCTGTTGTGGTTTGAGGCTTAGAGACATTGTTCAGAACCGGGACTGATCATTGGATCACTGAGCTTTCTAGCTGCTTTACTTTTCTGCTTGATGCAGCTGATCCTGTTTTATGTGATCCAGGCTAAAACACAGTGTGCAGAGATTAGACCTATGTATATCTCATGATTAAACATATTACAGAATAAGTTGAAGATGATGGGAGTGCAGCTTTGAAAATACAGTAAAAATTAAGTTACGAGTCAGATGACCATATAATAATCCTATTGTTGCTTGAATACTTCACAAGAAGACAGATGTTAAGTTAATAGCCAAAATGATAAGCTTTCAGCAATATTTGAGGGCTATTATACACTAGAGAAAAATGTAAATCTTACAGCAGACTGAATTTGGAACATCACTGATTTGTTTCTAACTGTCTCTGGTTGAGTCATTTTCCTTAATTACTGACCATTTATTGACTCTCCATCTTTGTCTTTGCCTGGAGACTCCAAAGACATCCATTTACAGCTCTGATATGTGTGCTCAATTAGTCCAACTAAAAGTATCTAAGCAGTTAGAACTATCTAAAAGATCTAAAATTGAGAACGTATTAAACACTTTATGCCAAAATGCACATCCAATAAAAGGTTATGAAGATTTGTGTTATTGACTAATATTTATCAAGATATTACTAATCTAAATATCTTCTGTCCACCATAAAAGCTAAAATGTTGACTTTTGATGGATACTATATATGGCTGTGTACTTTTATTATTCGTTTCCAATCCCATGATTGCACAAATTGATATGGCACAATGTAATCATACTGTCAGTTGCAGAGCGAATTCAGTTGCAAAAAATGTGCTTTTATTTAAAAGAGCAGAATGTCATACAGTTTGAAAATGTCAGGCAAAAACAGGCTAGGTTCAGGCAATCAGCAAACAGAGTGTGGTAGGCAAAAGTAGAATCACAAAACTGGAATACAAGATCAATGTCAAAACCACAATAGCAGTAACAATAAAGGTATAGCAGGGAAAAGATTCCCTGAATGCTACTTCACCATTTGAGCGAGTTTGGAGTCTGTTTTTATAGCGTGGGTGGTGATAGGAATCAGGTGTGTTCAATCAGAAGTCAAGGGACCCATATGAAAAAACCCTGTATGGCTCAAATACATCAACCATATATCTTCCTTACATAAATCGGCCAGAATTACCTTCTGTGTTTCATGTAAGTCCAATATATGTCCTATACAAAATCAGACCGATTATGGCCACTTTCATACTAAAAAGCACACATACGACTTGTAGGGGATTTTTGGGTCATATATGAATACTGTAAAAAGTCTTATATGAGTTTTACATGACAACAGTATGCAATGGTGTATGATATTAGTAGAAAATAACTGATTCATATACAAATCATTTAAAGTTCTTAGATTGAATCATATGCTAGTCAACTTAAAGTCATATAGGATTTAATTACATTTTGTGTCTTTTGTTTATATGTATTTCATACAGATTTCATATGTTTTTAATAGGGAAAGTCTCGGGTTACTTGACTGTAACCCTGTTCCCTGAAAAAGCGGGAACGAGATGCTGTGCATCAAATGCTAATGAGAACATTCTTTGTTCAAGTTCAAGTCCAGTTTATTTGTATAGCACTTTTAACAATGGACATTGTCCCAAAGCAGCTTTACAGAACTTTGTTCGACCGGTTGCGAAGTATGTGTGTCAAACACACCAAGAATTTGGCGTAAATAACCTCGGTGAGTTATGTCATTGATAACATGCACCTGCAGGTTATAAATAGACGTGAAACAGGCATACCTTCAGGATACACTTTGTCTGAGAGACGCCAGACACGTCTGCAGTGTGGCATTGAGGTGCAGCATCTCGTTCCCGCTTTTTCAGGGAACAGAGTTACAGTCAAGTAACCCGAGACATTCCCTATCAAAAGTTACTCTCAATGCTGCGCATCAAACGCTAATGGGAACGAGAATACCAACGCTGCCGCCACACTGGAAGTGTCTGAGCCCCCAAGGTTGTGTAGTGTGTGCGCACAAACATTGAAAAAGGTCTCAGACATGCCTAAGGGATGTTGACTCAAGGTCACGTGACCCCGGAGTATCATGGACATCCAAACTATAGAATCTGTGTGCGGAGAGGACCAACCTGCCACATCACACACTTGCTGGAGGGGGACACCTTTTGCCAAAGGCATAGAAGATGCAACCCCCCTGGTTGAATGAGCTCTAACACCTAGCGGCGAAGCTGGACCACGCGCCTCGTAGGCTAGGGCAATGGCATCCCTCACCCAATGAGACACCGTTTGCTTAGTGGCAGCCGCCCCCCGATTGCAGCCTCCATAGCATATGAAGAGCTGCACCGACTTACGCCACTGGCTGGTGCGGTGGACGTAAATCTGAAGAGCACATACTGGACACAGTAAGTGAAGTCTTTCCTGCTCCGTAGTCATGAAAGGCGGAGGACAGAAGGCTTCAAGAACGACTGGATGCATGGTCAAGAATGGAACTTTCGAGAGGTAATTAGGGTGAGGATGCAAGATAGCTTTGACCAGCCCAGGGGCAAAGTCTAGGCGGGACCACGGGACTGACAGGGCCTGCAAATCCCCAATTCTCTTCAGAGAAGTAATAGCCATTAGAAAAACCATCTTTAGGGTCAGAGACCTGGTAGGTGCTGACTCTAGTGGTTTGAAAGGGGTGCCAACCAGACCCTCAAGCACTATAGCTAAATCCCACAAAGGGGCTGTAGCTCTCGTTGACTGTCTCAACCGCTTGGCTCCACGAATGAAGCGCGTGACTAGAGGGTGCTTTCCCACAGAAACCCCATCAATCGGAGCATGGCAAGCCGAAATGGCGGCCACATAGACTCAGAGTACCAGGACATGTGCCTGAGGACATGTTCCCTTGCAGGAACTCCAGCACTGAAACCACTTGGCAGTGAACTGGGTCTACATGGTGCGCCATACATCAATTTTCAAAAATGTGCCATTTGAAGGCATAACTTCTTCTAGTGGAGGGGGCCCTGGCACTTAGAATGGTCTCTACTACGTCAGCAGGGAACCCAGCATCCCTTAGCTGGTCCCCAGGAGCCAGACGTGAAGGTTCCAGAGCTCAGGCAGGGGATGAAATATTGTCCCCTGTGCCTGAGATAGGAGATCTTTCCTGACTGGAATCGTCCACAGCGAGCCGTCGAGGAGAGATATTAGATCCGAGAACCATACTTTGGTCGGCCAACGGGGCACTATCAATAAGAGGCGAAACCCCTGTTGACGGACCTTGGCCAGGACTCCCGGGAGCAGAGCGATCGGGGGAAACGTGTAAAGACTCCGTCTGGGCCATGTATGAGCCATAGTGTCCAGACCCAGGGGAGCTGGAGGAGTCAGAGAGAAGAAGAGGGGACATTGTGCCATCTCCTGTGAAGCAAAGATGTCCACCTCTGCTTTGTAAAATCGTCCCCAGATTTGACTGACCACTTCGGGGTGGAGTTTCCATTCCCTGAGTGTCACAGCCTGTCTGGACAGCAAGTCTGCTCCCACATTCATATACCCGGGGATGTAAATCACCCTGAGGGACAGGAACCTGTGCCCACAGCAGGACCTGCTGTGCTAGCCTGTTCAGGCGGCGCGAATGCAGTCCGCCCTGGTGATTTATGTAAGAGACTACCGCCGTATTGTCCACCCGCACAAGGACATGGTAGCCTCTTAACTGCTAGAGGAAGTATTTCAGGGCCCGAAATAGAGCCATCATTTCGAGGCAATTGATGTGCCAGTCGAGAAGATGACCTCTCCAGATCCCTTGGGCTGGACGGCCACCCAAGGCCGCACCCCAACCCGTGAGGGAAGCGTCTGTCATTAGCATCTTGCGACGACAACACGGACCTAGAGTGGGACCCAAAGTCAGAAACCGGGGTCTGAACCACATAGAAAGGGTACAAAGCCCCTGGCGCGTGACCCTTATTGCCTCTGGGGATTGGCCCTTGGATGAAATCCCCTGGCTCTGAGCCACAACTGAAACGATCTCATGTGCAGGAGACCCAAGGGTATCACCGTGAATGCAGCTGCCATGAGACCTAAAAGCTTCTGAAAGAAGTAAATCGTAATTCTCTGGCCTAGCTTGATATTCTTTAGGCCATTTACAATGGATTCGACGCGCGCAGGAGAAAGCTATGCCTGCATCGTGATCGAATCCCATACAACCCCCAAATACGTTGTCCTCTGAGCAGGAGAAAGAATGCTTTTCTTGGCGTTGAGTCTCAACCCCAGAGATTCGAGATGAGCTAGGACGACATCCCGATGTCGAAGCGCCAGCTCTTGAGACCGAGCCAGAATCAGCCAGTAGTCTATGAAATTAAAATGCGGATGCCCTGGAGTCACAGAGGAGCCAGTGCTGCATCCATGCATTTCGTGTATGTGCGAGATGACAGAGCTAGGCCGAATGGAAGAACCCGATACTGGTAAGCTTCACCCCTGAAAGCGAACCTCAGGAACTTCCTGTGTTGTGGCAAGATTTCTATATGAAAATATGCTTCCTTGAGATCGATTGTGACGAACCAGTTCCCTGGCTGGATCTGAGACACAATCATCTTGATCGTCAAGCTCTTGAACTTGTATGTTCTGAGGTAGCGGTTCAACCTGCGAAGATCTAAAATTGGACGCAACCCCCCATCTTTCTTGGGAACCAAAAAATACCGGCTGTAATAGCCTGACTCTCTGTATGGTAGGGAAACACGTTCTATGGCCCCTTTGTCCAGCAAAGTTTGCAATTCCTGTGTCAAAAAATGGGCTCGTTCCGGTTTCACGGAAGTGGAGACCATGCCGTTGAAACGCGGAGGCCGATATGCAAACTGAATCCTGTAGCCTTTCTCTACAGTCCTTTCTACCCATGGAGAGATACTTGGCAGTAGCTTCCACGTTGCCAGTTTCTCTGAGAGGGGCACTAGTTTTGACACTTTGCTTAGATGGGGAGGTGTTAGGTGTCTGGTGTCCTGAAGCATGGCAGGAGGCAACCGAACACCTAATGTTTGGCCTCCTGAGGGTGCCAGGAAGGAGCATCTACTTCCGTTGAAAGTTCGGGTAAACAAAACCATAGGAAAAAACCATAGGAAAAAACCACAGGAACCAGGGAACGCCTGGTAAACAAAAACATAGGAAAATGAACTATGAGTCTTTATCTTCGTCACTACAAAGGGTTATACTAAATCATTCTTAAACACTTTCAGTTACGTCTAAATCACTCTTTAACAATACTCCGCCCCGAAGCGGACACAAATAAGGGTTTAAGCAACAAAGTTACTCCAAAGCAAACAAGATCAAACAACGGACACCTGGAAACAATAATCACATAAAAAAAGAACCAATGGCAGAACACAAACCCAGCGGACCAATAAGGAAGCGGGGGCAGAGACATGACGTAAAACAAAAACAAAAGCGCACATGGCAACATAAACAAAACCAGAGTTCATGATACCGTCCGGAGCTTTTTATGAATCGCGCTGGAATGCGCTCCGTGGAATGCGGAAGTGCGCGGCGCAGCGAGAGGGAGATGCTAACATCTTGCGAGTCTGATTGTAGCGCCATGGGCATTATTTTTGCTTTGTAATAACAGTTAATGCTAGACACAGACGATGCTAGGTCATATAAATGTGTCAGCTGCATGCAAGTTAGCAGCAGAGATTGTGAACGATCAGTACGATAATTAGGGCTGTCGATTTAACGCGTTAATCTGATTAATTAGTTATGAAAAAATAACACGATTAAAATATTTTCACTTAACGCACCCCCAGACCAACGTAGGTAGATTTGTGTAATTAATTAGATTGTTGCAGCGAATTCCTGGATAAGGCTCCAGTTACTGGCTGCTAGCAAGCTAACTCTTGCAACTGTTGTCTGATAGCATTAACAAATTTGAACAAACCAATTACTTTGCTTATAAATTGCTAAATGCACAAACATGAATCAACAACGCTGCCTGAGTAATCATTACAACAACTGAAAATTCTTCCTACCTTAGGCTCCTGGTGACGTTACTGAAGAAATCCACGTTTAAGCAATCTGTGAACTCTGAGATGTTGAAAGCAACGGCCCGTTTTACCGCTCTCTGGGTGCTTAAATGAGTGATCTGGCTTTCCATTGGATCCCGCGAAGCAGTTCAAACATCAACCAATCGGCGTATTGTATAGTCTCTTTTTTTCATGGACCTAACGTTATTCACTTGCCTAGGTGTTCAGAAAATAGACTCCTTTTAAATTATGCAGAATGCCGAAACGAAAATTGTATTGCTTTCACAATTGCCAAGGAGAAGAAAGAAAAATTCCGCATCGTACTCGGACCAGATGGAAAAAAAGGTAAACAATTTTTTTATTATTAATGTTTTTTTTGTTTGTTTGTTTGTTTTTTGTTGCAGACCAGTGGTTCTCACCCTAGGTCAGGACCACCTTGGGTCGCGAGATAACTTGGGATAGATTGTATGAAAAAATTCTTATATATATTTTTAAACTATCACTTTTCATCCGTTTTGTTTAATTTCCATTACCATTTCTAACACACACATACAAACCGCGTTGTTCTTAAAGGCAGTCTATAGCTTTAGTCAGTAAAATATTATGCAGCCTTTGTGAGCTAATAATTTTATGTCATAATAAAATAGTCCTCAGTGGCTGTGTTGTTCCCTAGCTGTGCATTGTTGTTTATGGTTAGGAATATCTGTTATGAACAGGATAACATTGTCCTACATATTCATAACATATGTGATAGCTGGTAAAGTAGAAGCCTCCACCACCTATGGAGATGGCTTCTCAGAAAAAGTAATGTTATACCAACTCAAGACACCAATCTAAGCACAGCAGCAATGCTAAAATGTAATTTATTAGTCTGTCTGTAGGCAAAAAGTGAAGGGAGCATACAGGTAGAGGGTGCCACCCTACACTAGCCTTGTGAACCCTAGCCTTATTCTGATGATCATTCTCAGGGGTTGTGACTCAAAAAAGGTTGAGAACCACTGATCTAGACTAATGATAAAGTAGTCTAGAGTTGTGAAGCTGTGTCTCTCATAATGTTGTGTCTGAAACTGTACAGGAAAATTGAAAAATATCTACATGACTTGAAAGGGGAAGCTTTCCAGAGTGCCACTAATGATGTAAGTCCTAAGTCAGAAAATAAATCAGACATTTACAAAGGAAAAGTTAGGCTACATTTCAAAAATTGTGGGGGGTATTGTAAATTGATGTGATAAAATGGAAGTTTTATAAGGCGCAATTAAATTGAAGGGTTTCTCATCTTTTGAAAAGAAACTAGTCAACTTTATTCACCTTTAAATGGACTGTTCTGTTGTCTCTCTCTTTTGTAGATTTCCTTTTGCCCTGTCTTAGGATGATGTTTCGCACTCACCAAAGAGGACTGAAGAATCCACCCTCACAGATATAAGCCTCCAGGTAGACATTTTTGGAGTAAATGGTATTAATCTGTTGATATAGACCTATTGTTTTTTTTTTCTTTCACATAATTGAATAATGTTGTCCCCTCTTTTAGGACAATATACTATTACACCCAGAGACCACAAGAGAGTCACCATCCATAGAAAAACTGGTGAAAAGTTTTGTTTAAATGTCCTCCAGCTGTCAGTAAGGCATTTGGATACTGAGGATTATCAAAGGCTATTCATTTGATTTTTATGACCTGATGTATTGCCTTCTTTTAGGATATGTCACACCTCCCCGAAAGGAAAGAACAGTCACAATCAGCAGACACTAATGTGAGATTTCTTCCTTTGAAAAGAACCAACTCTTAATACTTGAATCTGTATTTCTTAAATAACATTCTCTTTCACATTCACATTTATTAGTTCATTTTGTCCCCTTATCCAGGTCAATCTACCAATGAGGACAGGGCAGCCTATATCCAAAGAAATACAGGTAAACATGACCCATTTCTATTTTAGTTCTATTTCTATACGTTTTGATTGCTATATTTGCTATTGATAGTTCAAATGATATATCTTTAAAAGTCTTGTTCTTTTTAGGATGCTAGCCCTATGTCACATCTACCAGAGACTGCAGAAGAGGGGACCTCATCAGAAGTACGGGTAAATAAGAAATTTACCCCAGACTATATGTAAATCAGGAATGTTGTATGTAATTTTGGTTTACATTGTGTTATGTACATGTGTATAACAATTGTCCCTAAATGTGTAGAGACAACTGAATTTGAGATCACATGCTTAAGTCAGTACATAGCATAATGCATTGTTGATGAATTTAAAAATAAGAATATCATCATTTAAACTAACATATTTCTTTTGGTACACACTTTGCTTATGATCACTCATATTTTGATTCTTTCCCATTTGTTACAGAATGCCAACCAATCAAACGATGCCTCTTCAGGTCCCTCAAATGACCATGTCACAGATACCAGTTGGCTGAACATCCTCACATTTTCCCTGAAGCACAATGTAACAGGGGCTTTAATGGAGGACCTGCTGAAGCTGTTAAGGTTATTTAGTGGGGATGCTGCAAGCATCCCACGTAGCAAGTACATGTTAGAAAAGGCATTTAAAGATTTTGTAGACAAATCGGAATACCATCATTATTGTGGTGTTTGCACCTCTTACATTGGCCTTTCATTGTCAAAGGACGGTGAATTGAAATGTCAGATTTGCTCATCAACCCAAACTGTGAGACAAAGTTTAGAGTTGGGTCAATTTTTTATTTGTATACCTTTGAGGGATCAACTTAAAGTTCTTTTGGAGAATGAACCTATTACAAATATTTACAGTGACCAAAACAGAGATGGAATAACCAATATTTCTGATGGGAAGTTGTACAAATATCTGAAATCAGTTAGCAGTTCTTTCTTTTCCCTGTCATTCAATTGTGACGGACTGCCTGTGTTCCAGTCATCTAAATTCAGCATCTGGCCCTTACTATGCTCTGTTAATGAAGTACCCCCAGAGGAAAGAGATAAAAATGTCATACTATATGCCTTGTGGTTTGGGTCATCTAAACCACTAATGACTAGCTTCCTCAAACCTTTTGTGGAGGAATGGAAAAGTCTTGGACAAACAGGTCTTCAGTGGCAGGTTCCAGTAGATCACTCAATCAAAACGGCAAAGGTCTATGCATTATGTGCCATATGTGATGCCGTTGCACGACCTTTACTGCAAAATTTCAAACAGTTTAATGGAGAGTATGGGTGTGGGCACTGTCTTCATCCAGGTGTTCAAAGGAGAAAAGGCAACGGGACTGTGCGAGTGTATCCTTGTTTGGAGGAGATGCCAGACCTTAGAGATCATGACACAACTGTGCAAAAGGTAAGATGGCCAAAAATAATGAACAGAGCATTTTGGGCATAAAAGGGCCATCTCCAATTGTGGACTTGCCCAATTTTGACCTGATCAATGGCATGGTCCCTGATATGCACTGTGTGTTGCTGGGGGTTTGCCGGCAAATAGCCACTTTATGGTTTGATTCCAAAAGCTACAGTAAACCATGGTATATTGGTTTGAACACTGCAAGAGTGGATGGAAATCTTTTAGCAATCAAGCCTCCAAGCATTTTTCCCCGAATCCCACGGTCTATTGTTGAGCGAAGGTTTTGGAAAGCTCACGAATGGCAGAACTGGCTTTTATATTACAGTTTGCCAGTGCTGAAGGGGATACTTCCAAACAAGTATCTTTGCCACTGGGCTTTACTTGTGGAGGGTGTGAGCATTTTGCTAGGTTCAGACATTAGCCAAGAGGATGTTGACCATGCTCGTGAGGCTCTTGAGCTTTATGTTAAATCAGTTCAGTCTTTGTATGGCGAAGATCAGATGACCTACAATGTGCATTCACTCCTGCATTTGACGAAGAGTGTTGAGAATTTGGGTCCTCTTTGGGCCCAGTCTGCTTTCATGTTTGAGAGCTATAATGGCTACTTGCTCAAGCAAGTCAAAAGCAGTAATGCAGTGCCTCAGCAGCTTTGCAAAAGAGTAGCATGGTCTCGGGCATTGCCACGCATAGCTAAGGCGTGCTGATCTAATGTCTCACCTGAAATGAAATCATTCTACACAGAAATGACCTCCAGTAAACATCATGTAAGGAACTATGCTAGATATGACAGGGTGACTGTACTTGGAGTGCCAAAGATTAGGCCGGTGTCTGAAAATGACATGAATGCATTGCATGCATTGCTAGATGTACCCGAGACCTCTATTGGCAGGTACTATAACAGAATAGTTGTCAGTGGACAGGTCATTCATAGCCAAACATACACAAAGACAAAGAAAAGTAACAACTCTGTTGTGATATTGAAAAATGGCAGTATTTTCAAGGTTTCATACTTTCTCTGTGTCAGTGGTGACCAACACCACCTATATGCAGTTGGCAAATTTGGAAATTGTACAGTGCAGAAGCTGGTTCGAGGATGTACTGTCAAAATATCACTGACCTTTATGAGGACTGTTCATTTTCCTACAGGATTTGAAAGAGCAGTTGACAGCAATGACATTGTGAGACCGTGTATTTACATTAATTGTGAACAGTCTGGGCCTGTTGTTTGTGAACAAATTAGAACATATTATTGTAAATGAACAAAGCTGAGTCAAATATGTTTCTAGAACAGTGATCTAAAATGTTGAAAATTGAGGGGTTGAAAATTGGCTGGAATATATTTGACAGAAAGTCATTTTTATATATGTGACGTGAACTCTGTTGGTGGTGATATGCATGATAATCACTTTGACATTTTGGAAAGTTTTATGTGTGTAGGTTAAGAATAGAACTGTTGTATGTACTAAAATTATTTATTGTCACAAATGAAAATGAAATCTGGTGATGTAGGATTTGAAAGGAAAACTATATTGATACAAATACTATACTATATTACTATATACTATAAATAATATAATATGTTGATATATTGATGCAACTGTATCTTGTAGAATACACTAATAAATAATTGTGTAATTAAAATGTGTGCTTGTGTGTGTAGTTTAAATGTTGTGTTTCATCTAAGGTTGAAAGTCCATGATTATACAGTACATGACTCTGATTGACTATAGGCGTAGGGCTCCACTTAGGACGAGATAAGAGCAAGGGCATGAGTGAAGTACAGCCTTATACTGATTGGTAAACTGCACTATGTTTACATGTCTTAAGAGATATGGTGGGCATTCATATTAAATTAGCATTATTTCCCTATGTTTTTACATCATGAATATCTATAAGGCTTTAGTTGTATGAAGGACATATATGACATATATGATTGAAAATACATTAATATTATGCAATTTATATATGTGGTTTTTGCAGCATATATGTCCCTTACAATATTCTGTTGGAACAGATAAGAATCACAGATATTTTTAACAAAACTTTTCCATATGGGGAGCTGGAGCATGACAACTGGGAGCTGTAGTCTGGAGTGGCCATGTTTGTAGGCCATGTTGCAGAATGGGAAGTGGAGTCTGTTGCCAATTCTGGCATAGACATAACACATACACTCATGAGAATTTGAGTCTAATAGAGCAAGTTATTACTATAAATTCATATGTAATTGCACTGACTTCTTGTAAATAAAGAAGTATGATTATACAATAGCCACCCTAACACAAAAAGCACTTCATGAAGATGATTTATTCAGTCTATCTGGCTCTAATAAGATAAGATAATAATGGCAGATAATACCAGAACACTTTCTAATCCATTGTTTGTGGGAGAGTAATGGACAAGCCTCATCATCATCATATTCAGTTTATCTTGGTCAGGGTCACAGTGGATTCAGAGCCTATACCGGTAACACTGGAAGGAAGGCATGATTCCACCCTGAATGGCACCATGTACACACACATTCACACACTCATTGGCACTTTTAGCATAGCCTATCCACCTGTATGTTTTTGGAAAGCAGGAGGAAACTGGATAACCCAGAGTAGAACATCTGCAAAGTAACCTGAGCTCAGCATTGAAACAGGGGCCCTAGAGCTGTGAGGTGGTAATGCTATCTGCTGCACCACCATGATGCCCACAAGTATAACCTTCTTCCCAAAATCTGTTTCAAAAATCTGGATTTGGCAATGTGGAGACAAAATTGCATTATGCTCTGTATGAGATCCTTTAAAACCCTCGGCAAGGATGTGCAATCATTTACATAGACTCTAAGGGGATCTTATTAATTTATTTTAATGTAGTAAATTGTACATGATTGATTAATTAAACATTTCGAGCTTCTGATCTTGATGGAGATTGGGTTCCTTAAGAATTTATATGCAATTTTATGTTTACTAAATTATTGTTCGATTAATTAATTAATTATGAATTAATTCTTCTTCTTTCTTCTTATTGTTTATTCAAGAAATCACAATGTTGACCTTGATATTGAGATTCATTAGAACAAGGATTAGATTAGTTAGTTTATTAGCCATTTAAGTGAGGCAGTTCTATACCACTGGGTGTGATAAAATATAGGGAAAATGTACAATATTCCAATATTTATTTTATTACAATATTCACTTTCTGCTAGCACTCCACCGGTGAATGCTGTTCTCCACTTACTGTATGTTGTCAGCTTACTTCTTTACAAGAGTCCACCAGACACCCCTGAGTATTAGGCTGTCTAATAAATGGAGCTTTGGCAGTCTAGACTCTGTGGATGATGACTGCAGGAAAATCACGTAATACCCTGTTAGCTGTCTGACATATTGTGGAAACACCTGTGGTATGACTGCAGTCTAACAGGGACAATTAAAAAAAAAAAAAAAAAAAAAAGTTTGGGACAGGCAGAAAAATCTGTTCAGACAGCCAAAGGAAAATGTGCTAACTAAATCTCAGTCTTGAAGATTTCTCTATAAAGGTGATACATAAAATAAGTAATTAATTAAAGATTGAAAAAGTCTGTCGTTGGTGTTGATTACATGATGTAAGCATATTGTAAGTGAGTGCTGGAGTAATCCCCTTCATTTATATTTATGTATTTTGCAGAATAAACCGACAGCTAAAGCTCTTTTTTTCTATGACTCATGTGGATTTGTTTTTTTTTTACATTCACTAATCTTTAACAACAAATTTTAATTGCCCTAAACAAAAGCCAACATATTTCCACTGTGCCACATGAAAGTGATGTGCATTTAGACAGGCGTTCATTTAGACATTAAAGGCACAATATGCATTTCAGAGGAAAGGTCAGCTTCACCAGACAAGAGCGTCGTCATGGAGATGGCAGAGAGATGACAGATGAATGTTTGTTCCAGCTCGCTTGCTGTCATGACACTGAGCTAACAAGTCATCATAGCCAGAAGCCATGAAGTCTTCTCTCCACAGTTAGGAGGTGTAATTATGCACAAGATAAGATTAAATATAATCAGCATGTCAGCTCGGAAGGTTCAGAGGTGGAGGTAGTTCTTTACAAAATGAAGGTCAACGTCAGTTATCTATGCAAGAATGGGTACATTATTCTTATTAATAATTAATACTGTCAGCTATAGTTTACTGTATTCCTTTTTATTTTTTTGGAATAGAATTTTAGAGAAGAAAATAATTTTGTCTTCATAAAAACAAAATGCCACCATCTTGCATTACAATACAATTGCCCTCAAATTGCACTTTGTTATCATCTAGAATAATAAGTATAATGGTCCATAAGTTCAGAACACACAAAACTGCAATAGCAAATAAGAAAGTGCAATATATATATATATATATATATATATATATATATATATATATATATATATATATATATATATATATATATATATATATATATCTCAAGGGCATTCATTTGATGTTATTTTAGATATGCTGTCACCTTTGCACTGCATTAACATGATTAAGTGGACACTGAACACATGCTTAAAAGATGTCTTCTGAGAAGAAAAAATTACTCCTCACTATAATAACCTAACAAACTTCGCATTAAATAATATTTGATACACTAAATAGATAACAAAGTGAATTCTATTTTCCTTATGATAGTCAAATGCTGTGTCCAGTTAACAATGAGCATGTGATGTATTTCTGAATTTGATGTTGTGTTTTGTTTTGTTTTTAATTTGTTGTGTTGTGTTTTTACTAGAATAGCATACTTTCATCTCAGAAATAATGCTAAGATAAGAAATATGTCACTATGTAATGCAGAAAAAGTTGTTTATGCTTTTGTTACCTCTAGGTTGGATTATTGTAATGCCTTACTGTCTGGATGTTCCAGTAGGTGCATAAACAAGCTCCAGTTAATCCAGAATCTAGCAGCAAGAGTTCTTACTAGAACCAGAAGATATGACCACATCACCCGTATCTTATCCACCCTGCACTGGTTCCCAGTCAAATTTTGCATTGATTATAAAGTACTACTATTGACCTATAAAGCACTGAATGGTCTCGTGTTACAGTACCTAAGCAAACTTTTGGTCTTTTATGATCCGCCACACCTACTTCGATCAAAAGGTGCAGGCTAATTGTTGGTACCTCAAATAGTGAAGGCTACAGCAGGGGGCAGCGCTTTACTTTACAAAGCCCCACAGTTATAGAACAGCCTTCCAATTAGTGTTCGGGACTCTTGGCTGAAAACATCAAGCATTTTGTGAAAAGTTTTTTCTTAGGTAAAGGAGCAGATCTAGAGGGTTCAAAGGCATAGACTGTTGTGATGAACTGGGATGTTTGGATGTTTGCACTATCCGGTGTCACCCAGATGAGGATAGGTTCCCTTTTGAGTCTGGTTCCTCTCAAGGTTTCTTCCTCATATCCTCACAGTGAGTTTTCCATTGCCACCTTCGCCTCCGGCTTCCTCATTAGGGATAAATTTATAAATTAAAAATGCATGTCCTGAATTAATATATTTCTGTAAAGCTGCTTTGATACAATGCATATTATTAAAAGCGCTATAGAAATAAAAATGAATTGAATTGAATTTTTGAATTTGCTGTTATGTTTTCCGGATTTGCTGTTGCATTTTTGGCTTTGCTGTTGTGTTTCTGAATTTGCTCTTGCGTTATTGGTTTGTTAATGTGCTTTGCACTTGCTCACCATAAAGTGGACTCTGTCTTACATTGCTTTCACCGGTATTCATCTATAGCATGTTTCAATCTTGCCCATTTATCTGACCTCTCCATTTTAGGCATTTGCACTCAGCACTAGGTGCATTGTTTTGCCTCTTCCCCTGTTTAGTTAACAAGTTCTATGCTCCATAATTACTATAGTGCTCTGCTGAAATGAGCAATTTATGCCCCCTTAATGTGCCCATGCCAACCCCATGAAGCAGAGAAATTCTTCAGCACAGGTTGTCTGTAGTTCAGCTCTCACAGAGGAGATCCATCTCTATGCTCCTTTCATTAAATGTGCTGTGTGTACAACACTCTAATTAAGTTGATGAATGTTACTGCCTCTCATTGCACCTCCAATAATTTATGGTTGAGGTGACCCATGTCACTGCCATACACATAGAGCATCAAAAAATTAACACAACACTGGTAACATAATGCATCTTCTATCCACTGGGCTCATATACAAATTTGGTTAATGTCTCTGTGCTCAGACAGGATTTAGAACAGATAATGGACATCTCAATATCAAAGCAAGTACATATGTCTGGAGTCATTTTTACAAACTGGAATGAAGCTTAGAGCTGATAAAATGATACAGGGTAAGTGTGTTTGCTAATATTTCTCTTCAAATTGCAGACAGTGATAGAACATCATGAAGAAGTGCAGCGAGCTGACAGTATTTTCTTTATTTATACAGGCTAAACACCTCTGAATCAAATTATTTTTTTACAGCAGAACTAATGGTCATGTATAAAGACCAATTCACTGATTCATCGTCATTTACTGCTTTATACAGGTGAGGGTTGCGGTGGATCCCAAACCTATCCCAGGAACACCCTCACCCTCAGTGTGAGGAGGGAGTACACCCTGAATGGGACCATGCACACACATATTCATACACTCTAATTCACCTACTAGCATGGATTTTTATTTTTTATTTTTTACCACAATAAAATGTTTTCTTAAGTAATGTTACGTTTATTCATTGCAAAACATTTTTACTGGCAGCAGTGACTGTCCTTCTATAATATCTATGGTTGGAGAACACTAAAAAACTGCATAAATGCAGAACATTTAAAGTTCCTTTATATTTCTATGTTTATGTACTATCCACTTCAATTCAGACTACAGCTTTTTTAGTAGGGTTTAAATCCAGAGATTTGATGCATGGGCCACATTATAAGATCAATACAATACTAACTAATGGAATAAATATGAGAAAACCTAGAAATAACAAATTTAACAGATTTTTGTCCTTTTTTTGTGAACAAACACAACAGGAGGACTTAACATTGGATTTTACACACCCCACAAAACAAGAAAATCAGGGAAGATAATTGTTTAACAAGTCAAAAAAGTTCAAATTTACAATCTAAGGTCAAACTTAATTATACAAAGCTATAGCAAAATCTATAAATTAACCTAAGCAGTGAAAGGCTTTTAATAGTAAACAGTGAAGATGATGATGATTAGTCTTTAAGAAATATCAGGTGTACATGATAGTGAGAAGACAGATATAATCACAGAGACAGTGATCAGTACTTTGTGGCCAGCCAGTGGAAATCATTGAAACTATAAACTCAATCACACTGAAGTGTGATTGAGTTTATAGTTATTAGCCTATTTGTCAGGTCACATAAATTAAATAGGCTTAATCCAAACCTAAATAAATAAATAAATAAATGGCTGATAAATAATATAAATTTTGACCTGTTGTGTTCTGTTGGTGAAAACTTCAGGAATAAAAAGCTCTACAGATCAAATAAATAGCCAAAATATTATTTGACACTTAAATTATGAGCCGTCAATATATTCACGAAGTTCGTCTATACTGAGGGGGTCTGCAGTGTTCATTTTACATCTAAAAGGGTGTTAGGTTCTCCCGCTCTCGCTACGCCGCAAATAAAGCGTAGCCTACTTCCGCATTCCACGGAGCGCATTCCAGCGCGATTCAAAAGGAACTCTCTGGACTACGTCATGAACTCGGCGTTTGTTTATGTTGCCACGTGCTTTTGTGTTTTCATATTCACGTCATGTCTCCGCCTCCTGTCAGAAAGACTCTCGCTTTGTTTACCTGGGCCATGTGCATGTGTTATTGTGTTCACGTCATGTCTTTGTCCCCACCTCCTTATTCTTATTGGTTCATGTTTATTCATTCTGATCATGAGTTTCAGGTGTTTATGATTTGTGTGTGTGTTTAAATACCCCGCTTTGTTTCCTCTTCCTCGCGGTGTATTAGTTTAAATTCCGTAGCGCTTTGATCCGCAGTCTTCGTTTTTATGTCCGTAGTCTCGTATTCGTGGTTCCCAGACCACTTCCTCGTTTCTTCGTATCCGTGGTCCCCAGACCACTTCCTCGGTTCGAGTGTTTTTTTTAATCCCTGTCTTTTGGCTTACTGCTTTTTTCTCGAGTTCAGTATTTGTGGATTACTACCTTTTTTGGATTCCTGCTCTTTTGTTTACTGCCTTTTTGTTAATAAACTCTGTTGCATTATCTGACGTCTCCCCAGCACATGCATCCTGACTCCCTATTCCATCCTACACACCTGGTGTTGTAACAGAATACACCGCCTAAAAAATGGATGCAGTGGGGAAAGTGAGGGCACGCCACGCCACGCCATGCCACGCCACATTTAAAATGCCTGCTCATGATTCTATTTTTTTCCTCAGTGGACTTTCGTCCATCCCCCGGATGATTATGACGGCTTTGCGACTTGGCCACAATGCTTTTTGTTGCAGGCGCAACTTTATTTTTTGAGTTTGGAGTACCCCAAACCCGACGAAGAAGAGTGGTTGGGGTTCCTCCTCTCTTGTTTGGTCGGCTCTGCTTGCCAATGTGCGGAGCTTCACCTTGCCAGTAGATCCACACAGCTCAAAACAGTTTCGGGCTTTGTGGATCTACTGGTCCAGGTGTTCGGGAACTTCCAACCTGACCTCAGGACCTTTTTGGGGAAGGACTGTCTGGGCGACCGACCTATCCAAACTTTTGTGGATTTTTATGAGAGTGAGCGGGCTAACATGGCGGCCTGCACCTCTCATCCCCTGACCCAGGAGTGTGCCACCAAGGGATGCACCCGACCAGCCATCCTGCAGTGCCCCACCTGCAGGAAACAAGGAGTAAGGAGCAGCTACTTCTGCTCCCAAGGCTGTTTTAAGGGCAGCTGGCGGGTGCATAAGCGGCTCCACAGGTGGGCACCCTCAGAGCTCCAGCAGGAGGCCCAGCAGGAGGTCTCCCCAGCGGAGCGCCACCTGGAGGTTAACATGGCAACCTCCAGCCCCGAGCTCCAGCCGGAGACCCAGCAGGAGGGCTCTTCAGCGGAGCTGCACCAGGAGATAAATGTGGCAACCTCCAGCCCCGAGCTCCAGCTGGAGACCCAGCAGGAGGGCTCCTCCACGGAGCTGCACCTGGAGGTAAACGTGGCAACCTCCAGCCCCGAGCTCCAGCCAGAGACCCAGCAGGAAGTCTCCTCCATGGAGCTACACCTGGAGGTAAACGTGGCAACCTCCAGCCCCGAGCTCCAGCCGGAGACCCAGCAGGAAGTCTCCTCCATGGAGCTACACCTGGAGGTAAACGTGGCAACCTCCAGCCCCGAGCTCAAGCAAGAGGCCCAGCAGGAGGTCTCCTCAAGGGAGCTGCACCTGGAGGTAAACGTGGCAACCTCCAGCCCCGAGCTCCAGCAGGAGGCCCAGCAGGAGGTCTCCTCAAGGGAGCTGCACCTGGAGGTTAACATGGCAACCTCCGACCCCAAGCTCCAGCCGGAGACCCAGCAGGAAGTCTCCTCCACGGAGCTGCTCCTGGAGGTTAATGAGGCAACCTCCAGCCCCGAGCTCCAGCCAGAGACCCAGCAGGAGGTCCCTTCAGCTGAGCTGCTCTTGGAGGTTCAATAAAAAACCTCCACTCCTGTCCTGTCCATGCCTGAGGTTCAAGAGGAAACCTCCTCTCCTGTCCTGTGTATACCGGAGGTCCACGAGGAGACCTCCGCCCAAGCCATGTTCTCGTCAGAGGTTCGAGAAGAAACCTCCACTCTTGCCCTGTCCATGTCAGAGGTCCACGGGATGACCTCCTCCGAAGTCCAGTCCATGTCAGAGGTCCACGGGATGACCTCCTCCGAAGCCAAGTTCATGTCAGAGGTCCACGGGATGACCACCTTACCAAGTCCAAGTCTATGCCTCAGTTCAGACCTAGAGTCACATCCAGAATCTAGTCCAGTTCTCAGTCCAGGTCCCAGTCCTGTTTCCAGCTTTGTCTCCAGTCAGGTTTCGAATTTCATTTCTAGTTCTGTTGCCAGTTCTGTTCCCAGTCAAGTTTTAGATTTTGTTGACGGTTCTGTTTCTGGCCAGGTTTCCAGTTCCATACACAATCCTGTTCCCTGTCCTGTTCCCTGTCCTGTTCCCTCCACCTCTGTCTCAACCTCTGTCTCCTGTCTGGTTTCTAGTTCCAATTCCAGCTCAGTTTCCACTCCAGTTTTTGATCCTGTTTCCACCCCTGTTTCCAGTCAGGTTTCTAACTTCATTTCCAGTTGTACTTCTAGCTTAGTTCTCAGTTCAGTTGCTAGTTTTGTTGCAAATCCACTTTCTAGTTCAGGTTCTAACATTGTTTCCAGTCCTGTTCCTGATTTAGTTGCTAGCTATATTGGTTTAATTTCTGGTTATGTTTTTGCTCTCATTCTCAGTTCGGTTGCTGATTTAATTCCCAGCTCCGTTTCCAGCTCCGTTCCCAGCTCCGTTTCCGACCCAGCACACTCTTCTGTCTCCTCTTCTGTCTCCTCCTCTGTCTCCTCCTCTGTCTCTAATTACCTTCCTAGCCCAGCTTCCAATCCAGTTTCAGAATCTGTCTCCAATTTAATTTCCAGCTCTGTTTCCAACCCTGTCTCCATCCCTGTCTCCACCCCTGTCTCCAATTTAATTTCCAGCTCTGTTTCCAGCCCTATCTCCAGCCCTGTCTCCAATTTAATTTCCATCTCTGTTTCCAGCCCTGTCTCCAGCCCTGTCTCCAATTTAATTTCCAGCCCTGTCTGCAGCCCTGTCTCCAATTTAATTTCCAGCTCTGTTTCCAGCCCTGTCTCCAGCCCTGTCTCCAATTTAATTTCCAGCTCTGTTTCCAGCCCTGTCTCTAATTTAGTTTTCAGCTCTATTTCCAACCAAGTTTTTGATTTTGTTTATGGTTCTGGGTCTAACCTAGTTCTCTGTCCAGTTTCCAAGTCTTTCTCGAAGTCTTTCTCGAAGTCTGTCTCAAGGTCTGTCTCGAGGTCTGTCTCTGATCCAGGTGCCAAAGCTGACTCCGATCCAAGTGCCAAAGCTGACTCCGATCCAGGTGCTAAAGCTGACTCCAAACCTGGTTCCAGGCCAAGCTTCAAGCTAAGCACCAGGTCAAACACCAGGTCAAGCACCAGGTCAAGCACCACTCCAAGTTCTCGTCCAAGTTCTCGTCCAGGGCTGAAGGGAGGACCCGACATGCTCTGCTCTGGTTTCAGGACACTGGACATCACCAGCCTCAGGTCCTGGAGGGCAGAGGTTAGGATCCTGCCCAGGGGCCCAGGTCCGCCAGAGTGGATGGAACATGCGGCGCTTCAGGAGCCGCGCCTTAAGGGGGGCCTCTGTTAGGTTCTCCCGCTCTCGCTACGCCGCAAATAAAGCGTAGCCTACTTCCGCATTCCACGGAGCGCATTCCAGCACGATTCAAAAGGAACTCTCTGGACTACGTCATGAACTCGGCGTTTGTTTATGTTGCCACCTGCTTTTGTGTTTTCATATTCACGTCATGTTTCTGCCTCACTGTCAGAAAGACTCTCGCTTTGTTTACCTGGGCCATGTGCATGTGTTATTGTGTTCACGTCATGTCTTTGTCCCCACCTCCTTATTTCTTATTTGTTCATGTTTATTCATTCTGATCATAAGTTTCAGGTGTTTCTGATTTGTGTGTGTGTTTAAATACCCTGCTTTGTTTCCTCTTCCTCGCGGTGTATTAGTTTAAATTCCGTAGCGCTTTGATCTGTAGACTTTGTTTTTATGTCCGTAGTCTCGTATTCGTGGTTCCTAGACCACTTCCTCGTTTCTTCGTATCCGTGGTTCCCAGACCACTTCCTCGGTTCTAGTGTTTTTTTTTTATCCCTGTCTTTTGGATTACTGCTTTTTTCTCAAGTTCAGTATTTGTGGATTATTACCTTTTTTGGATCCCTGCTCTTTTGTTTACTGCCTTTTTGTTAATAAACTCTGTTGCATTATCTGACGTCTCCCCAGCGCATGCATCCTGACTCCCTATTCCGTCCTACACACCTGGTGTCGTAACAAAGGGTCCCTGGCTTCAAAAGGTGTATATAATAATAATAATAATAATAATAATAATAATAATAATAATTAGTAGCGTTGTTGTTGTTGCTTTAAGTCATGGTAATATTAATATGAATTACACTCATGTAGACTTCATAACCTCTTATTGATACACATAATTTGATTTGTATGTATTGTATTAGTGTCCTTGTGGTAACACAACTTTGAACTACCAGGATTACTCAAATAACACCAACTCAAATTGATGTTATAGGGCTGCATGTTCTGTGCAAAGAGGCATATTTTGTTTTTTAGACAGGGAACATCCGTTCTGCCTTGCCTGTCAGTGCCACCCCAACTTTCCCACTCTGCTGGTGAATAGGTCAGACATTAGCTGACAAGATAAAGCGATCCAGATACAATTGATATCTTGAGCCCCTCTGTGTACGACACAGCATCCCCTTTTCAAACAGGATCATGCTGAAATTGAGGCCTGGGGTGCCAGTGTCAATGCTAAAAAATGAACCAAACAGCAAACTCATTAAGTAGGAGATAAAAAGCATGGTCATGTCATTTCACACATCTACAGGAGAACACACCATTTCTGCAGTGCTGCAGCTCACACCTCCATGCTAGCTCACTCCACTTGAGCCTGTTGCTAGGCAACAATCATTGTGTCAATGATTAAAAAAGTTTGATTTGTGAAGTGTCACCCAAGAGTGAAATATGCGTTGGAAAATGATTCATGACTGCCAGTGACAATGACAAGTTAAAAAAAGTCAAAGACAAATCATAAAAATTATAGATAGGATAAATTAAACATCTTTTGATAAACACATTATTGTTGTTGTTGTTTTTTTTAATATAATGGATCTTAAACTTTTTTCCCCTGAATATGCACACTGTGATATGACAGGTAGCTGATCATGAATCTACAGGGATCAGGAAATTAGGAATAACCATTGCTTTTTTAAAATGTCCAATTTTGAAACAAATCTATGAAACAGCAGGCAGAAGTGAGGAAGACACCTGAGATTCTGCATCTTGGATTTCCATCATCAGTTATAATGAAGATAAAGCACATAGAGGTCAGTGCACAGATCATATTTCAACAAAGAAATATTCAGAAATATTCATATATACATCCATAGTAGATGGGATATTGCTCTGTGCACCCTATATGCTCTCTACTGACTCACTTCAGTGTGTATATATATATATATATATATATGTATATATATATATATATATATATATATATATATATATATATACACATACACCCTTGTGCACTCTCTCACTCTCTTTTGTAATATGGCCATTATTGGAAAGTTCCAGTTTATATTGAGTCTGTCTGCTCTATGCGGTGACAGAGGGTGGGAGTGTATAAGGACAGTACAGTGAGTTGTGTCAGGGTCTCAGAGACTGCATGGCATTGCTGCCTTATATTTATGCAACTATCACAACCCACTGAAACAATTGCAAAGAGTAATGATGATTCTTATCCTTTTATGGTGTAAAACAGGGAAAGAATGAAGAGAGTTCTCAATTTTCAATATAAAATGCCTTGAGGTCTAATGGAAATAGGTGGGACTGATAGATTTAGCAAATAGACTCTACAATAAAATACTTTGTTCATTCAATGGTGAAAATACACATTAAAAACTTGCATTTTTCCTGTCTGATGCTTTACATGAATGTGGATTGATAACTAGTTTGTGTATATTGTCTTTGGTTGTAATAATAAGCTGTGCACTGATATTTTTTAATATAACTTAAAAAATTGAGCATTTATGGAAATACTACACACTGCATTGTTACAAAGTTGACTCCAAGATTATCCAGTGTTATTATTATTATTATTATTATTATTATTATTAGGAGTAGGAGTAGTAATAGTAGTAGATCTCAGGAACCATGGATGCAAGTCCTTCACAGGGCCCCATGCACACATACATTCACGCTCTCTTTCACACCTATGGTTATTTGAGAACCCAGAGGACAACATGCAAAATTCCACACAAAGAGTAACCTGTGCTCAGAATAAAACCAGAGACCCTTGAGCCACCATGCTACCCAAGAAGTTAGTAATGTGTAACATTCACTGTAGAATGACAATAATTTCTAGATCAGTTCTGTGACAAAATATATGTAGAGAAGATGCAGTGTATCTACTTTGCATGAAAAGATGGTTCTTAAAGGAATCATGTGTAAGCCCTTTCTGGTTAATTATCTGGCTAGTGGGCAGGAATTGGTAGGACTAATTTGGGAGAAAAATGAGTAAACTTATTTAATTAGTGTTCATGCCTGCTGCATAAAATCATACACCTCTCAGAACAGTAATCACCATCCCTTTTCTTGGAAATCTAATGTCCTAGGGATTTCAGTTCCACTCCTAATAAAACACACCTGCTCCAGGTAATCCAAATGCTTGATTAGCGAGATTAGATCTGCTGAATTAGGAACTGAATTCTGTGGAAAGGTAAATCTCCAGGAACAGGGTTAATGATTACTGCCTTAGAATACCATTGACTTCTGAAGATAAATCTCAAGGCATAGGGGCTTCAGCTTACAAAACCTTATATCACATCTATCCAATTAAGATATATTTAACACATTCTTTCTTCATAAATTAGGGAATTTTCATACACTCTTAGGAAAAACACTCTTCAAAAACTCTTCAGTGGGTTCTTTGTATGGATAAAGGTTCTTGGTCTCCTAAACATATTCTAGTTCAGAATGCTTTCTAATAGGGAAACACCCTATGGTAGGGTTCTACATAGAACCACTCAGGGTTTCCTTAGAGGGACAAATAAAGGGCCCATAAGGTTTCTAGATTTGAACTTTTCCTATCTTCACTGGGATGAGTGAGACACAGTCTGCACAATGAATTAGATATATATAACACAACAAAACAGTAAAGGAATAACATTTAAACAAGTGCTGTCCTGGCATCATGTGCTCCTGGTTGCCATGGTATTATATTTTAGCTGCATTTTCCATGGAAATATTTAATTTGACTAGCAAACAAAGTAAATAAGTCTATCAGTTACCCTACTTATAGAATATAGCTTATATTATAGAGGAGCAAAGTCTGGCAGTCTGGGCCTTAATGACCTCAGCCTTAATGAGATTGAACCAAAAAAAAAAAAAAAAAGAACAAAAGTCTATATAAAAGTAATGAGTGCTGATAGCAATATATCACTTGACCATTAGATGAGAATAAAGTTATTGCTGTTATTACACAGTGCCCTCTAAAAATATTGGGTCCACGGACTTATACATACTATATTAGTTATATGAAAGATGAAGTACTGTGGTTGGAAACCTTGACTTTCCATCACTTTTGTGGAGAATGAACTTTACTGACTCCATTGTAGGTCATTTTATGAATTAGCATTTTTGGCTTTTATGAAGAGGGTAAGTATGCATTTCTAGATTGTCCCTAAACTGTGGAAGATGCACAAGATTTAACCAGCATTAGGAATTTCTTCACATGTTTGGTCCTATTTTTGTTTCATTATTGAGTACATGTTTACTTATGACTATAGACTGTAAAGTCTGCCACAAGCATGGATACTTGGATAAAATAGTAAAAAAAAAAAAATCCACAATAATAGTCAAGCATAGGCAAAAATCACAAACAAAACGAAGAGCCGCACACAGCCCTTTACTTTGTGTCATGGAATGAAGACTGAGATGGATGTAATTGCAGTTAAGAGTTTTAATAAAAGGCAGGCAGAACACATCAAAATCATGAAGCAGAGACAGGGTCAAATAAGAGGCAAAAGTCAAAAACCAGAATCGTTGTGTTGTGCACAACATAAATTGAGTTTTTACGTCACAAAGTTCTTGTGGGTGAAAGCCCTTTAAATAGTCTGTGTACGTGTGATTGTGAACAGGTGAGTGTGATCAGAAGTCCTCTGATTAGGAACAGGTTAGTGGCTATGGATTCTGTGTTGTGTTGTCTGGGGTGGCCATACTGTATTTATAGGCCGAGGTGTGTTCTGGAACGTGGAGTTAATGGACTGAGTCAACCTGACACTATGGGTGCTTCTCATTTCTTATTTGTGCATCCTCGTTTCCTTTCCTCGCTTCCTTTCCTTGCATCTTAGCTCCATCCCCTTAGGATGCGAGGGAAGGATGCAAGGATGAGACACAAGGAGAGAGGAATCAAAGCAAGTCAAATGGAATATCCTCACTCTCTCAAGTATCACTTCAAAGCGACGTCAATTAATGATGACTGTGCTCAGCTGGATTACCTCACTGCGCTTCAGGGATCTGCCATTATGTTGTTGGAGTTTGGTTAATAACACCATTCTTAATAAAGTTGAATGCACTGATAGTATGTGAAATGTCTGGGTTATTCAACAATGAATTAATGAACAATACATAATTTATCGCATCTTTTGTGCAGCTTTGCATATCCAAACATGCAAGGATCAATTAATTACAATACTCACTGTAAGCCTATTAATATTTAATTATATTTCACATAAAATTCCATCACATCATCAAAGGGCTTTTTGTTTGAGATTGTGGCAAATGTAAAAGAGGAGGGGAATTTATATGTGTATCAGGTTTGACAAAAAATACTTCCACATAGGATACACCCATGTATCCTCACTCCTATCTCCTTTGGAAGCTTCCTCACTCCTCGTTCCTCGCCTCCTCACGGTGCAATTAGAGAATTGATATGTCCTTCAAGATGGTTGACGTCGATCGATTTCCGGGTCATGGGCTGGAAGACGGAGGAATGAGGAAATGAGGAAGCATCAATTTGAGTATTGAGAAACACCCAATGATTCTAAGATCCTAAGACCCAAAGCAATATCACACAGGAAATAGTGCGTTTATGCTGAATATTGGCACAGCTGTGATTTGGCTGTAACTGCATGATTGTGAGTGTGATATTGCTTTTATACAACAGTTCTATAAACCAGAAATTAATATTGAGTAATTGACTTATGAACACAATATGGCAACAATTTCAAACACAGTATGGCCAAATGTTCTGTTTATTTTTGCTCTGCTAGTGGAAATAGATACTAAAGAAGCCACACTCTCTGTATAGCACAGCAGCTAGCTAACTAGCATTGATTTGTACCTGTACATTAAAGGTGCTTCTGTTAAAATTGGCATCCCTTCATACTTTTCATGTTCATCTGACAAGTTTTCATATTTTAAGTCAAAGGTTATATTCCTAAAACGTATCATTTGCCATGTCCACTGATGATGGAGCTATCACTACTGAAGTAGTTGTTTCACACTAGGAAATGTGGCCAACTCAGACAAGTGGAATGACACACAAAGTGAAACATCCCAGTGTGGTTATAAGAAATATAGGCACTCTTGGAAAGTCGCTCGACCAATCAAATTAGTGGACTGGAACTAACTGTTATATAACAGAGAATGAGGCTTGGTACGTCATAGACTTTGCACAGAATTACACATGGAAGCATATAAATAGACACACCAATTAAGGAAACTAGCCTCAGGTGAACACAATCAGAAAATTAGTCAACAGCAGGACGAGGATGGAGACTTGAAATGGAACTGAGAACTAAAACAAAAGCAGATGGTGTTCTCAACATATACTATGTGTTGGGAAGGGAGAGATTGTGAGAGCACCAAAAATATATAGCTCAAATGCAGAGAGTCTTGTTTAAAAAAAAAAACATAAATACTATGTATCATACACTCAGTTTAGGAGGTACCTCATTGTATCTGCACACATTGGATATTTTATCAGGTAAACAAACACTACTGTATATGGCCAAAAGTATGTGGACACCTGAGTATTGAACATCCCATTTCAAAACCGTCAGCATTAATATTGAGTTGTTCCCCCATTACTGTTATAATGACCTCCACTCTTCTGGGAAGGCTTTTCATTAGAGTTTGGAATGTGGCTGTGGAGATTTTTGCCCATTCATCCACAAGAGCACAAGAGCTAGGGCACTGATGTCAGGTGAGGAGGCCTGGTCCGAAGTTGGCATGCCAATTCATCCCAAAGCTGTTCATTGAGTTTATGTGGGGTTCTTCCATACCAACCTTGGTAAACCATGTCTTTATGGGTCTCACTTTGTGCACAGAGACATTGTCATGCTGGAACACATTTGGGCCACTTAGTTCCAGTTAAGGAAAATCTAAAAGGTTACAGCATACAAAGACATTCTAGACAATTGTGTGTTTCTAACTTTGTGGCAACAATTTGGGGAAGAGTGTTATATACAGTAGGTGTTATGGTCAGGTGTCCACTTACTTTTGGCCATATAGTGTACCATATAGCAGCACAGTTACTGAATGCAGCCCATTTGTTGCTATGCCCAACTTATCAGAACCATCATACAAACCAAAAATTCCCAACCAACAGTAATGCTACAGCACTGCTGAGCCTGATTCAACATGTAACAGAAAACCTGGACACTGAGCTGAAGTTCTATTTGTGAAGCTATAAGCATGTTGCTAATATGTATTGTTCTCTCTGACTTCACCCTAAAGCCTTGAGATTTTATAGTATTTTTCAAATATTTAGAGATTTTCTGTATGCTGCTTAGTCTTCCATATAACTCCATATAAATATAGTAGTATTCTAGTTTATTCCCTGTTTGAGTAGTTCATAAACAGCAAATGCATCTGTTTGAGATGGGCAACTTTCTTACTTTCTTGGAAAAGAAAGATGTGAGTCATCTATGATGATTATATTTGGCATGATTTTTTATTTTTTTGCATTTCTGCAGGTTAAGATTGGAGTGCGAGATGACAGAGGTCATCCTGTCAGATCTACCTATAAAGACAGACAGTACAGCATTGGGTTGTTTCCACCAGTTGGACAAAGGCATTTTGGCAGAGTAAGTACAAGCCTTGCTGACCTCAAAGAAAGAGAGAGAAAATAGACTTTCAGCAGTCTGTCCATTTTCAGTGTCCCTGAGTCTGAGAGACCAGTCAGAATTTCACATAATGTAAAATCAACCTCAAAATGGTAAGAGCTCAGGTGGGAAGATAGGCAATATCATCCAGAAAATAATGTATGCCTTCATTTCATGGGTGAATGAAAACACAATCGCTGATATGTATTCATTTCACACAGTAAAATTAGAATAGTTAAAACATCAACCCAGCAAAATGAGTTGGTTTGACAAAGCTGGCAAAATAAAGATGAAAAAGAAAAGAAGAATAGTAAATATAGGAGAGCCATAGCATTTCATATCATGGCATCATTAAGTATCTGTAAGAAACTGTATATGATTCATGGCATTTGACTCAAAAACAAAATAAACCAAATGTGTGTATATGGGGGAAAGATTTTAACTTTGATGTAATTGAGAATGTACATTATATTAAGACTTTGTAAAATGAAAACAAACAAAAAAAAATATTCAGCAGTCCTTAAATTTCTCATTAATTTGTTGGTGTGGAATCTAACTGCATTGTCTTGCTTATAAATCCTATATCATATCAGGTTCTGACAGTCTAATTATTGCAAATTTGTAGATATAGTATAAGAACCAACTCATATGAAAAGTTGTTTTAGATGAGATGTTAGGGTTATAATATCAGAAGAAAAGTGATTAGCACTTTTTTAAAATAGGTAGCAGAGAACAAAAACCAACCGATTTTTATCACATATGTTTCTGCAGATAATAATATCACAGATATAAACAGAAAATTAATCTGCAAATGACCTCCTTTCATGCAGGCTTTGAGCTACCTAATACATATGACGTTGCTGCAACCACGGAAGTTACTGCCTGCTTAGCCTAGCTGCTGCTGTTAAAATGTTTAATTTGTTGGATATTGTAAATAGCGGTGCTGAAAAAATTAATAGACCAACAACAGTTGGTAGCATTGGAAGGTTCTTTTAAAGAAAAAGAGAGACTATGCCAGTACTTCCACAGTTAACTGAAAATGTTGGCCATCCTTCCAAACAAGCAGAAGGATGAACAAGAGAAGACAGAAATGAGCAGGGAGCTAATGTTTTATTCTGTGGCCAGCCAAGAAAATAATATATATATATATATATATATATATATATATATATATATATATATATATATATATATATATATATATATATATATAAGTTCTATAAGGATTACACTTTTGGATTTGTTAACCATTCCAACATTAATCAAGTAATCACGATGGTAGGCCAATGTAAGTTATTTGTGAAAAAGAAAAAAAAAAACTGCAAATGAAGTTTGAAACCAGTGAGGCTGCTGTTATTTACCAATGTGTCATGTGAGCTGACAAATAACACTTTCTTTTTAATCAAATGTCAGCTTAAGTGTTTTATCCTATCACACACTAAAAAAATTGCATTTAGCATCATATAAACTTGCATATCATATTGCAAGACAAAAAGTGATCCATACAGTTGAAGAAAAAAATTATATCTGCAGCAGTCAAAAATTGTGATTACATTCCTGGATGAAAAGGCTACTCAAAAGCTAAAACAGATTCCAGCTAATCGGCTTGAATCAGCTAATATCCAAATTTCATTTTGCCAAAGATTTTGCTATTCAGTTGGATTTGAGCACTGCTATTGCTGCATTCACTAAATTGTTGTGTATGTGTGGTATGTTTAGCAAAGAGAATTTGATTCTCTTCTTTGCAGCTTGACATGGACCTCCAAGACAACAGGCAAATAGATATTTGAACAGTTAGGGTGCGTTAACACCTATTACTCCATTTATCGAGTGAAATTGATACCTTGGGTTCATTTGCTATTTGATTTGGTTTGTTTTCTCACTGTACACACTGAAACAAACCAAAAAGCAAAAAAAAAGTGGCATGTAGGACTGAAAACATACTTGTAAAACTCTTTCATTCATTGTTCAGAAACATGGCGACAGAAAAAACTTAAACAATTATATAATTATATAAATAACTAAAACATTTTGTGCACACATCCAGCATTTATTTTTTCCCTTTTTGTTCATCAGTCCAAATCTCCATAACATAGTGCATTTCTACAGAAAAAAATGTCACCATCATTCCAAAATACATAGCATGTCTGGTTCACTTCATGCAGTTGGATTGATTCAGGTTTGAATTGTTTGCTCTTTGCAAATGAACCGCACTAGTGTTCTACTGGAACTGGACTGAACCACAAAACGGTTATTTTTGTCTGGACCTGAGTGTGATTACTGTGTTCTTGCCTGCCTAAATGAACTGCAAAAAAGAGAAAACACAGCAAGGATTGATTCACGTAGACTAAATACTGCATGTATGAAAGCACACCAACTCATGGGCTGGACTAGACTAACTGCATATATCATGGCTTTCCATAATATGGAAAAACAGCAGTTTTAAAAGCACTAAGGATACAACAACCCAACACATTATTTGGGATAATTTCTGTATTCATTATGAAGTACTGGCATCAAAAGGAATGCCACCTGAGATGGAATTGGTAATGAAAGGTGTTGTCAAAATTGTCAACTTCATCAAAGGCAGTACTCTCAACAACTGTCTTTCTGAGACCCTGTGTGCACGTCACACACATCTTCTTTTTCATTCTGCTGTCACTCGGCTGTCAAAAGGTAAGGTGGTCAGCCACATGTACAAGTTGAGAAAAAAACACCTTTTTCTCCTGGAGAAGCAGTCGCCACTTGCAAATGTGCTCCCTGAGGAGAGATTGCTGTTAATTGCCATATCTTGCTGATGCTTTTTCTATTCTAAATGAACTGAAGCTGAAACTTCAAGGTCAGGATGGTCTTTTCAGACATTGTGAACAAATGCAAGATTTCTAGCAGTTGTTAAAGCTGTGACAACTGTGACTCAAGGCTTATTCAAGAAATCTTCTCCTACTACATGTTTCCAACCATGAATAAACACATCAAAGCCACATGTCTATCAAAGAAAGGGGTTGCTGGTGTAATTTGCTTCATCAAGGCACATCGGGATAGACTACAACAGTTGCACTGGTACTAACATTAGCCAGGGAAGTTTGATGATTTGACCCCTGCCACTTTAAACCCTGAGAATCAATAACATCATTAAACCTAATGCAACCAAGCAGAACAAGTGTTTTATTGCTGCTGCCCTTCACAACAAAAATAAGTTTTAGTAAGTGCTTCTGATATGCCTGTAGCCCTGTTTTCTTGTGAACCACAGTGGGACCAGATTATCCCGAGCAAACAGACCTGCACTCCTCATTAAATAAGTGCATTTCCATTTGTGTTTTTTAGTAATTGTTCAGAGTTATATTCATTGTTCATGCTGTCTAAGTCACAAATTGCTGACAAAAATAGGGGTTGCCTGAAAATGAAAGCCCTGGCCTTAAAATTTAAAGTTGTACAGTTATATATATATATATATATATATATATATATATATATATATATATATATATATATATATATATATATATATATATATATATATTGATTTATGAATGAGTTGCCTATACAAACTCTATAGACCCTATATGGGCAACTCGTGATAACAGTAATCAAGTGTTAGCTCAAATTCAGGGATAAAGTTGACTACTAAAACAGTTCAGACAACTCAAATATTTGAGTTAAACAGACAACACTCAGATAGTTATATTGAAGTGTAGGTACTAGATGTATTGCTTTCAAATCTCCAAGTACGTTAAACAAAAAAAGTATAAGGTCCTGAAACAAGGAGAGAAGAAAATGACAGTTTTTTTTATTCTATACAAATATTCTCTTTATTTTATTCTATACAAATATTCTCATGCAATGATGTCCTTTATTGCACGAGTTCATTCAGGCAAAGGTGGAAATGTATTTGTTACTAAATGTGAATATTTAGGAAGTAAAAATATGAGTTCTAATTCCTTTCATTCCAGACTGCAGAGCAGTTTCCTTCGGGACTAATGGAGTTTTTCCATTTGCTTGTTTCCTTTCAATGATGATTTGAAAAAAAATAATAATAATCTCCTCTCCCTCTTTCTTTTCTACCTTGTGTTGTATGTATTTCTATATATTTGATATATACTGTGTAAAGCGACCTTGAGCTTTGGAAAGGTGCTATATAAATAAAACTTTTTCTTGTTCTTCTTCTTCCTTGCCAATGCCAGTAGCCACTGTATAGCCTATGACAAGTCACTGCTATTTCATGCTCATTCTGATTCTCAGTTGAGTAAGCGGATTCCACTGATTATGGCTAATTGTTATTGTTAAACTACACTTCTGACTTACTATTAATTTAACTATGATTGGCTATAATGCTGAACAATACAAGTAACCTATTGTTTGAGTAGGTGGGTAGCACTGTGGGCATTGTAGATTCAGACTAACTAATTTGTAAAACCTTTTCAATTTTCTCAACCAAAGTGTAAATCAGGAGCACAGCACAGCAGCAGCACTGAATGCACTGCAGACTTTGGCAAAATTAAACTTGGGTTCTCCACCTAATCAAACTGTAGAAGTGTCTAAACTAGTTTGGGTGACTTTATAAAAGGGCAGGTATACCTGCAGGGATGACATATGCAGAAAATGCTAGACTTGACAGAGCAATGACTCTGGTAGAAAGACTGGTCACCTCATTAGTAGAACCCGTTAATGAAGGTTTGTGCATAAAGCAGCACTGCATACAACCTGACACTAGAAAACGTCTGGGTTATGCATGTAACCCTGTTCCCTGAGAAGGGAACGAGACGTTGCATGAGCTTCATGTGACCAGTATCTGAAGTCTGTGTGAAATCATGCCTAATTTATAGGCCTGCTGTGGTCAGGTGACGTGGCAATTAAGCTCGTCACGTGATATAAAAATGGCACCTGTGAACCACGCCGTCAGCCTCTATTATCTGAAGCAAAGACGCAATTCACAGGCATGCCCCAGTATGACAAAGCTACGCAATGTCTCGTTCCCTTCTCAGGGAACAGGGTTACATGCATAACCCAGACGTCTCCTTTCTAAGGGAACTCAACATTGTGTGAGCTTCACGCTGTAGGAACGAGAATACCCACTCCGTCATACTGAGGGAATGGCCTGTTCAAAAGATCCGAGCCCGAGGGTCACTGCAAGACATTCGAGCCTGGAGTGGAATGCATGTCCAGACTATAATATCGAATGAATGTGTGCGGCGTAGACCACCCCGCCGCAGCACACACATCCTGTAAAGGTACCCCTTTGGATAAAGCCTTCGAGGAGGCGACCCCCCTAGTGGAATGAGCCCTTATGCCTAGAGGCGTAGTGAGACTGCACGCCTCATAAGCGATAGAGATAGCTTCCACTATCCAATTATAGATGCGCTGCTTTGACACAGCATCACCTCTACTGTCGCCACCAAAGCAGACTAGCAACTGCTCTGATTTACGCCACTGGCCGGAGTGGTGGACGTAAATACAGAGAGCCCTTACTGGACACAGTAGGTGCAATTTCTCTTGTTCCGGTGTGAGGAATGGAGGAGGGCAAAAAGCCTGCTATCGGCTGGGCAGCAGACATAGGCACTTTAGGAATATAATCCAGCCTAGGATATAGGAAGGCCTTGGCTAATCCAGGGGAAATGTCAAGGCAGAAAGGGGCAACAGAGAGAGCTTGTAGATCTCCTACTCGCTTGAGAGATATCAGGGCCATCAGAATAGCTACCTTTAGAGTCAGAAGCTTCTCAGAGCCTGACTCTAAGGGCTCAAACTGGGCACCTGACAGACCTTCCAGGACCACAGAAAGATCCCAGGAAGGTATGTGTGGTCTGCAGATGGGCCTCAGCTGCCTGACACCACGCATGAACCTCGATGTTAGAGGATGTTGCCCCACAGAGGCTCCATCAATAGAGGCATGGCTGGCTGAAATGGCGGCCACGTAGACCCTAATTGTAGAAGGAGCCAACCCTGCAGAGAAACGTCCTTGTAAAAACTCCAGAACTGTAGCTATTGTGCAGTTTACTGGGTCTAACTGACGTTCCTCACACCACGAGACAAAAAGTCGCCACTTGAGTGCATACAATTTTCTCATGGATGGTGCTCTAGTGTTCAACATGGTCTCTACAACCTCGGTTGAGAGACCAAAATCTATGGGCTGGTGCCCCTCAGGGGCCAGACACACAGTTTCCATAGTACCGGCCGAGGGTGATAAATCAATCCTCTGGCTTGAGACAGTAGATCCCTGCAAACGCAAATCTCCCAGGGAGTGCCGTCTAGCAGGGATATTATCTCTGAGAACCATATTTGAGCTGGCCAATAAGGTGCTACCAGCAGCAGACTTAGACGGTCTTGGCGAACTCTCGCTAGAACCTGCAGGAGCAGAGCGATCAGGGGAAAAGCGTACAGACATGACCTCGGCCATGTGTGCACCATGGCGTCCAGCCCCAATGGTGCGGAAGGACTTAGGGCGAACCAAAGCAGGCAGTGTGTTGTCTCATTGGAGGTGAACACATCCACCTCCGCTTGGCTGAACCTCCACCATACGGACTCCACCACCTGTGGATGGAGCCTCCAATCCCCAGGCCTCAGCCCCTGCCTTGACAGGATGTCTGCCCCCACATTCTAGTTCCCTGGAATGTACATTGCACTCACTGACAAAAACTTTCCCTCTGCCAAGAGAAGAATTAGTTGCACCTGCCTGAACAGGGGACATACACGTAATCCCCCCTGGTGGTTGATATATGACACCACTGCTGTGTTGTCTATCACAACTAACACATGGTGACCTCTCAATTGAGGAAGAAAGAATTTCAGTGCTAGAAATATGGCCCTCATTTCTAGGCGATTTATATGCCTCTCCAGGTGAGGGCTGCTCCAGAGACCGTGAACTGGATGGCCATCTAAGACCGCACCACAGCCTGTAAGGGAGGCGTCTGCCATTACTATCTTGCGATAAGGAGATGCCGCGAGAGTGTGACCTGAGGCTAGAAACCGGGGACACCTCCAAATTTTCAGAGCACGTAGGCATCGCCGCGTCACACTGATTACTCTCGGGGGTTTTGTCCTTGGACGAAACCCCCGACTTTTCAGCCACCACTGAAATGGTCTCATGTGCAATAGGCCCAACGGAATGACGTTGGCTGCTGCTGCCATAAGCCCCAACAGTCTCTCGTAGAGACTGGAGGGGATGCCCAGACCCAGCTTTATTTTGCTCAATGTTGATAGGATTGATCCTACACATGTTGGGGATAGAAATGCCCTCATTGTAGTAGAATCCCATATAACTCCTAGAAAAGTTGTCTTTTGCACTGGAGAAAGCATACTTTTTTTGAGGTTCAACCTGAGCCCCAAGCTCCTCATGTGTGCGAGAACAACATCTCGATGTTGAACCGCCAGTCCCCTGGATCGTGCTAGAATTAGCCAGTCATCCAGGTAGTTTAGTACACGGATGCCCTGGAGTCGCAAGGGAGCCAGAGCGGCATCCATGCACTTTGTGAAGGTGCGAGGGAATAAAGTTAGACCGAAGGGAAGAACCCGATATTGGTACGCGTTGCCTCCAAACGCGAACCTCAGGAACTTCCTGTGACTGGGCAATATTTCTATGTGGAAATATGCGTCTTTTAGATCGATTGTCACAAACCAGTCTTCCAACTGAATCTGGGGAACGATAAGTTTGAGCGTCAGCATCTTGAACCTGTATGTCCAAAGAGTACGGTTCTAAAATTGGCCACATACTCCCATCTTTTTTGCGGACCAGGAAATAATAGCTGTAAAAACCTCCCTCCCTCAGGGAACAGGGTACACGTTCTATGGCCCATTTGTCCAAGAGGTATCTCACTTCCTGCACTAACGTCGGGCTCTGTTCTGTGCTAACTGATTCTCAGATCAGGCCTACTAGCAGGCTGTGACTGTGGCCACCCAGTCCACCTAGCTCTCCGCGGGGGGAGGCGGGCCCCACTCTTGGATGCCCAGGTGAACTCGACATGACGGGGAAGGTTCAACAGGGGCATACAGCAGGGAGACCTTATCTTTATTTCCCATCCCTGAGAGGTTGAGCCTAGGTGCCTCTCTGCCGCAACCAAGCTACCCATTGAGCGGCCGATATAACAGGCCGTTTGCTTGGTCACCCGGAGAGACAAATCTGTGGTGCGGTGAAGATCCACCACTGCCTCGGGCCCAATTTCCTCCCCGCTGTCGAGCTCACTCAGCAGGTCTGCCTGGTAGGCCTGCAACACTGCCATCGTATGCAGTGACCCACAAGTGAGACCCGCTGCCACATAGGCTTTGCCCACCAACACCGATGTGGCCTTACATGGCTTGGAAGGCAAAGCTGGCCCCCCTAAGTTTCCTGCCGTCGATGGAGAGAGGTAGCTCGCAAGTGCCTCCTCCACCTTTGGCATAGCTAAATACCCGTGCTGTTCATTCCCCACGATGGCCGAATAATCTGAAATTGCGGGGTTATAAACACGGCTAGTGTATGTTTTTTTCCAGAAGCGTGATATTTCATCATGCACTTCCAGAAAAAAAGGGGAGTTTTCTGTGGTGTGAGGGAGATTTATTTTCACTGGGGAGAAAGCGCTCATCTAGCCTGCTAAGAGCCACTTCCTCTTCCCCAGGCCAGTCTAGATTGAGTTTTTCTACTGCCCTAGAAATGCACTTCCTGAATTCTCTCTGACAAATACTTTTCTTTCTAAAAAGGGACAGAAAAGTAAAGATATATATATTTTTTTGAAAAAATAGAGAGGAAATGAAGAGACTTTTTTGACGTTCACACAAACGACCGACATGCAGTCTTTCGCTGAAGATAATAAGGCTGACGGCGTGGGTCACAGGTGCCGTTTTTATATCACGCGAGGCGCTTAATTGTCACGTCACCTGACCATGGCAGGCCTATAAATTAGGTGTGATTTCACACAGACTTCAGATACCGGTCACGCGTGAGGGCGCTTCCCACAGCGTGAAGCTCACACAACGTTGATTGCCCTTAGAAAGGGAACACTAGTTCTGGAGGAAACTACACTGGCAGCCCTACAGTCAGTTGTAGAACCACAGTTACATACATAACTATCGAATTTATTATATAGTATATACTCAAAAAATTTAATAATAAAATCATGAAATCCAAATAATGCACGTTTAAAAATAAAACACAACTTGGGACAAAACAAACAAACAAAAAGATCAGACAAAAATCAGGTCAACATTGCTCTCTGTGGCTGTAGTAAGTAAACAGCTGTTTCTGGGGGATTATCACAAAATTTAAAGGTCTTATCTATGTCCTTTTTAAATATTTGAATAGAGATTTTAACTAGATAAAATCTATGGATTTTATGGTGCTTCTCACCAAGTAGTTTATTTGCTAGCCTACTCCCTCATATGTCAAATTAAACCTAACAAAAAGAACAGATCACATGTAGAGTATCACGTTTACTTGTTTAAACTTATTATTTAATTTAACTTAATTTAACTTTAACTTTCTTCTTTAAACAAACAAAACTCTGGAACAACTTTTAAAGGCTTGAATACATTTTTTCAGTGCACAGACTCTCCAGAAAAGTTTTTCCATCCATTCACACAGCAAATAACATCTTCATTTTGTAAGTTCGTATATTTAATTTGCGTCATCTGTCTGCACCTTCTTGTGAGCACCATAGTCAGCAGTTACTCTATCCTTTATGCTGATGATCATGCAATAAGTGCAATCAGAACTTCTCATAATTAGTTTACCTTCAATTACACTTTTCACACCATTAGGGGTTTCTGCATACGCATAGTCAGGAGTAGTTTTAAATATACACATATCTTTACACACAAGAATAACTTGATAAATCATATTATATGCATTGAAATGAATGTTTATGCACTAATCTATGCATACACATGGTTGATGAATAGTGAAAAAAGCAATCAGCCTTGCCATGTTCTATTCCAAATAAGGAACTCATTACAGAACTCAATACCTGGGTTCATATGGTTTTTACATTTAGAGTGGAGGTGGAAGTGTCTTCACCATCATGCTTTTGAGTCAGATTTCATGGTCAAGAAATCTCTGATTGTGGTTTTAATGATTTGACTGCAAGCAAAAAAAAAAGTATAAAGGAATGAAGAACAGTTGAGCTGTACATCAGAAGGTTCCACAGTAACTTTTCAGACGTGGGTGAAACAAAGGTATTTTCAGAGTTGCACTTTCTATAGAAAACGCAAGAAGATGAAAGCATTTCGTCAAAAACATGAGGGATATTTTTAATCATTTATATTGCGGCTGTCACTACTGCAATGTTGTGCATATTTGAAAAGCAGAATACTTTTATTTGAACCTGATAAACAGAGCTCATATATTGTATTTAAAGATTTGCAAAACATATCCATACCAAAATATCCCAGATGCATAATTAGAACTAAGAAGCTTGGAGCTTGTCCTGTTGGTCCATTCACTTGCAATGCAAAGCATCATTAATAGTCATAAAAAGTGCATTAGTATTTTGTTCTTTTTATTTTAGCACAATTTCATGGAGACTATGTTTCTTGAGTCTATGTATTCTACTTTCCCCATTTTGATCCAAATTTTGTGTGACCTTGAAATTTATTCGAGTCATTTGTTGTTCCCATTGGTATCACTCCAGGTAAGCTTCATCCTAGGATTATGAAGAAAATCTGTAAACTTTAAAGGTATTGAGAGAAATCCTGAAAAATGGCTAATTTGAGGAAGAAAGAATAGCTTTGTTGTTTGTGTTTCATGCTTGAGCCAGAAAGCCACTGGCATCTTGACCTCTACCACCTCCATTATCTTCACACTATCCCCACAGGGACTAAGATAGAATCCAGAAGATCTGAACGAGATGCTTTCCTAATGGTCTGTAGTTTGTTCCCCTATGTCTGAAGAGGTAAGGTCTTCACCTTACAGAATTAAGCCTAGAGAAGGCAAACCGTACATGAGCTGTGAGTCTGAAAGAGCCGCTTTTAAGGCAGAGGGTTGATGTCACCATTAGTGAAATATTCATGACTTCTATCAAATCCATTGGAGAGCAGCCTTGCCTAACCCTAATAATCACTGCTATTGTGTGACATCTGAGAGCTAGTAAGCTTAGTCTTGTTAAATATAAGCAACAGACATACAAATCTTAGTGCTACTGAAAAAAATATTGGGTTTTACTTGTCATTAATGATAGCTGTTAAACCAAAGAAGAATGGTGGAGCATTTGATGATATTTAAAAGATGTCCAAATAAGCTGTAAAATAAAGAGTTCATTGTGCTCCGGCTGTACTTCTCCCATGTCCTGCAATGAATAATCAATGAAATTGTTATTTTTGCAAAAGTATAATAGGTTAGAATAGAAGGCCACACAGTGAGTGTTGATATCCAGTTAAGAAAAATAGGATGGGCATTGTGACAGTATTGAAGAAAATTTTAATTAAAATTAACGTTATTTTATGTGTGAATGGGTGGGAAATTTATATACCACCAAAATATTGGATAACTGTACTGGATAGTCACTGGACTTTCTGTGAGCAAAATTATAACACTTATTACATGCATTCATATCGCTCATGCCACAATACATTACATTTCCAAATATGGCACTGGAAAAGACAACAGTAATGAAGGATTTTCATGGAATTGGGGCAACAGATTGCACATACTGTATGTAGCCATAAAATCACAATTTAGAGGTTTGTTTACTATATATGGTGATTTGAGGGTGTTTATGTAAATGTATATATGTGTGTGTGTGTGTGTGGGGGGGGGGGGGGTGTGTGCATGAGTAGAGCAATTAAGAATGTGTAGGATTTATCAAACATCCATTGAGTGCTTAGAGCTACTCATGCAGGTGATTTACTGTTCCTGCCTAAAAATCAGGGCTAATGATACAGAAAACCAAACATAAAAACTCTGGAGTGTGTGATTTGTTTACACTGATTTTTGAAATCTGTACTATTTTGACTCTCATGTATATAAAAGGTGATAATTACAGTTCTAATTAATGGTAGCTGAAATTGTTACATCAAAATAATGGCAACAAGTTTCCAGTTGTGGTTTCACTGAATACTATCCTGCTTCAGTCAAACAGGCATTCAAAAATCTACAGGCATTATATTCAGATTAATTCATAGATTTGAGAATTAAAATTAAATCACAGTGAAAATACAGAAATAACAGCAAAATAAGTGTTTTTATTTTTTTTTATTCAAAAACTTTCAAAATATGTTTCAAGTTCAAGAAAGTAGAATAAGCTTAAACACAATGCAAAGCATCATATACAGACGGATAAAATACATTTTATATACTGCAGACGAGCCATGTCGGGGATTACATATGTACAATATGTAAACGTATATACATTTCTTTTTTACATTTACAAAAAAAAGCTTTGTTTCTATTTTCTCTTTGTATATAGATATTTTTATATTCCCCACTAGCATTTGTACTACAATAATGAAAAACATTTACATATCAGTCAATCAATTTTTCTCTTTTTATATTACAAATGTGTTTCCATAAAAATATATCTCTGTACAAAATATTTTTTTTCATGTATTTATTCTCCTTTTTCCTTGCGTAATTCTCAGCAGGCTAGTCCATTCAAGTCCATTCAGGTCTACTAATAGATTTTTTTTTTTTTTTTTAATTATTTTTTTTTTTTACACTTGCTTTTCAACACAACCCTTTTGGTCAAAGAGCATAGAACTGCAGTCTGACTATTGTTCCTTGAGGCTTTGGCTAGACAAAGCAGGTCTGTAAGTCACTCAAGGTTGGGCACTTCTCTCTTGCAGAACGGAGAGGAATGCATCGCTAGTTTGGGTTCTTTTTTTTTTTTTTTTTTTTTTTTTAAATGAACACTTAAAATGAAAACGTTTGATGAAGGTGTGTACTGAACATTTCAATGTGTATCTCAATTATTTAGTCCAGTGACTTTTTAAATTAAATTGTTTGAATACGTACCTTGGGGATAAACACTATTCCAATATAGCTTATGTACAATTTAAAGATTTTAATCGAAGCTATTATTTGATTTCTTTTTTTCATAAGATTTTTTTTTTAGATATTATGGGAAATATGAAGGGAAACATATTTAGATACATTACAGGCAATAAAAAATTGAGTTACATTCAATTTAACATGGATATTTCCATATTAAAGTCTACTTTTTGTCTTACTTCATCCACATGAGGCATGAGACCATGAGATACACAAGTGAGATGTGAAGTGTAGTAATAGCCGGAGTTGAAATATACATGGGATCAAAGGAATTAACTCATTAATATGTGCTTTACATTAATCCTAATGCCAAATTAAAACTGCCACATTAACTTTTGACTCAAACTCAAATGAGCGTCTCATGGAAATTAAGCACATCCCTTCTCAGTTCACCAGCAGAGCCAAGCAAACCTGCTTGTAAGTGATAAAGATGAGTCAGCTTCATTGCTGATGAGAAATATGTGGCATGACCATGACTTCAAAACCTTGCTTGCCTCCATTTTATTTCTCCAGAGCAAAGAACAGCTATAATAATTTCACAGAACCTAAACAATCAGCAGGGAAGCTGTTAAAATGGCACAAGGCTTCAGTTCATTTATACTGTAATATTTGATGGATTTTTATTTGTTAGGTGCATTTAATAAGTCAAAGTGGTATAATACCTTGGCAAATGAGCACCATTAGTTTATTTCTTCTACTATTTCTAAGAAAAAATACTACAACAGTGGGGAAAACTTACAAATGCAGCAATTATACATGGTGACGATTTTTGTGAGAATGCCTCAAGTCTTATGATCACAAACTATTGAGAATCAATTCAAAGGTCTTTAAAACATGGAATTTGTGTCCTTTCTCTTTTATAATGTTTCAAATTTTCTCTTGGGCTAAGAATAACACATAGGCTTAACTCTTAGCCAAACACATATGAAAGAGGAACCATTTTCTTTGAAATTCTTCCTAGCTGTTTTTTGTTTTAAAAACACCCTTGTACAGTATCAAACTGGGAAATAGGGAACTAAGGAAAGACTAAACGTTCTGTGAGTCAAATACATCATAGGTGCCATGAGGCATATGGTGCTACAACTATATAAGAAAGACCTCAAGAAACATCAGAGGTTATCTGAATTGTTCTAAACTTTTTTTTTTTTTTAAATATAGTTTCAGAAGTATAAAATAACGAGCTAACAAAAAAGAAGAAGGGATTTTGTTCAAAAACGAAATCTTTCTGCCTGGGGTTCTGTTGTGAAAATAATCAATGATAGAGTGAAAGTGTTTTCATGGGATTTCAGAGGAGCAATTTTGTTCAAATTCTAATGCTAAAGCAATAACTCAGTCATGCAATGGTGGTTTTATAAAAGGATAGCAAATGACAAAAATGCTCTTACTATCAGTAAGTGCCTGCACATTAGGATTGTAAATTAATTATTGGGGACGCAGAGTAATAACTGATATATGATGTGCAGGAAACAGAGTATCAGAGTATAAGTGAGGGGCCGTCTGCTCTGATAAAGCAATCTGGAATGAAATCAGGTAAGCAGAAAAAGGGGGAAAAAAACAATTAAAAATATTCTGCAATATGAAGTGAATGCCAATTGGTTTTGTACAATGTGCCTAGCAACCCTTTTGCCTGCAAAATCACAAGGGAAATACAATATTTGTTTTTTCCCCCATCAACTCACAATTGGAACAGGCACTGGGTGAGATATTCATGTAGCTGAGATAAGCTACAGATTTAAAAAGTAATACAATTGTAAAAGCAATTACTGAAAGAGAGATGGAATAGAGTGAAGAGACAATATTTCATATTGTTTTTCTTAACAAATAATAGCAGGGATTTTAAACACTCATTGAAAATGTGGGCCAAATAAAGTAAGCAATAGATAATTCAGGGCTTAGTGTCTAAGAAGAAGAAAAAAGAACATACAAGTTACGATTAAAGCAAAGATACATGATGGTCAGAAATGCATGCCTTTGTATACCCTAATATTTATCTTTGTAGACAGATATCAGTGTGTCAGAAGTATTTGAGAAAACTAAAGCTTGATGAAAGGCTGACAATAAAATGGAGTCAAACTGATCAGATCTCTGTTCAAGTCTCAAGTACAACCTTGATGACTCACCAACCACACTGAGTATATAAGCATACCCACAACACACTGTAGTGTTCTAACCATCCACCCAATTAGAAAACAAATCACTGACCCACTTGATATTTTAAAATAGTATTACTTCTTTCACTGGCTCGCCTAGACAATGAAATTAAAAACCGTGTCATGTTTCTGTCACTGGCCTAATTTCTTTCATTTATTCATCTTCAGTAAGTGCTTAATCCTGGTCAGGTCACAGTGGATCTGAAGCATATCCTGGGAACACTGGACACGAGGCGAGAATATACTCCAGAATAGATGTCAGTACATTGCAGGGTACCATGCACACACACATTCACATTTTGGAGTAATTTAACATAGCCAATCGGATGACAAGCATGTTTTTGGGAGGTGGGAGGAAACCCAGAGGAAACCCACAAGGACACACGAACATGTGTGACTCCACATAGACAGTAACCCAAGCTCAGGATCGAACCAGGTACCCTGTTTATGAAAATTATTTAAATTTAAATGGACTCAGAAATACAACTATCTATTATCATCCAGTAATTAGTTTTTGGGAATCTGCCTGTACCATTTGAATATGTCCATATCATTTTTCCTGACGTTTAACTGGAGGAAAAAACAATGTGTTATGATTAAAAAAATTTTTTTTTAAAAATCATATACAGTATGTTATGATGAGAAGGGAACAGTTCGCTGTGAACAATCCCATTTCTTGCTTGCTCCCTTGACCAAAACCAAAAGAAGAACAAAACCTCCATGACTGCGATCAAAGTTTGCCTTGACATTGCATACTTGCTACAGCATAAGGCAATGAGACATACAGGAATCGACAGACTCTGCACTTTAGGTAACCTTTCCAAAAAGAAAGTAAAGATATTTAAATAACAAATGTCACAGCCCTCTAAAGACTTCATCCCAATGACATACAGAGTTAAAGAACCATGCTATTGCACACCAGCTCCACAGTTCCCCAGACCTGAGCATCCACAGCACGCCTTCATTTTCAAAATATTAGTGAATGGAACAGCACTCTAATGTCAGATGAGGGGGTAAAGAGGCAGTTGCCCCACACTGAGGAATGTAAATACCATCCAAGCCTTGAATGTGCCATTACATTTCCGTCTGTAGATGTCGGAGCAACAACAAAAAAAGGATGAATTGCCTAAAGCCAGCTTTCCTTTCATATTTTCCCCAATGTTCTCCCCCGGTGTTCTCCTTAGGGGCATGTGCAGCCTGTCCAATCTCAGCCAGGCTGGTGAAATGCTGCAGAGAGAACACTCCATCCTCTGGGTTGGAACAAGTAGAGAAAGGTGCTAATGATATAATCCTTGTCTTCTAATAAGCCTCAAAATCTCATTCCACTTCAATTCAAGGCTCTGTGGCTTCAGGTGAAAATTTCACAGGAATCGATAGTGAAAGTGTCAGCCAGAGAGATCCAGTAATGTGAACAAAGTCTGCACATATCCGCAATCTTGCAGCTTCAATGTGTGCAAGGAAGAAGAAAAAACAAAAAAACCCCAAAATGCATTCCATGGAGAAAATGTAGAAAAGCAAAATGAAGCTCAGACTGTCCAGGGTATTCTTCTCACTAGTTCTGCCCATAGCAAGACTCTTCCCAAATCCCAGTTCACCCAGAAGAAACAGCGCATGTTAGCCTCTGGCTACTGAAACCACTCCATGTCTCTTTCTCTTGTTTTTCTGTGAGTGACAGAATCGCAAGCATCCTCTCTGCCATGCCAAAGTTTCATGAAATCTCTCCCCAGAAAAACAAAAGCGACACAGCAGACATATAAGAACAGAGAGAGTTTGGGATAACAGACACTGCTGTGTTTGTCACTAAGGAACACGTGTTTTCTTGTTCAGAACTGTTCCTGCTTCTTCATCAGGGTGTGATCTCTTTTGACTATAATTGTTAGAATCTTTTCAGTAAATGAAAGTAGGCTTCCATTCTTGTTTGTCAGCTCGCCCACACAGCCTGTTCCTGCTTGTGGGGGCACTTGAGTGGGCAGGGGAGAAAATTCGATGTCAACCTGTCAAGAGAAAAAAAAATGCATATGTAAAGAAAAGAAAAGGGCAGAGGTGAAGTAAAAAAAAAAAAAAGGAGAGAATATCGAAATTTCAGACAGATAAAGTAAAAAAAGCAGAATGTGATTAACTAGGGAATAAAGCATGATGGGGAGTGGTGTTATGTAAGGAATAAAATATGACAGGACACAATGTTACAGGAAAAGGATCCATGATGGGGTGGTAAGATGCGACCTGATGTGAAGCAAAGTTACTACCCCAAAGTTGATTATTTTCCTTATAACAGCACACCCTGAAGTGTTTTATTCCTCTTACACCACAGCAATTATTCCTCTGCCACCAATTACAATATTTAATTTATTAGACAATGGCTAACCCTAACCCATGCTTTTTAATTGTTTATGGTTATACTTAATTTTGCACAAGGCCAGTTAGTTCCTGTTGTCACTTACGTTATACCAACTACAGAGAGTCAGTCTCACTACAGCCTCTCTCTTTTTCTCTGTATTGATGTTAATGATGCAGCTTGTCATTTTACCAAGAAATCAGAAAGCTGTGGAGGAGAACTTCCTGACCATTACAAAGCGTTGACACTGGAGACTCCGTCCATAAATTTTGTGAATGTGAATGAGTTATTACTGTAGAAATGGTAACTGTTCTATAGTTAGAATGAGTGCATTAATATAAACGTGTGATTTGCCTCAGAGCCGGCACTACTGTCCGAGCTGCTGTATAGAAAATTAATCAATACCTTCTGACCAATCAGATTTTAGAATACAATTTTGACGTCATGAAACTCAGTGGCTTTCCCAAATGAAGTCCACTGGATATCAAAAAGAGGCTACAGGTGTGTGCTCAGATGGTGAGGCAAGACAAAACTGTACATTAAATTAATTCTTACAATGTTTCTTTGTAACACTTTTAAACACTTTTTAAAAACTTGATACAGTATATCAGCAACTATGCTTAGTTTAAACCTAATAATTTTTGTATTATGGATGAATTGCTACCAATTTTATTTGTTTATTTATTTATTTATTTATTTTCATTTTTTTGGTACTCGATAGAGATACTGGTAACAAAATAAGTAATTAGAGCAATTGGGGCATCAAGGAACATTATATTTAGCTCTGTTTATGTTTGCTGGTACTATCTGCTGCTAGCAATGAACTCCACCTACTGAGTTTTATGTTTAAGATGTTATGGCATCTAAAAAGTGTCTGCAATAGAAAGCAAGGAGGTGGCTGAACTGAGCACACAGAGCAGTATCAGTGATTGTGGCCATTAAAATGAATGCAATATACTGTGAGCTGCACCTTGACTAATGTGCAAGTGTAGATGCTGATAGGCACACATGTCTCAGTGCTCACAGAAGTGAAGTACTCTATCATATGACACTTTCTCGGCATGCTCAGCTCACTGTTTACTGAACAGGCTTGCGCTCATTTTTACAAAATGGCTGACCATGGTTATTATAATGGACTCACATCAGCCATACTTTCAGCCAAAGGCTGAAATCTGTATCACTGATTTCTGATTAAGCACTTGTAACACAATTATACAACTTCCAAATAGTCCAGAAAAAGAGATTTGCTTATGACAGTAATGATATACTGTAGATGTCATTTGGAAAATCTTGCATTTCTGATACTGAATATCTGAATCTAGTTCTTATTTCTTGTTTTCTCTAGCTCCTACAGTATGTTGAGATTTCCAAGTTTCATGTTTATTTGGCTTTTCAGTAACCCCTGGTGAGTTTTTTTTTGTTTCTGAACATGTCTTTTTGTATGAATACTGACACGTTATTTGGAAGACCCCTAATAATGAGACTCAGTGGTTACTCAGAGACTCCCATCTTCATTGCAGCACAAACAGTTTAATGCTGGAAAAAATATTTTTGTATTTATCTGCTTTTAGTAAAAATGTAAAACAGGAACATAGTATGTGTTTTGTTAGTGCTTGACCTCTTACCTGTGGAGAAAGCAGTGGCTATACGGCTGTGCAGACTGTGCTGACTGTAAATTCAGACTCGTTTGCCATGATGTCTGTGGGCTGGATATTACGGTCGTACATGGGGTTTTCAAACGTTGCTCTTCCATTGGTGTTTTCATGGCCGGCATAGCCATTGAAGGGTACTTTGGGTCTTTTTCTGGTGATGAGACAAGACAATCTGAAAACTGAAGTAGTTTTGACTGAAACATTGATGTTATTGAAAACGCAAGTACACTTTGTGTAACGAGACCACAGCATAAGACTGCATGGATCTCAATAGTACGAACAGCAAATTGACAGAAAATAGCACGTGTTCTGTACCGTTTTGTTGAAAATGGCGCATGATGTTGCCTGCAACAGTGTGTTGATTTACCTGTGTTTGTATAGGTACAGAGCAAATCCTGCTATAATCATGGCTATAAAAGGCACTAAGATGGCTGCTGCCACTGAACTGCTGTTAGAGGCAAAATTGTAGCTGGGATTCTCCCCATTTGTGTCCAGCCCCTCTGCAGAATGGACAAATAAAAAGCAACTTGTAAACATGGTAAATCACACTAATAATACTTTAAAAGACTCAGCTATAAAATAACAAACACATTTATTTTTCCTGGCAAGACTTCTGATAAACTGGGCCATGTCCAATTCCACTTTGCAGCTCAATGAAGAATCCATTATTTATGGCTGATATTATTTCACACTTCACAGGTTTAACACACAAGTGAAAAACTCCATGACAAAGTGTATATTTAATCCAAAATGTAATTAGATTACGAACAAAACCAAACAAATCTATCAATGAAGTGTTTTGTAACTCAAGAGACAGGTGCGCGTTTGGGAGGAATCATACTTCGTCATCCGAAACAAGGCTTTTTAATTACTGCTATGAAGTTGCTACGAAGATGAAGTCATTTGCCGTTCATTTTTCAATTAAGACCACTGTGCGTCCCTAAACAACAATAGTACAACAACGCACCTGTTCATCAGCTAATGCCAAAAACCCTTCCAATAAGGTAAAAGCAGGAACAAGTAGAGGATCTGATTATCTTATTCAATTACTAAATAAGGTTGGCTTATCAAACCAATGCCTTATGCCACACCCCCACATAGACACACTCGCTCCATTTTTAATAATAATTGTTTTGTTTGCTTAGTATGTATAGCTTTTTTTTAATGGAATGCCATAAAGTTGTTGATTAGAAATGAAGCATGGTTTCATTATGGCAGCACTTTACAAAGTACTGTATGCTTTGCCCTCGACATGTCAGACCCTGCACTGATGAATAGGTCACACTGTAGCCACACACGTATTAGTGTAATTTTCTTTGTCTGCTTTTGCCTCCACCCATAGTGAATCACTTCAGATATTTATAACAAGGTCCTGTGAAGAAGCAGCACTAGCAGTATCTAATTAACTACTGCCATCAGGGGGGTTAGCTAGGGGGATAGGCTGAGCAGTTCCTTTTCTATTTAAGGAAAACTACAACTCATTCAGCTATCTGGACAGGATGAAATTTCTGCACCTACTGTATGTCTGCTAATTAATGTTGCCGGAGATCATCTGTAATGAATATGATCTATTCACATGGGATAAGTGATCTCTGTATGAATCACAGATCAATGCATTGTTGTTACAGTAAAAATTCCATGCATACTACGTACACCCCATTTAATCTTCGTTATAGCCACTCGTTGGTCATACTTGTTCATTAGTAGGTCACATGACCGTGGGATTTACCTGTGTTAGGACCTCAATAAATCCCCAGATGTTTAAACTCGTCAGTCTTTGTACTGAAGAAAAAGTGTAAAACCTCTTTAATAGGATATAATGTAACTATAATTTACAGGATATAATGGAATCTTTACCAACATGTTAGTTGGTCAGTTGAGACGGTATATATATTCCTCGGGGTTGTTTGTGCTAGTCATTTTAGAAAAAGTAAAATACGACATAACCTTTCCAGATGTGTGCACACACAGTCCATAAAAAAATACTGACATGAGACATTTGGACGGAGTAATAATTACATTACCCAGCCTCCCCAATCGGAACTAGTCCAAACTAGTCCAATCAGAATAAGCCTATAGAAGATATGGGGCATAACATTTATATAAATAACAACAAAAAAAACCTTGTTCTCCAACAGAATAAGATCAAAATGAATAGAAGAAAATTACAAAATGAAATCCATTGCTACCTAGCCCCTGAACATATAACGGAACAGTTCTCTCTTGTGCAACAAACACATACCAAGCCTCTGAAGCCCAAACTGGCCAAATCCTTTTCCACGAACAAATCCTTGATACACAAAGGAGTTAGATGAAGGCATATATGACACCTGTGACAAGAAGAGAACAAACAATTAAAGACCTCACATTATAAAGTCAATATATTTTCAAAATGTCAAGAATGAGTTGTCGAAAGGTAAAAAGTGTCAGCCACACAGTGTACCTTTTACACTTGACATTTAGTTTTAAACCATTCCTCAATCTAGAGAAGAAAATGCTCATACACTCAGGCGTATATACTGACTACACACACACACACACACAGTCCTCATGACCCACGCTTTTAATTACATTGTCGCAGCTGCTTGTCTCCGGTGTATTTGTGGGGAGGAGGGTAAGGGGAGCTCAGACGTCTGGCCCTGATTACTCTGCAATGATTTAACTGACATTTTAATTAAAAGAAAAAACTTTCTCAGCTTTCCTATCCCCAGGAGTAATAGCATGTATGTGTAGCCCTCAGTATGGCTTCAGATATGAGCTCCTGTGTGTGTGTGTGTGTGTGTGTGTGTGTGTGTGTGTGTGTAGGTGTAAGAAGGGTCCAGTAGGGAGAGGACTAGGGATAAAGACTTCTAACTTTCCAGGATATAGTGTAAAAGTCATAACATTCTTACACTCTACAGTTGTAAGACTAAAATGATTCCCATTCCCACTAAAACTATTTTCACAAATTTCAAAATCGGGGTTAAATGCAATATGAGTGCACCACATCTCAGCTGAAACATTCACCAAAGACTTTGTAACTTTTTGTCAAGGGTGCAAACATGATGTGCTACCTTATAAACTTTGTAAGAAGGTGATAATTATCATACATACTTATGGTGCGTTCAAGTCATGTTGGAAAGATCGTATTTACGAGTTGAACGCACATGAACGGCACCACAAAGTTGTAATTATGAGTGAGCTCCGAGTTGGGGGCGTGTCAGTATTCTGGATGCAACATCTGTAGTTGATGGTAAATTTGTTGAAATTGAATGTTTACTCGTCTCAGAAGCTGATTTCAGTTATGTTTTTTATTATTATTATTATTATTATTATTATTATTAAGCTAATTGCCTGCACGAAATATGATAGCATTGTACAATTATGACATAATATGTAACAAAAAAAGTTTACAGTGGCTTCATAAATTGATTAAAAAAAAGTAAAAAAGCAAAACGCATGTGATGCACATTCTTTGTTCTTCATTTTCTAATAGTAGAGTTTAAAAACCTTGCTGTATTTTTTTATAGTTAATTAAGTGAAGGTACACTGCAAACTTGCTGTGACTAAAGTGACTTGAACGCACCTGACGCCGTAATTATGACTTCTCAACTCGTAAATATGAACTTCCCAGGAGGTCTTGAATGCACTTGAAAGTCTGTATAAATGCAAAAATTAGCTCGCCACATTATTACATTACATTAGCTACCAGTTTTTAGCCTAGTGACTTAGGCTGCTGGGCAACCAAAAATATGAGCAAACTGGCATGTGAATCTGGAACGATTGACAGTTGAACAGGTGTTTTGAACCCTTTCATACACTGACACCCTGAAGTCTCTGCCCCCTTCCCCCATCTCACATTAATAATCTCTCGCCTCAACTTGATTTTCTCGCTTGAAAGATGTGCCCTAATTTTCTTTCAAGGTAAATGGAGAATGTTTGAGTTCATTGATGTGAAATAAAATCTGTCGATTTTAGACAACGTTAACATTAGACAAGTATATAGTTCGCATCAGTTAACTATATTTATGAAGAATGGTACCAATCAGTCTAGAGAGGCACTTTTTTGGTTGAAAGAGAGATAAAACAAAAACAAAAAACATTATGTGTAATGTAAGTGCAAAATTTTACGTTACAAATTATTTTAATGGTAATGATAATTAGAAAGCAATTAAAAACACCGCTCATTCTCTTGCGCTACACAGCCACGTTCAAACAGTGTGGTTGAGGTAGAAACTGGAGTGTGCCACCCCCTCCCCCCAAAAGTACATGGTGATTAATGTAAACCTCAGTTTACAGTATACAGTTTATACCTTATGCAGTTGGTTTGTGAAAGCACTATATCAAAAATCTATTTAGTTGTTACACACACATCCCCTATGTTCATCTCTGCAACATATAAAAAAAAGATATTAAACATATCTTGTCAGTCCCTATTCCCTCTTCCATACCCATGTCTCTGGCTGCCTAGGTTGTTGCAATTCCATTGCAATAGATATCCAACTACAGATCCATTCACAAGCTTTACACTGTCCTAAATTTGCCTGACTGATCCTGACCCAATATTACACCTGTACTGCAAAATCTTCACTGATTCCACATCAAAGTACATTTTCACTTCAAAATCTGCCTTTTCACTTATCTTATAAAGCCTTCAGCAACCTTGCTTCCTTCTATCTTTCTGACCTTCTCAATCCCTGCCACCCTCTTTACACCCTTAGATCTTTCTTTGACCTGCTTTTGAGTCCAGATGATAAAGCCTTTTCTGTGGAAGCACTTCGACTTCAGAACTCCTTCTTTATAAAGTCAGACTGTGCTACACACTCTCCATCTTTAAAGCTCTTCTCTGACCTTTGACTTACAGAACCCATAACTTAGTTCTCCTTTGCGTTTCTCTGTCCATCTTGGCATTGGTTTAAAATGATCCTAATGCTGTTGTTGGTCCTTTGTCTGTATTCTGAAGCATTATAAGTGTTTTTAGATTTTAGTTAACCCTGATGTAAGATCAGTAAGTAGCATTTTAAATTAATTAAAATTTATGTAAAAATCATATTTACAGATAATCAAATCAAAACAGATAGTAGAATAAATTTGTTTGATCATGACCCGCAAAGTTCAGGGTAAATTATTAGCAGCAAGAGAATATAAATACAGTTTTTTCATTTTTATTTGTTTTTAATTATTTTTCTTTATTAACTGTGGATTTCCCTTCAAATCTCAGCTGAAAACGTTTCTCTTCTCACAATATTAATCTTCTCTTTCTACTCCTTATAGCATTTTTTTTAAAAACTCGATTTCACTTCTCTTTCCACTTTTTAAAGCCTTTTTTATTCTATTTTTCTTCTCTTTCCACACCTTAAAGCATTTTTGTAATGATGTTACTTTGTGTTATATACAGTACTTGGAAAGCAACCTTGAGTGTTAGGAAGGCACTATATACATCAAACACATTCATTTTTTGGTAAATTTAGGGTTTGTCACCGATTTCCCTTCGCCCTGAGTGTTGGAGCATTAAGCACATGTGAACTGCCCGAAGCGCGATAGCGCGTGCATCCAGCTTGTCTTTGACTTTGTTTACATTTACACATGTGTTTTTGTTTTGGTTTTTGTCCTGTCTCCGCTCCTGTATTGTTATTGGTTGTTTCCCTCATGTGCCCTCATCATTCACAGCTGTTCCCGTTTTCCCCTTGATTAGTTTGTCTATTTATACCCTTCTGTTTCTATTTTGCGTCATGAAGTATTGTTTCAGTGTTTTGCCGCCTGAATGCTACTGAGCCTTGTTCTGTGTTTCTGATTCCCGTTTTTTGATCTTGTTCTGTTATTTAATTTTTGTGCTCTTGTATTATTCTGTGATACTGCTGTTTGTACATTGCCTGACCCCTGTCTGTTTTGGATTGTTTTGAACATTGTTTTGGATTTGTCTGCCTGCCACTCTTAATAAAAGCTTTAAACTGCAACTGCATCCGTCTGCATTCCCGTTAATAACAAGGCTGAAAAATACCAAATGAGGCAATTGTAGGAGCAGTTATCGGTTTACCTACTGTATATGGCTGTTGTATGATTCAGATGAAGCACTTTTTAACAAAACCCAAAATCTTATATATTTCGTATAAAAAATCGTATATTTCAACTCTTTCAATAGGATCAATGTTTTTTACATGTTTACATCATTTTCTGTGGTGGAGTTATGTCCTATTATGTCCAAAACTAATTATTATTATTATTATTATTATTATTATTATTATTAGTATTATTATGTAGCACTCATCTCATAACCAAGACACAAAATAGTGACAAACATGGTAATGATGTGGAGGGAGAGACAAGGAAAGTCATAGCTATGTCCAAGTATTTCTATGCTACTTTATTAATACATTAATACAAATTAATCAACCTGTAGAGATTTGAAGGTTTGCCAAGTTTCTTTTGAATCCCTATGGATCCTGAGTAAAGTGGAACAGGTGCACACCAATGATGAAATGGTCAAAATCATGCTTGACATTTCAATACAAAATCAATAATTACTGTTCACAGTCTCTCAGGAACTCTTCACACTCTGTCTGAACAACAACCTTGAGAACTTACGGTTTCATCTGTTTAAAGCAGACAGCTGTTCTGAAAAAAAGTGGATAGCTGTTGCTGAGGTGCTTTTTTCCTGCACTCACTTGACTGAGGACTGAGCTCATCAAAGTGTGGTTAAAATCTCCAGGGAAAAAAAAGAGCTCAAAGTTACTTAAGCTTACTAAAAGCTAGTAGCTTACTAACAGATAAATACTTGTTTAAAGTGAAACAATATAGGGTTCTAAAGGATTCTTGAATCTTTAAATGTTTCCCCAGAATACCCTTAAGGGTTTTAGATTTAAACAAGTGTTGATAGAAAAGCCTTTGTTTTGTCTAAAATTACACATGTGCACAAATGTTACACTATTGTGCAGCAATAAAACTACTGCATCTACACAGAAAGCAATGCTGATGATCTGAATATGCCATGAGAACATTTTATCTATAATACAAATAATCTCTCTTGCTATAATGAGTGAGATCACAAATATCTTTCCTGGTCAGGTATAAGAAAGATTCCCCTTAATATTTAGTTTTGTCTCACCTAAAAGACTTAATCATAAATCTCCCATATACCTATAATCTTATATAAAGCTACTGATGTAGCTTGATATGATATACTTTATTGTGTATCTGCAAGTACAGACCACACCCTCAACCAAAATAAAGTAACATTTTGAAACAGTAAAAAATGGGATGAACTCTGAGAACATTCACTGGAGTTCTGGGTAGCTTCTGCTTTTTACTTAAAACTCTTAGAGATGTGAGGGAGGTGGTGGGTGTGAAAACTTCATCACTATTGGGAAAAGTGAGAGATGGGAATTTATAGGAAGTTAACTATGAAAAAGGTGGAGCTTCAGGCATAGACTTTCTCTGAAACTTATTTCATAAGTAAGGAATGAAACATGCTGGAATATGAAAATAATCAACGATGGTGTGGGGTAGTTGATTATTTTCCAAGAATAGCACTTCCTTCCTTCCTTTTTCACCCAGTGATGTTCTGTAAACTTATGTTTGTAGATGTTGTTTGGCTGAAAATGAATGAAGGGCCCTGGTGGGTGGATCGTACTTCAATGTAATTTCATATATTTTGTGGTCTTGGTTCTGACTTTTTGTTATGTTCCTTAAAAGTGTCGGTGCTCGGTTTCCTAATGATAATTGACGCTTTTCACTACTATAGACTCAGGACATATCGGACACACTTGATTTGTATTTGTTACAGTGAGAAGAAAAACATTTCTTAGTCCACTCTTGTTTGAAATTTGTCATTTTGTCAGATTTTTCTAAATGTCACTTTTATATATTTGATCATTTTCACTGCATGTGTAGACAAGAGGCAGCATCTATAGGGATAAATTCACACATTTAAAATCTATATCCTGAATTTATATATTTCTGTAAAGCTGCTTTGGGATAATGTCCATTGTTAAAAGCACTATACAAATAAAACTGAATTGAATTGAACATCTGGACGATCCTAACAGCTAAGGAAAAAAAAACCCCAAACATTTCTATATGGTTCCTAAGGGTGTGTAAACTGTAGTTGGGATGTGAACCAGAATATGCTAATTGGTGAATGCTGTGATCAGCCTTTTTTTCTCCTCAGCCCTACACCTTTTTACAGAGTACTCTGCAGGCTTTGAGCATATACCAAGTGAACCAACTGATGCACCAGATAAAGACATATAAATATTGATTGTTTAATAGGCATGCAAGAAGGACAGCAGTCGGAAGGAACTGTGAAAGGTCACGGGTTTGGATCTTGATATATCCTGTTACTGATGTTCTGCCCTTCAACAGTGCTACCGAATAAAAAACCTAAGTCCTTCAATAAGTGAAGCTCCTCTGTAAGTGACACTCCTAAGCATCCTCACAACAATGTCTGCTGAAGGACATAATTTCTTAAAATAACCTGACAATATGTTTAGAAATAATTTTTAATGAACTTGCCAGCGATATTTTTAAAGTGACATTACTGTCAGCTTCAGGAATTATGCTTAGACTGCCTTGCTGTTAACACTATGCTGGACTTGCTGTTAACACAATGACTAATCCTTCCTCAAGGCCACCTTCTTTAAAAAAAAAAAAAAAAAAAAAAGTGTTACGTACATGTCCATCCAGTGCCCAGTTGTCGATTTTGAATTTGTTGACAAAGATCTCCACTGGCCCTCGGATCTGATAGACCTGGAGCAACAAATGGGCCTCTTCTCTCTTATAGATTCCTGCATGGGATAAAATAGCAGTTGATTAGTGCTGCTTCAGATCTATTACTAGAGATGTTAAAAAGAGAAGCCTGATTTACTAAAGATTTGTATGTGTAGACATGAAAAAAACAACAACAACAACAAAAATCATGCAAACTGATTTACTACCAGGATCTATGCAATAGCATATCTTGTCTATTTTGTGTATTTCTAACTAAAGTGCAAAATACAAGGTGGAAAGAGATACATTTTATATAAAGCTTGAAGCTTGTAAGCTTTACTAAGCTTGTAGGGTAGCTATTAAATCTGCATAAGCCTGATTCCCCTATTTGTGAACAAAGGTAAATTATTATTATATAGTATATTATATAATATAGTTAATATAGTTATTATATAAGTTATTCAAACGTATGCACAAATTTCCCAAAATTATGTAATAATCCCACAGTAAATGTAGTTTCACATTAGATATTCACCATATGTTAAATGCCAGCATTCAAAGACAGTCCATAAAAAAAGGTTTTATTCACATGAACAGAACACACACTCATGTGTACACTCTATTATTCTGCGTTCATATTTGAACTGTCTTTCAATGCATCTCATCAACTTTAAATGGCATTATATACTGTATGACACATTTCATATATTGGTTTCTGTTTTCAGTTGCTATTCTGTATTATTTTATTTGCTGAAATGAAAATTTAGGCATAATAAACCATAAAAAAAAAAAAAAAACACTTTTGCTTAGCTTATTAGCTTATTCTGTAAATATTAGATTATTCATTTTATTCAAAGGGCATATTAGCTTAGTATTTACTGCTATGCATGTCTTTATTTAATAACTTAATTTATTAACACATTATCATCAATGCTGAACTTGCATTTCATTTTTATTCCTGAGCTTTTTGATAGCTCTGTGGTCGTCCATTTCTACCACTTAACATCGGCTTTTAAACCACAATCAGATCTTCGCACAGCATTTAGTAAGTGGTTCCGGGCTGATTTGGCGTGATGATCTACAGCTTTAGCATACTGGATGTTAATTTCAGATGAACCGTGAGCGCATTTTTGTGGCTGAATCAGGCTGTGTTTTGCTCTATGCCTCCTGACATACAGTGGATATAAAAAGTCTACACACCCCTGTTAAAATGGCAAGTTTTTGTGATAGGAAAAATGTAAACTAAGATAAATCATGTCAGAAATTTTTCCACCCTCAATATTTAATCACAATGTATAAAAATTAAGTGAAAAACAGGAATAGGAGAAATACTTACATATAACCTGGTTGCATTAGTGTGCACACCCTTTTATAACTGGGGATGTGGCTGTATTCAGAATGAACCAATCACATTCAATCTTACGTTCAAAAGTAATTATCATACAGCTGTCATCAATGAAATTATTCTGATTAACCTCAAATAAAGACCAGCTGTTTCTGTATGATTTTCTTTTCTATTTTCTTGATTTCATCTGACTGCTGAAGCCATGGTCCACAAAGAGCTTACAGTGCATGCATGGTATTTCACTGTTGACAGGAATCAATCAGGAGAGGTGTATAAAAGAATTTCCCAAACATTAAATGTACCATGGAACACTGGGAAGGCCATCATCAACAAATAGAGAAAATGGAGCAACATAGTGACATCACCTAGAACAGGATGTAAGGATGGTAAGACAAAATCTTACCAGGGAGGCTGCCAAGAGACCTACGGCAAGATTAAAGGAACTGCAGGAATATATGATATGTACTGATTACTCTGTGCATGTGACAACAATCTTTCATATTCTTCACATGTCTGGGCTATGGGGTAGGGAGGCTAGATGGAAGCCCTTTCTCACAATAAACATCCAAGCTCAACTAAATCACTCCAAACCATGTGGCAAAATGTGTTATGGTCTGATGAGACCAATTCCAAAGGGTATAATAATTCCATAATTCCAAAAGGTTTCTTTGGTGAAAAAAAAAGCACATCACCGAAAGAACACCATACCCACGGTGAAGCATGGTGGTGGCAGCATGATGCTTTACTGCTGCCTTTCTTCAGCCAGAACTGGGGCTTTATCAAGGTGGAGGGAATCATAAATAGCTACAAATACCAGTCGATTTTAATGCAAAACCTTAGCTGAAGATGAAAACGAACCTTTCAGCATCACAATGATCCAAAGCATACATCCAAATCAACAAAGGAATGGCTTAAGCAAAAGAAGATAAATGTTTTTGAATGGTCTAGCCAGAGCCCAGACCTGAATCCAACTAAAAATCTGTGGGGTGATCTGAAGCGGGCTGTGCACAGGAGATACCCTTACAATCTGATGGATCTAGAATGTTTTTTCAAGAAAGAGTGGGAAAATATTGCCAAGTGAAGATGTGCCAAACTGATAGACTCTTACCAAAAAAGACTGAGTTATGTAATTTAATCAAAAGGTGCTTCAACACAGTATTACTTTATGGGAAAGCACACTTATGCAACTAGGTTATTGTTATTAAATTTTTTATTTTTCTTGTTTTTCACAATTTTTATATGCTATAATTTCATATTGAGGGTGGAAAAAGTTCTGACATGATTTGTCTTTGTTTCAATTTTTTTTTTTTTACTTCACAAAAACTTGCAATTTTAACAGGGATGTGTAGACTTTTTATATCCACTGTACATACACCTGGCCTTAAGTGTGTGAAGCTTATATGCATTAACTTCATTTTGAGCGATCATATTCAAGCAACAGGTAATACTACACATTTTGGGAGTGTGATGTTTAGGAGGAGGAGATACATACCAGCCAGATTGAGCTGCACTCCACTGTGGTCCATTAGGGTGCCATTGACCCGGTTACTGAACGGTTCGAAAGCAGTAATGCTAAGCATAGCTGGCTGCTTCTTCCCAAGGTACTCATATGAGCCCCTCCACAGTGAGTTCCGAGCAAACACTCCACTAGGCACTGGAAGAAAGAGAGACAGAGAGAGAGAAAAAATGATTAAGGCATCTCTTTATTAATTTCCAATTCTATTTGCTGTTAAATTAACACCCACCCTGAAGTTTTGTGTTGGGTGGCTCTTGCACAGTTCCAACTGTTTTCCCACTTGGTCTGTTATCAGCTATGAGAGGAAGAGAGAGAGAGAGAGAGAGAGAGAGAGAGAGAGAGAGAGAGAGAGAGCATTACTATGATGAATGTAATGCTAACTACATGTTTTAATGATCAGTCTGTTCATCATTTTGAAGTACACACAATAATGGTAAAGTTTTTTTCCCATGGAAGCTGTCATTAGGTGGATGAACACACAAATAACAAGAATGAGTCATAAGTCCCAAAACATGCTTGTAAGTGGACTGGCCTTAAGTGGCCTAAACTGCCCTTAGGTGGGAATGCGAGTGTGGGTGCATCTCAATCATTTCCCTAGTTCAGTAGTCAAGGCACTGATCAGGGAGTCGGCCATTTTAAGGGCTGTCTTAATCACAAAATCCTTCCAGTCCACTGGAATGTTCGCTCCCTAGAAAAACCTGACAGTGCATCGATGCTCACTAGGGTTGTCAAAAGGACCGGTACTTCGGTACCAAGTCGGTACTAAAAAAACAAAAAGTTGACGGTTCCAGATTTTCACAAGTACCGGTAGTACCGAGTACCGGGTCAACCCGGAACTGATGCGCTCTCTGACAGATAGTCGGTCGGGAACTTTTCATAGGTGCACCGTGCAATTATGGTAGCGGTTGCATTATGGATGTTGTAGCATAGTTTAATTCAAGTGTAAGATACAAGTGTAAAACATCCTCGTTTTTGTTTACTTAATGGTTAGCATACGCGCGTGTAACGCTAATACGGTCATGTGTCCTTATTAACCATTTAATTCTTTTAAAAACTTCCACGCTGCGTTGCGTTGTTAAGTGTAAAATTATGCCATGTACACAGCTGCTGTGTGTATGTAGGTACTCATGCGATATATCTTTGGAAAGCTAAGATTCTTGTGCTTCGATTGATAAAACCAACACTTACGAAACTGAGGCAACTCACCTATGAAGCCTCATAATAATCCACTGATCCATAAAATCCCGACAAAAACAGTCTTGTTACACTGGCAAAGGTCCAAACGATCCAATTAAGTAAAAATATTTAGTCCAAAACACATTATTACATCAATAAATACCCATGGAACATTGCTGAGTCATTTCAAATTATAGGCAGATGTGCCTAATCTTTCACCTTTTCTCTGTTATAACTCCGGTTAACTTTCGGCACTTCAATTTAAAAGTCCGTGCGTAAAGATGCCCAACGAGTGGCAAGTGTTTCGTTTCAGAAACTTTTTTACATAGTTTGTATTTTTTGCTTGTAATTTATTTAGATATTATTTACTTGAAGGGAAAAAACCTAAGACCAAAACTTAAAGCATTTTTCAGAAATACTTGAAATATACATATACATTTGTTTTTATGTATGTCGTTCAATTAATGAATAATAAAAAAAGAATTTGTTTGTGTTGTTCAATTATGGTATATTTTTGTGTTTTGCATGCTTGTAATTTTTTTGTTTATTTATTTTTATACCTTTAATTACTTTGAACTTTGAAACACTTGAAATACTTTAAGTATACAGAATGGCATTTAAAAAAAAATTATGATATTTAACTTTATTAATAAAATAGTGTGTTGTTCAATTAGCATGTTTTTGTGCTAAATATTGGTACCCAGTACCGTGGAATTTTACTGGTATTGGTACCGACTACTGAAATGTTGGTACCGTGACAAGCCTAATGCTCACTATGTTCCCTTACTGGAAATGATATCATATTTTCTGAAGTCTCAGCTCGAAAAAAAAAAATGGCGGATGAACTCAGCCAACTTCGTCTACAAATGTAAATAGCTTGTTATCATTGTTGTAGCTCTCAAATGATTACTTACATTAGTGATTTTTTTAACTTTATTTGACGTTCTATATACGGTTTGTTTGAGTCTAATGACTTTTAAGTGTTTAACAATTGAAAAAAAATCCACTAGCTAGCCTATGATCCTACTTGAAGTACCATGAAAGAAACATGTGTGATTAAGGTAACAAGGTTAGACACTGGATCCACCATGATCCTGTCAAGGATAAAACAGTTACTAAAGATGAATGAATGAATGAATGAATGAATGAATGAATGAATGGTCATCGGTAGAAAGAATACACAGCAATCAAACATTTTAGTATCCAATATTGGTGCAAACTTCAGTGGTCACAAGATTGAAGCTTGTGAAAAGATAAGTACTTCATTTTTCTATGTATTACAAATCTAATGATTAAGTTTCTATTTCCTGTGACTAAGTGATTGTTTTTTCATTTTGACGTAATATTGTTAACAGCTGCATTAACATGCATTGTGGCAGTCTAGCTTGTAGAACTGTTAAAAGTGACTGTTGGTTTTGCTAATGCAAAATTCCTTTCTGAGAGTAGAACTAAAACTAAAATGAAAGTAAAGTAGTATAGTATAGTAAAGTAATAAAACCTCTACACACATTCAGTGAGGACAGCTTTATTAGCTGGCAGAAACCTGAACACACTCTCTGTCAGCTTTCCCACAGGTACTGTTAATATTCCTCCACTGTGAAAAGCCAGCAGCACAGTCCTCTCCTCCATCTTTATGGCTTGGCTTTAAAAACTTTCAGTGCCATATTTTACCCACTTGCGGCTCAAGATCCATCACAGCCATTATTTGCAAGAACTACTCCCACTCTTAGGCACACTGAAAAAGACAACTGTCTAAAAGTTTGGCTTCTTTTGTTCTAATTAACCAGCTTGTAGGCTGAATGGGATTCATTTATGTGTCAAAGGAGGTGTAGTGCAATCTGTGTGTTCCAAAACCACACTTGCTCCTAACCAAATCAGCACCTTGCACTGGGCTAATCAGAGCTCCTAAAGTATGAAATTCCAATGATAGTATGATGAATTGAGCTCCCTGATAGTGCCAGCCTTTCGAGATGAAACAGGTGCAGACAGCAATTCATCAACATTAGCAAGAATGAGAGAAGTACAACGTGCAGTAAATCTGAGCAATTAGCTTTTTAATAGTAAGGCAGATGTACATATGATATGCACATGTACTGAGAGAAGACAAAAAAAAAACAGTGTTTATAAACAGGGAAAAGACTGACCAAAACTTTTGTTTTGCATGATACCTGCACATAGTGGTGGCTTGCCAGTCCAGCTGCCATCAGGTCTGCACGTGCGGTGTTCAGAGCCTCCAGCTAAATAAAAGCCAGGCTGACAGGTGTAGATGAGAGTGTAACCCAGAGACGGCAGCTCTATGGCTCTAGCATCTGCTTGTGCTGGAAGTTCAGGCTGACTACAGTGATGAGCTGAGGGAAAGAATAAGCAAACTTAAACTCTGTGTATGGTTTAAATAAAATGATATATCTTAAATGCAAAGTTCTAGTTCCTCTTCTGCATGAATATTGTTTAACCATGTTTATACCACATAAGGTGCTGATTAATTTTCTGTAATGGCACAGCTCTGATAATAATTTCTGCTGAAATTCAAATCACAGGGTTACATTAATGCACTCATTCTAATATATTATAATTAATATACTAACAGTTCATTTACAGGGACTGTAAGGTATGGAGGTCAGTATTGGGGACACACCACATAATCTAATCGTAATAATAAACAAATAAAGAAAAACATAATTTAACAAATGATATGATAAATCTTGGAGACGATAATTTAACATTTTTGGAAGGAGTATCTCATTACATTTAGAGGTAAAGCTGTTCCATTAAGTTTTGTGCCTCAGAAAAGTTTTGCAGTTCTTGGTAACAGGACATGCTTGTATTATTAACTTCCAAAGAGAGTAAAAAAAAAAACAAGAGGCTGGTTAGGGAACAACTATTTATAGCTGTTATAACATAAGGGAACAAGAACTAACTAAAGTAAATATAACTATAAAAAGATAAAATGTATGACGTGTCATTCATTAATAAATTAAATAATGTCATCATTAGAAAATTGTTGTATAAGAGGAATAAACACTTTGGGGTGGTAACAGAAACTCCACTTCACATCAGGCCTCATCACACTACCCTATCATTGATTAGTTTCCTTTAACAGCACATTCAATTATGTTTTTCATTATGTTTATTATATGTTTATTATGCATTATTTCCTTACTCAATGCATAAAAACAAAACGAATAGAAGTTATTTACCGATGCACTCTGGTGACATGCCACTCCAAGTGAGGTTGGGCAGGCAGGTACGAGAGATGGAGCCAAGCAGCAGGTAACCCTTTCTGCAGCTATAGAACACTGTACTGCCAATCTGTTTTAGAACAATCCCCAATGTTTTAATGAATAACAGTTTATTACAAAGAGCAGGCATTTTAAATTAAGAGAAACATATACACTCACCATCCACATTAATAGGAACACCTGTACACCTGCTCATTTTTGCAGCCAAGAACAAGAATCTGAGGCTCACCGAAACTGGACAGTTGAAGACTGGATAAAGACCAGGTAATTTTTTCCCTCTAATCTTCAACTGTCTAGTTTGGGTGAGCATGTGCCCATTATAGCCTGAGATTCCTGTTCTTGGCTGACAGGAGTGGACCCCAATGTGGTCTTCTGCTGTAGTAGCCCATCCACCTCAAGGGTTGATGTTTTGTGCATTCTGAAATGCTTTTCTTCTCACCACAGTAGTTAAGAGTGATTATGAGTTACTATATCCTTCCTGGCAACTCGAACCAATCTGGACATTTTCCACTGATCTCTCTTATCATTATTATGTTTTTCGCACCAATCTGAATAAACTCTAGAGACTGTTGTGTGTGAAAATCCCAGGAGATCAGCAGTTTATGAAATACTCAAGCCAGCCCATGCCATGGGTAAAGTCACAGAGATCACACTTTTTCCCCATTCTGATGTTTGATGTGAACATTAACTGGAGCTCTTGACCTGTATCAGCATGATTTTATGCATTGTGCTGCTGCCACATGATTGGCTGATTGGATAACTGCATAAATTAGTAGGTGTACATGTGTTCCTATTAAAGTGAACTGTGAGTGTTTTTTTCTGTTTTACGGTACCTGGTAGCCTTGAGTGTTGTTCTGAGATCCAAACAGGGGTGTTCCAGGATCCACACAGCTGGTGTGACTTGGATCTAGAGATATATCATCCCAACAAATTTTTGTATCATTAACTCGATGACTGATGTCCAACCTACTTATACATAAACCCTCATACTTAAATGCATTCAGTACATAAGAATTTCACAAAAATTTGAGTGTTGTAGTCTGTCCAAGATTATGACAGTCCTTGACTAAGTTATTTTTAATTGTGAGTCCCTGTTAAAATTTAATTAAAGTCTAGACTGAAGTTTTGCTGGTAGTTTCAGATGTAGCATTATAATGCATTCCTCCAACCTTGTCTAACCCCATACCTATACAAGATGGCTGGGTGCCACTCCAGGTTCCATCATACTGGCAGTATCTCCGTGTGGAGCCAACCAGTACCAGAGGTGGAAAGCAGGAGAAGAACACTGAGGAAAGGTAAGTGAATCCTCGGTCCTCACGCCGGCCCTGAGCTGGAATCCCTGGATCCCCACAGAACACAGCTACAAAGGACACAAGGCAGTGTTACATAATATTATAAAATATCAAATGTCTTTGTGCAGTCTTCCATATGTTAATACTGCAATTATAACTTTGGTTCCTGTTGTACATGTACTCTTGCTATCCCAGTCATGTTCTTAATTCCAGTTCCTAGTCTTGGTCATTTCCCTGTTTGATTTAAATCTCCCTATCTAACTGTGGTCCTCTGTACTCTGACTGCTGCTGAGGATTTTGATCATAATCTCTGGAAAAGATTATAACTACATAATTATCACCTATTGTTTCTGACTTCCATGTGATACAGGAACACCATTTTAAGTGAGACTTACGGAAACACTGTGGCCTTTCGCCACTCCAGTTGCCAGATCCCTGGCAGGTGAGGACAGTGGGCAGAGAGAGTTGATAGCCTTGGTTGCAGGTGTAGCTGATGCTGGAGCCCCACTGGAAGTCAGTTCCTACCACCTGGCCATTAGGAATGCTGGGTGGAGCTCCACACACAATTGCTGCAAAAGAACACAGCCATTTTTTGCAAAATATAAATGAATCCACAGTGGCTGGACTGTAAATTACTTTTATTTTTTAAAGTATAGAAAAATGTAATTCGGCATTTACTCACAGCATCAGTACTAAGGGACTGTTTTAAAAAGTTAGTATATAAGAATAGAGTCAAGTAACAGTAACTGGTTAAATCTATTTAATTACTGACAGCTTTTATTCTCATTACAACCAAATGTACCTATTCGATACTTATTATTACAAATGATAACAAGAACTATATCATTTAAAACTAAAAACTGCATCTTTTTGAACTGTTGCTCATGCTGCATCACAGGGCAGCATAACACACTCAGAGTAAAGAGCTATCTTCCTCTTCTGCATATATGAACTCACAGATGCTAACAATTGGCTAGTGTCACTGTGATTGACAGAGGGGCGAGAGTATGCCATCCCTCCCACCCAGAGAGCATGATCAATTTTGCTCCCTTGGCTCCTGGACATGGATGACTATGGCAATGTCAGGAATCAAACTGCACATACACCAGCACATACATCGATTAGCATTAACATTAAACCCACTGACAGGTGAAGTGAATAACATTGATTATCTCGTTACAGTGGTACCTGTCAAGGGGTGGGATATATTAGGCAGCAAGTGAACAGCCAGGTGTCAAAGTTGATATGTTGGAAGCAGGAAAAACAGGCAAGCGTAAGGATCTGAGTGACTTTGACAAGGGCCAAATTACGATGGCTAGACGACTCGGTCAGACCATCTCCAAAACGGCAGGCCTTGTGGGGTGTTTGCTGTGGTTAGTACCTACCAAAAGTGGTCCAAGGAAGGATAACCAGTGAACCCGCGACAGGGTCATGGGCGCCCAAGGCTCATTGATGCATGTAGGGAGTAAAGGCTAGCCTGTCTGGTCCAATCCCACAGAAGAGCTACTGTATCAATAAATTGCTGAAAAAGTTAACGCTGGCTTTGATAGAAAGGTGTCAGAACACACAGTGCATCACAGCTTGCTGCGTATGGGACTGCGTAGCTGCAGACCGGTCACAGTGCCCATGCTGACCCCTGTCAACAGCCAAAAGTGCACATGAGCATCAGAACTGGACCTTGGAGCAATGGAAGAAGGTGACCTGGTCTGAAGAATCATGTTTTCTTTTACGTCATGTGGACGGCCGGGTGTGTGCGTGTCACTTATTTATGGAAGAGATGGCACCAGCATGCACTATGGGAAGAAGGCAAGCCAGCGGAGGCAGTGTGATGCTTTGGGTAATGTTCTATTGGGAAACCTTGGGTCCTGGCATTCATGTGGATGTTACTTTGACACCTATCACCTACTTAAACATTGTTGCAGACCAAGTACTGCAACAATGGTAATGGCAATGGTATTCCCTAATGGCAGTGGCCTCTTTCAACAGGATAATACACCCTGCCATACTACAAAAATTGTATGAAAGCACACCTTCAGAGGTCTTGTGGAGTCCACTAGGGGGACCTACACAATATTACGCAGGTGGTTATAATGTTACGGCTGATCGGTGTAGCTACTAACTTCACACAGGAACAATACAAATACAGCACCAATCAACAAAAAAGTATATCACACATATTTCAATATGAACATTGAATGTGCTTCAGGGTGGACTTTAATTAATACACTCAGTGTTATTATTTGATCATCATGACTGCTTTCAGATTGTGAGAGAACTAAAACCGCCGAAACTCCTTTTCTGATGAAAAAATAACAGTTCTTACAGCTATTGGTAGTAAACTGAGACTTTAGATCTTACATTATTCATCTAGATCACATATAATGCACAGTTTCCCCCTAAGACAAAAGTAGCCATGGAAGGGGTTCAGTTGAGTAAAGTACAATAATCTCCAGCCCCCAATCTGAACTGTACCTCTACACACAGGCTTGGTGCCATTCCAAGTGCGATCCTTTGTGCAGATGAGTGTGGAGGCACGGTCAGCATCCATGGTGAAGCCTGGGGAACACTGGAAGCTAACAGTGCTACCATATGTGAAGTCATTGCCTAGTCGCAGACCATTTGCAGGCACCCCTGGGTCTCCGCAGTTAATAACTGGATATGAAGAGGCAGAGAATGATGGTGTGACAACAAAGAGTACAATTGAAGAATTACACAATTACATTCACATATTTCTCCATTTTCTGTTTAGGATAAAAATGAACTGTTTCTACTGAGTAGATTTCTAGCTATTGTATGAACAAGTAGTCATATAATAGGAAAGACTTGATTTTTATCAATTATATCAATATAAAACACACCTCTGCATTACCTCTTAATTAATGAATTTCTTTAGAAATACTTTTCATTTTATATTATCTCAAGCAAACGCTTCATTGTTTTGCAAAGTGTCAGCGATTTAGACAGTATTTGCTATCTTTAGTCAGCAGCCACCTCTAAAAAGTGAAAGCATAGTGCCAGCAGACATAATGGCTGCCTGTGACCTCCATTAGCTCTGAGCCTGAGTTGTCTCCATTGTGTTTCAGAAGCAAGCCTACTGTATGCATGTAAGCTAATGCTAAGAGGATGAACAGGGCTAATCTCGGTCATTGTACGTTTATTTGATTGGCTCAAGTCCAGGGCTGGCACAATACAGAACAATGTCTCATATATATATATATATATATATATATATATATATATATATATATATATATATATATATATATATATATATATATATATACACACACAGTGAGGGAAAAAAAGTATTTGATCCCCTGCTGATTTTGTACGTTTGCCCACTGACAAAGAAATGATCAGTCTATAATTTTAATGGTAGGTGTATTTTAACAGTGAGAGACAGAATAACAACAAAAAATCCAGAAAAACGCATTTCAAAAAAGATATGAATTGATTTGCATTTTAATGAGGGAAATAAGTATTTGACCCCTTCGACTTAATACTTGGTGGCAAAACCCTTGTTGACAATCACAGAGGTCAGATGTTTCTTGTAGTTGGCCACCAGGTTTGCACACATCTCAGGAGGGATTTTGTCCCACTCCTCTTTGCAGATCCTCTCCAAGTCATTAAGGTCATTTTCAATGCCCTGGCTGAGGGAAGGAGGTTCTCACCCAAGATTTGACGGTACATGGCCCCGTCCATCGTTCCTTTGATGCGGTGCAGTTGTCCTGTCCCCTTAGCAGAAAAACACCCCCAAAGCATAATGTTCCCACCTCCATGTTTGACGGTGGGGATGGTGTTATGACTTGGGGTCATAGGCAGCATTCCTCCTCCTCCAAACACACGAGTTGAGTTAATGCCAAAGAGATCTGACCACACCTGACCACAACACTTTCACCCAGTTCTCCTCTGAATCACTCAGGCAATGTTCAGATGGGCCTGTACATGTGCTTTCTTGAGCAGGGGGACCTTGCGGGCGCTGCATGATTTCAGTCCTTCACGGCGTAGTGTGTTACCAATTGTTTTCTTGGTGACTATGGTCCCAGCTGCCTTGAGATCATTAACAAGATCCTCCCGTGTAGTTCTGGGCTGATTCCTCACCGTTCTCATGATCATTGAAACTCCACGAGGTGAGATCTTGCATGGAGCCCCAGACCGAGGGAGATTTCCAGTTTCTTCCATTTGCGAATAATCGCAGCAACTGTAGTCACCTTCTCACCAAGCTGCTTGGCGATGGTCTTGTAGCCCATTTCAGCCTTGTGTAGGTCTACAATCTTGTCCCTGACATCATTGGACAGCTCTTTGGTCTTGGCCATGGTGGAGAGTTTGGAATCTGATTGATTGATTGCTTCTGTGGACAGGTGTCTTTTTACAGGTAACAAACTGAGATTAGGAGCACTCCCTTTAAGAGAGCACTCCTAATCTCAGCTCATTACCTGTGTAAAAGACACCTGGGAGCCAGAAATCTTGCTGATTGATAGGGGGTCAAATACTTATTTCCTTCATTAAAATGCAAATCAATTTATAACTTTTTTGAAATGCGTTTTTTTTGTTGTTATTCTGTCTCTCACTGTTAAAATACACCTACCATTAAAATTATAGACTGATCATTTCTTTGTCAGTGGGCAAACATACAAAATCAGCAGGGGATCAAATACTTTTTTTCCCCCCACTGTGTGTGTGTGTGTGTGTGTGTGTGTGTGTGTGTGTGTGTGTGTGTGTGTGTGTGTGTATATATATATATATATATATATATATATATATATATATATATATATATATATATATATATATATATATATATTTATTTATTTATTTATTTTAAATTGAGACCTTAGAATGCTGAGGTTCCATCTGACAAGTCTGACAGTTCTGTGATTTAAAGATACTGAGTATTCAGATTTAACCTTCAGTAGGGTAAAAGAGGATATAACTTTTTAACTTTAATTATTAATTTGGTGTAACATATCTATAACATTAACTAATTCATTATTCTTTCATCTTCAGTAACTACCTGGTCAGGGTCACTGGAATTGGAGAACACAGAGGACCCCTACCCAGAAAACATGCAGAGAAAGGCTTCACAGACAGATTTTTGGAAACCCTGGACCTGTGAGGCAGCAACCCTATCCACACCATGGCTTACAGGTGGCTGTGATGGTGATATAGGTTGTTAGCGTTGTGTTAGTGTTACGGAGATGGTACCTGTGCACTCAGGCATGTCTCCAGTCCACGTTCCATTGACGGTGCAGTGGCGTGTGAGCAGGCCAGTGGAATAGTAACCCTCTCTACATGCATATGTAATAGAGCGGGAGAAAACCAGCCCATCATGGAACTGGATCAAAGCATTCCGAGGAGTGCCGGGATTACCACAAGACACAACTGAGAGAGAGAGAGAGAAAGAGAGAGAGAGATCTTTTCTAGGCTGTTACACTAGAAGTATAAGGATGGCAAATAAGGTGGCCATGTTGGGTTTAAAAGCCTTGCTCAAGGGCGCAGTGGCATGGGTGAAAGAAAGGGCACAGACTCCGGTAATGAGTCAACATCCCTGGTGATTCTGTAACTGTGATTAAAACTGGCAGCTCTTCTGTAGGGTCCTAACCTGCTAAACCTGTGCTGCAACCTCTGCCCTGCCTTAATAGCTCTTCATTCATTTGGATTTTAAAACATACTAAGGTTTACTAGAAAATCACTGAACAACCAGGACCCCCTCCTCGTTTCAGTGGCCATACAGTCATGATAATGTAAAATTACTGAGCAGATAACATGGGCATACAGAAAGAGAGGTCTCTATTATTATTATTATTATTATTATTATTATTATTATTATTATTATTATTATTATTATTATTATTATTCAGTCAACTCCAGAATTATTGGCACCCTTTATTATTATATTATAACAAAATAAAATTCTTTATTTAAAAAACATTGGCACCCAAATTTGGAAATTAATTTTTGGCCACATAATTTTGACAGAAAGCATCCTTTATCCTTATCCTTTCTTTTAAAATGAAGCTCTTAAAGAAACAGTTTGGTCATTCTTTAAAGGGGTGCCAATAATTTTGGAGTTGGCTATATATCAAATGCAATTTCAGACCAATTTAAACTCAAACCATTTTTCACATCTGCAATCTATTTCCATAATAATTAGTCATCTTTCACATGGCACTTCACAATATGACTGCATCTCCTTGAACTCAGTGTGGTCTTTAAAAAGCAATATTAATTTGTGTCACAATTACTATATGAAGGTACAACCCCAATTCCAAAATAGTTGGGACGTTGTGTAAAATAAAAACAGAATGCAATGATTTGCAAATCTCATAAACCCATATGATATTCACAATAGAGCATAGAATACATATCAAATGTTTAAACTGAGGAAATGTACCATTTTAAGAAAAAAAACAAAGTAATTTTGAATTTGATGGCCGCAACACGTCTCAAAAAAGTTGGGACGGGGCAACAAAAGACTGGAAAAGTAAGTGTTACTAAAAAGAAACAGCTGGAGGAACATTTTGCAACTAATTCTCTCAGAAGTAAAGATGGGTAGAGGTTCACCAATCGGTAAAAATCGGTCCTTTTAAACGTGATCATGATGCAAATCCACCCCTGAACTGCCATTATTTCACATTGCTGCAATAATACATTGCTGCGGATTAAATGGTCTGAGTCAAATCAATACATAGGACGACTCATGTATCTCAATATCTATGATTGAGTACATTTGTGTGTACATACAAACCTATAAAAATACCTTTAAAAAAGAGACAGTGAAGCATACAGTTTGTAAGATATTTTAAAAATAATGAATTTTCAAGAGATGCTCTTTGCCATTCTTTTGAATAAAGGACATAGTTAAAGCAGACAGAGGTGAGAGAAATGGTAGGTGTGTCCCCACGGGTCACTTGGATATAACTTGGATATTTCTGCTATTCTGACACCCCTTTCTGTGCAAGCACTTCACCCAGAGGGACACAAGCAGAATGGCAATGCAGCAAGAGAACGAAATAGGGAGAGAGAAATAATCACAGATGGAGAAGAGTGAGAGAGAGAGAGAGAGAGAGAGAGAGAGAGAGAGAGAGAGAGAGAGAGAGAGAGGGAGAGAGGGAGGAGTGGGATATACAGGGGAGAAGGGCTTCTATGACACACACTGGGATTCACACTGCAGCATGCACAGTTTGCTGAGGGAAAAGGGCATAAATATGTAAAGCAAATAGCAGAAGTGTAAAATGTTTACACCTGATTGATGCTTCTCCAGTAAAAGATTATATTAAACCTTCTGAGGTTAAGTGAATAATATGGGGGGAAGAAAAGATCCTCTCCTGTTCCATCTCTCCTTCCTTTTTTAGGGTGTGATGGAAAACATCCCTGAATCCGCATAGCATGTTTCATGTCAGATGAATTTTCAATACACTTACCCTGGCACTCAGGCTGCGTGCCCAGCCAGGTGCCATTGGCCAGGCAGGTCCGCTCTAAAGAACCACGAAGTACATAACCTGGCTCACAGCTGAAGCGCACCACACTGCCCACAGAGAACTGCTCTCCCAGACGGATGCCATGCACTGGCACGCCAGGGTCACCACATCTACCCCCTGAATCACCTGCAACGAGACACACAATTTAACACAAATTTACTTATGTCATTAAACTTTAAATTAACACACACACACACACACACACACACACACACCCACACACACACACACACACACACATACACGCATACACAAATACTACACCATCTTTATATGAACAAAATAATTAGCCAAAAATGTCTTGTTTTGGTAGATATTTCAAAGCCATTCATAATGGTGTTATTTTTATGACTTTATTTCACAGCTACAACAACAAATTCAGCTTGAAGACAGCAAATGTGCAAAACTGCTATCATAAATGATAGGTATACCACAGTAAAAATGTTCATTAAACTGCACATATAGATTACATTTTCATTCCTCTTCAGTTGCTTTGCCCTAGTGGATTTAAATGTCTTCTTCATTTATATTTTGTGAAATAGAACCAACTGCATCCATTAGAAAACATAGCAGGAGGATAGAAACAAGAATAACTATGGGAAAGGATTGGTCAGAATGTCTTTGGGGGTTGGATTAAAACAGTGTCTCTCTCTCTCTCTCTCTCTCTCTCTCTCTCTCTCTCTCTCACACACACACACACACACACACACACACACACCACTAATTTGCTAATATGGCTTTCAATTTGAGATAGTCCTCCCTGCAGAACCAAAAGTCCAGGGGGTGGAGCTGGATCTGATGGTGAAGAGAATTAAGAGGTATCTAAGACACATGTGGCACGATAACAGACTCTGGACAAGAACCTGATGGGCAAAGGAAATTTGCTTCTATTCATCTGTTCATCATATAAACTGCTCTCTGCTGAGGCATTTACAAACGATCATGAGTCCCTCATCTGTCCACCTGGTTCTGCTTCACAAACAGCCACAAATTCTATTGAGAAAATTGAGTAAATATTTTCTGGACATCTGTATTTCCCATTTCCTTAGTGCTGAAATTCTGTAGTAAAATGGCCAATGCGATCCCTGGGAGCAAAAAGTGGCATAGCCGCAATTTTTGAGATATATGAATGTCATGAATTGTGACATTAACCTGTCAGGCTGGTTTTACTGCACAGGATGAGACTATGTGGTGGCATATCTGAGACTGTGTGGGGGCCACGGCTTTATAGTGAAGAAGGACAGTGCATAAGCTGACAGGTGTGTGGGGGTTCACGTAGCTGAGGCTGATAGGAGGAGATTAAAATAGATTATAGAGGGATGGTGTGCTCGGCCACTGGAGCACAATGGCCACTGTTTCATGCTCGATCTCTCAAAGACAATTTTCTGGACTTATAATACTACTGAAGTTTAAATCATCTTACGAAATTAGTTGTTGAAATCCTAAGAAAATGGTCTCAGTTTAAAAAGTTAAAAAGCGGGGGCAGGGTGGCTTAATGTTTAGCATGTTTGCCTTGCATCTCCAGGGTTGAGGGTTTCAGTCCTGCCTCTGCCCCGTATGCGCAGAGTTTGCATGTTCTCCCCATGCTTCAGGGGTTTTCTCTGGGTACTCCAGTTTACTTACAAAAACTACAAAGACATGCGTTGAAGGTTGACTGGCATTTCCAAACTGTCCATGGTGTGTGAATGTGTGTGCGATTGTGCCCCCCACCTTGAGTTCCCTGGGATAAGCTCCAGGCTGCTCCGTGACCCTGTGTAGGATAAGCGGTATGGAAAATGAATGACCTACCAGTACAGTGTGGCGGAGAGCCACTCCACTGGCCATTCATCTGGCACACACGGGTGGTGTTGCCTACAATGGTGCGCTGGCCCATGCAACTGTAGCGGATCACTGAGCCCACCGTTCTCCTTTCCCCTGAGATTTGTGCGTAAGGAGGCATGCTGGGATGATCACACAGCACCACTGCAGCAGAGGCATGAGGGAGAGAAACAGAGAAAGAGGCAAAAGGATTAATTTTCCTTTCTAAACAATTGTCAGAGCTGGTACATACTGGTATCACATCATAGCATTAAAAAAATTCTGGTATAGTTGTACCGTCAACCTGATCTCATGAGAAATTCTGATGAACGCAAGCGAGGGAGGACAATCTGGCACAATCCCTGCACCTAAAGCTAACTGTAGCTTGGGTATTTGTTCAGTCATGCAAATTTCTAAGCGCTGTCACCATTAACATTACACATTATAACAGTTCTGGCTACATCTATAAGATTTTTAAAACAGGAATACATAGAGAACTGTGATGCATGGTTACCATATCATGAAGAACTGTGCAGACCTTACGGATTTATAGTTACAGAACATAATGATAACATATTGCCATATCTCATGCTGCCTCTTTAATGACATTTGAGCTGGTTCAGAATGCACCAGCATGCCTCCTTACCAAGAAAAGAAAGTTAGATCATATTACGTCACCTACATTGACTACAAAGTCCTGCTCATGACATTTAAAACTCTGAATGGTTTAGGTATAGAATATCTCCTAAAGCAGTATAGCCCATCCCAAGCACTTCTCTTAGCTGAGGCATGTCTACTGTTACTCCAAGGGGAGTATAGTGTACACAGACTTGTAATGTATCCTCTATATCTTTCAAAGAGCATCAAGAATACCAGGTCTATAGTTGTTAAAAACCATACTTGTTTCACCTTGGTCTTCTATGCTGTTAAGTACACTTTTCATGAATTATAGCAACTGTCACACATTTATAGTCAATTCTTTAATGATTGTAGATTGATTCTTTAATGTGCCTTAGTACTTTGTTTTAAGATTTTAAGATAAGTAAAACAAAAATAAAGATTATTATAGCTCAGTGGTTAAGGCGTTGGACTCCTGAGCGGAAGGTCGTGAGTTCAAATCCCAGCATCGCCAAGCTGCCACTGTTGGGCCCTTGAGCAAGGCCCTTAATCTTCAATTGCTCAGATGTATAAGTGAATTAAATGCAAGTCGCTCTGGATAAGGGCGTCTGCCGTAAATGTATGTTATTTTGCTAATGCTAATTGTAGGTTAATACAGTCAAAAATCAAATGTTGCAAAATGACAAGCAAGAAGCTCACAGAGACACTTGGGCAGCGATCGATCCCAGGTGCCATCGCCTTGGCATGTCAGAGTGCTGGTGCCCAGCAGGTAGTATCCTGGATTGCATGTGTAAGAGACTGTAGTCTGGAAGCTGTAGCGATGAGGCCCGCTGGGCAGGACCTGTCTCACACTGTTCTCCACATGCCCAGGCTCTGTGCAGTTTACAACTAAGGAGAAAAAAGTAATATGAGAAAAAAGAAGATTATTTTTAATAACAAGGCAAACTGAGAGGATATAGATAGTAATAAGAATTAGTGTAAGATTACATATGATGAAATACAACCCTAAAGCATGTATGCACATATGCAAATTAAGGGTTCACGAGTGGCATAACAGAAAAAGCATTTGCTCTGACGTCAGAAGATCGCAAATCCTGACGATGTGACAGCCATCTGTGGCCAGGAGTCTAAGAGAGAAAATTGGCCATTTTTTCTGGGTATGAGGGATGGCATCACTCTCTTTCCTGTCAATCAGAGCAACACTAACCAATCGTGGGCTTCTGCGAGCTCATGTATGTGGAAGAGAGCAGTTATTGCTGTTCTCCGGACATGCTTTGACATAGCATGAGCAAAAGATGCCATGGCTGGCTTCATGTGTCTAGAGGGAAGCATATGCTATCACCCTCTCCAGTTCCTGTAGCTGTCATATGATAGGGGAGAACTAGCTAGTGGTTGGAATTGGCAGAATGATCAAATTGGGAGAACAAAGCTAAATAAGGGCATTGACTAATACTTTAATTTTTCTTGATTTCCTTCAAGCACATATGCAAAGACATATCTTGTTTGTTGTATATCTAATACGGCTTCAATAAACTGATTCAATAAATAAAACAACAGCAAAGACAGAGAAGCAGACAGAGAAGCAAACAGAAATGCAAACCTATACCCACATGTGCACAAATAACTGCTTCAGCAAAGTTTTCCTGAAAATTTGTCACTACGTTCTAAAAAGTGAAAATTTAATGTCCATATGCAGGATAGAGAGAGTGATAAACGGAGGCCTGGTGAAACGGAGCAGAGGCAAACCATGAGAGATTAACATCTGTCAGCTCTGGGCCAAAGGAGGAGAGGTAGTGAGCAAGAGGAGTGCACTTGAGTGAAATAGAGAACTGGAGGAAGGAATTAGCTGTGTGCTTCTCCCTAATCAATCCGTGCCCTGTGCACCCACCCGTCTCAAAAGCCCCCACTTTCTGATACCAACTGTGCCACATCAGATGGCATTGGATCCCATGTCATAATCAATCTGGCATAAGAGGCTGACACTGCGGAGGATGAGGAAGAGCAGGGAGAAAAACAAGCCCCGGCAGTGCAGCTGCCATTAAAATGCATGACAGATATCGTCAACAAGCCATTCGTCCTGCACTTGCACATGGCTGAGGGGGCACTCGCGTCATTTCTACTGCATTGACATGATGATGGAGACGTAAGAGAATAGAGACAGATGGGGCCCTTTTATAGCAATATGCCCTTCTGCTGAGCAGGTAACCAGCTTACTGGGGTTTGTCAGGCTAGCACCTGCGCCACTCTACCTCATCCCACAGCCGGGTGATTTGTTCACTACTTTTAGCTACTTTCACAAGTTCACCCACAAATCATGAGATGCATAGCAGGAGTAGGGATATTTATTTCCATTAAGTCACTCGGTGTGTAATTCACAAGGCAAATGACAGGTTGTGCCATGAAAATACTCAATGAAATAAATGTAGGAGGTCTAAGTGAATTTGCACACATATTTCAATAAACCTGAATCGTATATTTGTAGGCTCATAGAGCTGACTGGAACATTTCTGCCTATTATGCATCCCTCTGTGATAATGCATTTCCACTACATTGCTTAATCAGGCCAAATGATCAAGACATAATGAACTTAAAGAAAAAAAAAAAAAAAATATATATATATATATATATATATATATATATATATATATATATATATATATATATATATATATATATATGTAATTTTTTTTTTTTTAAGTTTTCACAAACATAGCAGCTTGTTTGCTACTATAATTTATATAGTATGCTCCATTAGTTTGCCTCTAGACTCTTGAACCTGTGTGATGTGATAATTAAAACCATATGATTAAAAGTAACAAGAATATTAATGTGAGTTATGTTTGACAAATGTTCCCTTATTATTATATAAAAATTTTTAAAAAATGTCAAAAATGATAACTGCTCTAATACATAGGCCGTCATGTAAACCACAGTTAAACAGACTGGGAATTCTGTTTTATAGATAAACTGTAAAATAGAGACACATTTTTTATTTTTATAACCAGGAACGAAAGGGAACACACACATTTGCATTAATTCAATTTAATTCAATTCTTCAATTCTTTTATTTCTTCATGTGAAATCCAGATGTAGATTAAGCTCCATAATGAGTAAGCCAGAGGTGACAGTGGCATGGAAAAACTCCCCTCCCGGTGATGGATATTCTGTATGAGCTCACTGTGACTAAGAATACTGGGATGTAAGAATACTGGGATGACAGTCTTTACGATTACAGCAGCATTTCCTAGATACAAATCTCATAGGGTTGGGGGAAATCCTGGATAATCCTATATAATCCATAAACTCCTCACAGGATTGGTACTGTAGGCCTCAAAAAGATGATACACCTGGTCACCCTATCTACTATTATACGTTTGTGCTAATGCTTTGGCTAGACACAATGCTAATGTACATATAGCCTCATACATGCAATAAGTCTAGAAAATACTTTAGCACAAACAGACTTCTATGAGTGAGCTGTCCCTCCAAGCCTCAGTAGCTAGTAGGGCCCAAACCCTCTAAAACCCACCCACTCATGATCATGTCAAAACGTGTAATCCCGAGCAAAATAAAGGGAAAAAAAAACCTCTCCGCGAACAATAAAGCTGGCAGCTCACAAGCAATTTCTTTTCAACAAGAATAATATACTGAACAGTGTAAACAAAAGATAGCTCATAAGGTCACCTTCCCATTTCAAATCATCCTTTTCTCTGTTTGACACACATCTAATCCTGTTTTCATGAGTCAATTACTGAAGATGAAACAGAATTCTGAAAATCATCATCAATTTTAAAAGAATGTTCTTGACCTAGTGCATGGTCACTTGCAATTTAAAATGTGAACATAATGCACAAATGGAAATCTGTTCACATTTTCCATTCGCTTATGCTGATCAAGGTCTATGATGGCAACAGAGACAGAATTAGAGAGAGAAAGGGAGAGAGAGAATGACAATTAAGTGTTAAAAGACATCCAATTTATCTGTTCCTGAGCACAATTGAATATTAGAATCGTTTCAGCCCCTGGCCACTGGCCATTTGGTGTGAGAGATGGATCATTTTTTTCCGGGGTGGCTGTAGACTTATCAGTGTGGTTTTAAGAGGCCATTTTGAAGATGGCAGTGGCTTGGGCTGACACAAATTGGTGCTGATTAGCAGGGCTATGAGGGGCTCTCTGAATTATTGATGCAGCTCACAGCTTGTGCCATTCCAGGCAAGCTCCTCTTCACCCATTAGCTGTGATTCTACTGCTCTCAGTGCTAATGATAGGACACGACAGAAGAGAGATGGGTGCAGAACACCAAACCACTTTAGGTTCCCTCAGCCAGAGTAAACACACATGCATATTCACACATAATGGGGTGACGAGAAGAGGGGAAAAACAACTTTAAAGCTTATAATTAACAGGATAAACCTGATGAAACAAACAACAAAGGTGCTAATCCTCTTATACATCAGTATTTTTTATTACCATCTGTCAAAACCTCCCCAATCCATCACACAGGCTCAAACAGTGGTGTTATGACAGTGTAGGTATTATAACAAGGGCAATAGTTTTGAACTTAGTTATGTAGCATCCACCCTAACATGCATAAAAGCATCAAAATGTTTAAATCCTAGATTTCTCCAACACCCACTGGAAAAAGCCTGGATGACAACCTCTTTTTTTTATTAAATCTTCAGATTTCAAAAGTTGCTTCAGTGATAGCACTGCGTCTCATCTTTGATAGGTCAAGTCATTTAATATGTCAGGAGCCGTCAGTGGCTGTGGCTCAGTGTCTCTCAGTTGTCAGCATTAGGACACGACCTACCCCTGAGCTGCCACTGAGATTCAGCCTGCTGCTTTAACCAAACAGGTACAGACAGACAGACAGATAGATAGGCAGACAGACAGATGGACAGATATATAGATAAGCAGACAGACAGACAGACAGATGGACAGACATATAGATAGGCAGACAGACAGATAGATAGATAGATAGATAGATAGATAGATAGATAGATAGATAGATCTAAGTTGAAGATCTAAGACATGTTTTTGTGTGGAAATGATGTCTAAGATAAAACCCAGGTGATTTAGCTGTCACTCTAAATCCCAGTAGCCAGCAGGATCCAATTCCTGTAAAACCCACCCACTCAAGATAATGTCAGAAAGGTAGTGAACTCTCCAGCAGCATAAATAAGAACGCTCTGCAGTGCACAAATAATTCCTTAACAACAAGACTAAAATAGCTCTTACAGTCATTTTAATTTTCCATTAAAATGTTGAAAATTTTGTTTTTTTTCTAGCCCCTTCCACAACACAGCTCAGCCTATGAATGTAAGCGTCAACAATACCATCATCCAGACATAACCGTAATGAACACACTACTCCCACCTAAAGTATGTGCCGTATGCCCTTTGAGATGCTATTGTCTCAAACATGATACCATTTCAGAGTTATATGCAAATCCAGAATAGTTACAGGTCCAGCTCTGAACAAACCCAGCTCAGACTAGCTCAGCTTAGATGACCACATCATTACACAGCATTAAATTACAAACCTTGACTTTGTTTTTAGTTTTCTACATTAGTTTCTCCTGGATTTACCTGTTAATTTTATTTCATGGCAAGTTTTCTCCTCTTTTATCAAGTTACACAATCCTCAGTGGAGCTCATTTAAAGTAACAAACTGAGTTGCAGCATGTACACACACACACACACACACACACACACACACACACACACACACACACACACACACACACACACACCTTACTGCTTATTCTGGCCAACAAGAAAAAAAGAAAGAAAAAAACAAAAACATCTGTATCCTTTTTTTAATCTTAAGGAAACATTTGTTTGCTTGTGTTAAACATGTCTCTGAGCTATGACTGTTGCGCCACTGGGAACTTATGCTCATGCCTTACCACAATGTCAGGTCAGGTCACTTTTAGCATGACTTTGTCAATTCATGCCTTTTATATTCTCTCAAGAGTCCTTCTCTTTTATAAGTGAAACATAAAATCTATGTAACGATAATACGTTTAACCTGCTTGCTGGAACCAGCAGATTGAAGCCCTGTGACTCATTTACTAACAGTGCAGAGCCAGAGGCTACTGTAGTTAGGTATTTCTGTAGTTAAGTATGCCATTCATTTGCTATCCTTCCAAATAATGCATGTAAATGAGGCCAGTATGGCATAAAATATGGCATACAATTTCAGATCATGTAGGTGTACATCAGCACACCTATAACTAAAGGTGCAGAAAGGAACCAGGGCATGTACATGATGCTTGAGCTAAACTCCAAGTACATAACATTACACTGGACAACTTTTTACTCCATATGCCCTCAGCCAGGAAAACCGGCTATTGTAGGTATATACTGGAGAAACCCAAATTTCCCTCTGCAATGCTGGAAGCAAAACATAAGGCTTGATTCTCTTTAAAGTTTGCCTTCACAGAGACACACACTCAAGCACTGCACTGGCCAAGAACACAAAAATGTACCTTTGAGCAAACAGCTCAAGACTGAAGCACCAGTAAGAACAAGAGTCCCAATGTAGTTCTTCAAGCAAGTAATACATTTACAGGACTCAGGCTCTGTTTCCAAAAGGTTTCCACAACAAAAGAACAGGCACAATGCAAATATATCAGCTCTGTGTAATAAAGACAAGTGAAAACCATTCTTACCAAAATGCTCATACCACTAATGCCACTGTTTATTGAATTAATTGATTGCACTTCATTGAATCAGTGATATTTGCACATAATCATTTGAGTGGAAAAAATGTATATATATATATATATATATATATATATATATATATATATATATATATATATATATATATATATATATATATATATAATTACCACCACTGCAACAATAAAAAACTATTTCAAAATAAATACCTTGATCTTTTCATTTGGTATAACACCTAAACTGCAAATGAGTGATACAATTTTAAGTAAATGTGGTCTGTATATGCAAAAATAACCACTAGAAATGAAGTTGATTAAAATGTGTAGCCCAATATAAGGTGGTATTTTCCTTCCTTCCTTCCTTCCTTCCTTCCTTCCTTCCTTCCTTCCTTCCTTCATTCATTTGTTCGTTCATTCATTCATTCGTTCATTTTCAGTAACCGCTTTATCCTGGTCAGGGTCAAAGTGGATCCGGAGCCTATCCCAGGAACACTAGGTGTGAGTTGGGAGAATTCACTACGGACAAGACACCGATTAATTGCAGGGCACCATACACAAACACACACACGAACACACACACGAACACACACACACCCACACACACACACACACACACACACACACACACACACATTTGCACCTAGGGACACTATTAGCACCACCAATACACTTATCTGGGAGGAAACTGGAGAACCCAGAGGAAACCCAAACGAATGCATTGAGAACATGCAAAACTCCACACAGAGAGTAACCTGAGCTCAGGACTGGGGACCCTAAAGCTATGAGCTGGCAACACTACATGATGCAAGACAAAGTTTTCTTCTAGCAGCCTATGGAGGACCTATAAAAGAGGGTTTTCCTTTCAGCAAAGATTCCAAGTAGGCTCTTTTTAGAAAGCTGGAATCCTTAACCATCCAAAGAACCAATGAGAAACCATTTTTCTAAGAGTATAAAGCAGAAAGAAACCCCTCACTATTGCAAATACATACCTTTCTATTAGTTTACTATAGTTTATGAATGTTTCATAGTAGTTACTAAATAATGTTTTAAGATGAATGAGAAAATAATAAGATAAGACTTTACGAGGTTAAATATATTGATAGTACTCACTTCTACATCTGGGCAGGGAGTTGCTCCACTGCCCATTGGATTGGCAATGAGACTTAATGGCCCCCTGTAAGACATAGCCGGTACTGCAGGCAAAGCGAACTATGTCATTGAGGTTGAAGTGCGTTCCCTGGGTCACACCATTGGCAGGATTTCCTGGATGTCCACATGTGATAGCTACAAAATATCAGAATAAAGACTGTGGTTTAATAATAATAATAATAATAATAATAATAATAATAATAATAATATTAATAATAATAATAATATATTTTCATAAGAACTTTATGGTTTCTACAAATCTTATTCCAGCAGGATTTGGATATATGTACAGTGTATTCCTTTGTTTGTAGTACAAGTTGTGAATTTTTGCATCAGTGCAAAGTCTGGTGTAACAAAGTGTCCTTGTTACTGTTACTAAGTCCTGTGTGCTAACATTTGGTATGGACAATACACACTGTTGATCAAACCTATTATTAAACCTGTGACACATATATTACATTTGTATTATTAAAGCAGCACTTACAGACACAAACAGGTGGCTTTCCAGACCAGCGGTGATCTTGCTCACATATGCGAACTGAAACGCCAATGAGTCTGAATCCAGGGTTACACTGGTAAACCACGCTGCCCCTGTAATTATAGTTCTCACCGATTATCTGCCCATTTACTATGGGATCAGGAGAGCCACAGTGCCCAGCTGAGGAGACAAAAAAAGTGCATAAACACAAAGAGATTTAGCAATATAACCTAGTTTCAAAGCATGAAAATGGTTGCTTGACAAAGCATCATTGCCTTACCAAGACATTGGACCTCGGATCCACTCCACAAGCCATTGGTCATGCATTCTCTCACCCTGGAGCCCACCAGAGTGTAGCCTGTGTTACAGGAGAAAATGGCTGTTGCTCCGAATACAGTCAGAGTACCAATCTTATGTCCATTGGGTGGAGTTCCAAGGTCTCCACAAGAGATAACTAGATGAAAAAGAGCAATTGTTGTGTTAATGTGTGCAAGCAATACATCATTACCACATTCAAGGACGCATGATCTTTAACAAATTAATCCTACCTGTTTCTAAGTTATTCGGTTGTAGTAGGCCTACAATGTGGCAAAATTGAAAATATTCATGGATTCTGTACAATGCTATCTAAGATATGTCTGAGATTTTTTTAGATAGGTTAAGTTTTGATCTTTTATCATTACACTTTACACTGTGTACAACATACACACACTTTACTCAACTACAAACCCAGAAGAATAAAAACACTCACTTTCACATGCAGGTCTGGGTTCAGGGTAATCCCAGGTGCTGTTGGCCTGGCAACGAATGACCCTTTGACCCTTGTAAAAGTACCCAGGGTCACAGGTGAGCATCATCATGGCCTCATACTGATTCTGCATGCCATAGATAAGCCTCCATCTCCCGTGCTCCACTGCTGAGTGGCCGATGTCAGGGCAGGTGACAGCTGGAAGGCACATGTAACTTAAACATCTGTCACTGGAAGCAATAGCTAGTACAATATAAAGGGCTGCTTTGTAATTCTGGCTTTAAGACACTAAATGAGACAGTAGATAATCACAATAGAAGGAACTGCAGACATTTCATCAGTCGATTTTATGCTTACGTATGCAGCGAGGTGGCGTTTCCATAGGACTCCACCTCCCTGACTCTTGACAAACAGTTGATATAAGTAAGGTGTTGGCCAGTCGGAAACCTGGGTTACATCTGAATGTGACCCTTAAACCAAGAGTGAAATCTTGACCAACCACACTGCCATTCACTGGAGCCAGGGGCATTCCACATGATACCACTGAGAGAGAGAGAGAGAGAGAGAGAGAGAGAGACAGACAGACAGACAGATAGACATACAGATATTACAAATGGTTTACTCATCAAAGTTATTGTATGTACAGTATATATTTACCAAAGAGAGATTTTAGATCACCTATAGATATAATTTAGACTATTAAATACTAATTAACTACTTAAAATGAATTCATCTTCAGTAAGCACTTAATCCTGGTCAGGGTCGTGGTGGATCAGGAGCATATCCTGGGAACACTAGGCGCTAAGAGGTAATACATCCTGGATGGGACAACAGTCCATTACAAGACAGCACAAACAGACCTATTCACACTCATTCACAACTAGGAAAATTTAGAGCAGCCAATCCACCTACTGGCAGGTTCTTGGGCCATAGGAGGAAACTGGAGAACTCCCATGGACATGGGGGAGACATGCACAAAACTCCACACAGACAGTGATTTGGGCTCAGGATTGAACTGAGTATTTAAAAAAATAATAATTCTGTTAAACTATAAACATGCTCAGTACACCCTGAGCAAGTTAAATAAATAAATAAAATAACTGTTTTTTTTCTCTCTGGGAGACTTAGCTCTAAGGTTATACATAGAGCTTTACAAATAAGGGTTACAAATCCTGAGGAACATCGGGCTAAATTATTTTTACATTTCTGGGTATTGGTTGGCATGTTTGTTGTCTTGTGTTTATGAGTGTTTGATTTTAAAATAAGATTGCATAATTTAGTTATGGGAGAAATATAGTTGTATTGTGTTGAACTGTACTGAATTGTATCTGGGTTTTGTGTGTCATATGCAGACACACTCACTCACACAATACACACAGGTTATAAAGCATTTTGTCAGTACAAGCAGGAGTTTGAGGCAGTGGGATAGTGATGAGTTTAATCCAAAAGTGAGATTACACCTGTATATAGATTTGAAGCACTTGGTGTTCCTAGTTGCTGTTGTAAAGCGGAACAAAGAATTATCCCTGCCTGATTTTGCCTGCCTTACATTTTTTTGCCTCTCTCTCTCTCTCTCTCTCTCTCTCTCTCTGTCTTTCTGTCAGAGAAAGACAGGTGTGTGCTCTAAATCTATTATTCTAAATCACTACAGTGGCAATCTAAGGTGAAATATCTTTTGATTGCTTCTTCAGGCAGGCGAGCATGAGACACAAATTTGGGAAACAGAACTACACTTTGGATAGATTTAAACACTGAATGAAGATCAAGGGAATTAAGACAGACAGAGAATAAGTCTAAATAAATATAAATAAATAACCTGGGTATCAAGAATAAATGGTTCTGGGTGAATAGTTTTAACCCACCTTGGCAGAGGGGTACAGGAGCATTCCATTGGTAGATGCCTTGTGGGGTTCGGGTGCAGGTGGCACTGCTCTGGCCAATCAAGCGGAAGCCCTGGTCACAGCTGAAGCGCAATGTACTGCCCAGCTTTGTGCCTGTCTGGCTGTGCACTGAGCCATTCACTGGAGAGTTAGGGGTACTGCAGTAGGCCGCTGTAACATGTACACAGAGACACACACTAAAGTAAAATACATGAAGGTAGTATTTGTTGAAAAGTGTACAGTTAACCCTTTTTACATCCAGTACAGTAGCAGCTTGGTGGTTCTAGGTGCTTGACCATTCTCGTCAGTAACCCAGAGCCTTAAACATTGAGCTACCACTGCCCATATGAAATGAAGCAATACTGGATGGAAGGAAGTATATTAGTACATAAGTCAGGAAGTGGGCAGAGAATGACATCCCATCTAATACTTTTAATCTCTCCTACCATGTTACATTCCCATAATAATGTTAATTCCATACTGGGAGCTTTACCTGTAACTTCTGGGATTCAAGAACTCTCAAATCCCACAGACAATAAGATAAGATTTGTCCACTCAAAGAAAAAGGCAAAAAAGTTACAGAAATGGAACAGTAGGCTTCACTTCAGGTTTTACAAGTGGTATGGCTCTCTAACAAACTGCACTGTTAAGACAGAAAATGGGAAGGTCTCAAGTGAACTACTCATCCATTAGCAGAAATGAGTAGGATCTTGGAAATGGGGCCAATTTGGGAAATTACAACTGTAGTGTACAACACTAAGCAAAACTCCCAATGGAGTGGTAAAATTGTAGGACTCTCAGCTTCCAACAGATTGGTAGAAGTAGAGGCTTAAGACAGCCTTCAGCCTCTCCATTTGCTGTACATCTAGATATGGGTTATTCCTTCACCTAAGCAAAGAGCTAATGCCCAAGACCTTATGTTCAATAAAATCAAAATGAAAACAATCTCAATGTCACCTTCATGCCTTTCTTTCCCTGTTGGTAGCAAAATCTATCTAGCTATCAATCTCCCCCTTCCATTTTCACCTTTCCTCTCAACACCTTAGGTAAAAAGCTTGCACACTAATCACAGCCAGTCACTCACCACATGGAAAGTGTTAATGCACAAGAATGATTGGAAGTAAAGGTATGAGAAAAGAAAAGGAAGTGTATTGAGTTAGAACGAGTTTAGGAACTTGCTACAACTGGTGATGGAGAGCCAGCCTGTGGAGATAAAAGATGGATTATTAAAGCAAACAGTAGAATGTTTAGAATCTGGCTTGCCATCTGTTTTCTTCCCAAGGTACTCCAGCAGGGTGGTCCATATTGAGGATGCAAACCTGTATGCTGGTGCCACTAACTCAGCCTGCCACTGATCTGGCTATCAGAACTCCATCAAGCATGAAAAGAGAGCAGAAAACTAAAGACGCTGTCAGCAGGAGAGAACTAGTCCCACTGTGCGAGAGCAGCAGATGATTAGTCATTCTTCTGAAACTGATAATCATCAGCCTTCTGATGATAAGGAGCATACGGAAACGTTTTAAATATTTACACAACAATACATCATACAGGATTCAGCAGGTGTCTTGTCTAGTCTGGGAGATTAGAAATGGATATGTACATTAGCAGCCAGTATCATCACTATAAGTAGCTCACCTGAGTAGCGGATTCGAAAGCCTTTGTGGCTGGAGGTGTGATCAAACGACCAGTGTAGGTAGACTTTATTAGAAGAGCTGGTGATGCCCAGTGGGGATGAGTAGTTCCCGCTTAGAGTGATGAGAAGAGGACTCTGTCTGGATGGACCTTAAAAGAACAAAATGGATTTGATTACAACATTAATTAATGTTGAATTAATGAATTAATGGCAACCCTTTATATTTTTCCCCCTGTTTTTCAGCACTTTGCACAACATAATTCTGAGATTATCTATTCAAAATTTGGTCACAATACAAATCTATACTAGACTTTATATAAGCGATTATACCCAATGAGATGCCCACAACACAGTAGACTGGTGTTTCCACCTTCAAATCTGTTATATTTTAGATATTAGAACACATCAGCACATATTTAGTAAAGAATACAACATGATGAGGTGCATTGTTACAGGAAATTAATCAATGATGGGGTGAAGTCTTTTATATTAAGTACAACAGCAGGAACATGTCATACTTTTTATCCATTTATATTTTTGCAAGTTAAGTCACAAGTTAGTTCCTGTTATGTTATGTTATGTTATGTTATGTTATGTTATGTTATGTTATGTTATGGTATGTTATGTTATAGCAACATTTTCCTCTCTCCTGAAGTAAAAAAACAAAACAAAACACAAAAAACACAAAAAACAAAAAAACAGAAAAACACGAAAAACAAAGTCTGTCCTGTTACCAGAAACCAGAAAGAGCAAAGTCTTCTGTTCTGAACACCTACTGACTGTTACAAAGCTCTGACACTGGTGGCTCCTTATATAAATGCCTCCTTACAGAAATCTTATCCATATCAATGCTTATATGTTTTTCTTTGTTAAATAACATTCAGATTTGAGAATTGGACAGCACTGTGGTATAAATTTGCTTATACCATGACCACTTAACAGCAATTAAAACCATGCTTTGTGTTGTACTTAGGCATTTCAGAATGATGTTAAAATAGTGAAGGTGATAGCATACCATAAATACAGCCTAGCTTAAACTGTTATCAAATATCTGTGGCCATGATTATATTTCAACATGCTGAGTTCAAATGTTGTTCTGTTCCTTGTGTTTATGAGAATATTCTGAATGAACAGCCTGCTCTTGTTGTATTCACCACTTTAAAAGTTGAAATTTCCTGAGAGTGACTTGTTTATGTTTCTCTCAATATGGTGGATCCATGTAAGTGAATGAAGCCCAAGTGTAATTACAGTGTAATTTTAGTCAGAGCCTTTTCCTAGTAATTTACCAACACATCTGAAAAATTCCTGATAATTTTGTCATGTTTCTACTGCTATTCTGCCTTTATGCTTTCCACATATAAAAGACTAGTGTGCCAGCTAGCTAAATCATTAGCCCCAGTCATAAGATATTTTACAGTCGGTGTTCATAATTTCCTGTTACTTAGCAACAGTGTTTTCATGACTATAACCACTTGAATGGCAAGAGAGTGCGTTTGAACATTTCTTAGTCGAAAGCACTAATTCATGAGTTCCATTTGAATGCAAAAATATTATCCAGAGCCCTGATTTAGAACTGTGATTAAAACTGGATCTACTTCAGTGGTGTCTTGATATATTAATACACACCTGTTAGCTAATCAGAAAATGAGCATTTTTCGTGGCTATGGTATAAATGTGCACATTGGACATCAAACTACAAGCATTTCCACTAACTGCAGCTCGACATTTTAATACACAAATATAATAATACAAGTAAAAATATATACTCCTATACAGCTCGCATCATGGAACCTTTATCACACCATCTGCAGGGGCACTTTCAGATCAACAGAAGAAGTCCACAATCCACAGTTTTCTCTACATCACTGGATTTTCTACTATCCTTGTGTATGTAAAGTTTAGAATGGCTGGAACTAGACCTCTCTGGCAGGTTATATTTGGCACTATATGATGGAAGTCACTAACTCCTCAGTTCAGCGTAATATACAATGCTTTATTCATTGGTAAGCATGCTAGCTCCCCTAAGGTGCAGCCCACACTGTGTCCAAATGCCAAGCAAACACACACAGCAGCCGAGAGGCTTTGTCAGCCATTAAAATAGAGTGTGTTCCTGTTCGGACATAACTGTTCATTGAGCCTCACTTAAGTCTTCTACCTTTACCCTTTCTTCACTTTCACTTCTGTATGAAATGCAGCCCATAGATCATTCATGCTCGGACAGGTTTTAAACAGCACACACACGCACGAAACACAGTGTGGCTTGAATACAAATACATCTGTGAAATGAATGTAAAACAAACAGCAGTGTAAAATCCTTCACTTAACAGCTATTTGATCCAAAGAGCATTTCAGTAGTAGATCGTTCAATCGGAGGGCTATTCAATTTGTACCTGGTAAATGTTGTAAGTCATTGTTCCTCTACAGTTATAATCTGCAGTTAAAATGCAGTGTGCATTTTGACATTTGGCTGATCCCCACAAGGAAATCTCTTTTTTTTTTTTTTAGTTTTTATATACAATCAGGTCCATAAGTATTTGAACATTGACACAATTTGGGTAATTTTGCCTCTGTATACCACTAAAATGGATTTGAAATGAAGAAATCGAGATGTGATTGAAGTGTAGACTTTCAGCTTCAATTAAAGGGGTTTAACAAACATAATGCATTAACCATTTAGGAGGTGTGGTCTGTTTCCTTGTTATTTCATGACAAATTAAGGAGATAAACACTCTAGAGTTGAGTCTCTGCAACACCAAAGGGGCTGGAAGACCACAGAAGACAGTAGATGATTGTAGAATTCTTTCCTTGTTGAAGAAAAAACCCTTCACAACATCTTGCCACATCAAGAACACTCCGGAGGAGGTAGGCATATCATTTGTCAAAGTCTACAATCAAGAGATGCCTTCATGAATGAAAATACAGACGGTTTACCTCAAGATGCAAACCACTGCAACTTTCTCCTTAAGGCAAAGAAATTAAATGTTCTTAAATGTCCGATGACCTTGACCCAAATGAGCATTCTTTTCACTTACTGAAGACAAAACTGAAGACGGAAAGACCCACAAACAAGAAGCTACTGAATGCACTTGCAGTAAAGGTCTGGCAAAGTGTAGAGTTCAGCTCATGCATAGGCATAGCATTAAGTAGCTGCATTTATAATTATATAAATGGATATAATATGTACTTTGCCCTCACAAGGATAATTAGACAAATGTGTTTTTACGCATGCCTGAGTATTATCACAGCTACAGCCTCAAAATCTCACATATTCTGTTTCAGAGTACAAATATATTTACAACAGTGTCAACTGCCAAAGCTGTGTCTTCATTTCTTGAACAGTTAGGTTTTCAAGTCAGTTGACACTTATTATCCCAAATATACAGTACATTAACAAACCTAAGACAAATTAATTTTAGGTTGTATAAAACTGAAACATTTCTGTTATCTGTTTATCAATGACACCGGCATTAAACAAATTAGTCTCAGCATTATTAGATGGACTGTCTACAGACTGTCAGATATGTTTTGCACACGTTTTGATGGGTACGAATGCACAAACATTAAAAACAAGCCTCAGTGTTGGCACAGAGGGTAGAGTCAAAGCTCAAAAGCTCAGGGTCTTTGGTTTAATCCTGAACTCGGGTGACTGTTTGTCAGGTTTCCTCTGGTTTCTCTGGTTTCCTCTGGTTTTCCTCCCATTTCCCAGAAGTGGGTGAACCGGCCATTCTAAATTTCCTTTAGGAGAGAATGACTGTATGAATATATACTGTGTATGCGTGTGTGTGTGTATGTGTGTGTGTGTATGTGTGTGTGCGTGTGTGTGTGCGTGTGTGTGTGCGTGTGTGTGTGTGTGTGTGTGTGTGTGTGTGTGTGTGTGTGTGTGTGTATTGTAATAGATTGGCATCCTGGGATAAGCACCAGATCCACAGTGACCCTGATTATGATAAAACATATACTGAAGAATTCATGCACAAAAGCCTCCTTGCGTGTACACTTCCATCCACATTTTAATTTCGATCATACTTTTTAGACCTTTGTTATTTTTTAGCTTTGATGTCTAACTATCCATATAAAATGTGGAAACTAGTAACAATAGAACAGAACAGAAAAACAGAAACACAATGTATCAAATTCAATTTAGTTAGCTTCAGAGGCAAGGTAAAAGCTATAGGCACTATGCAATACTGCAATGAGAGAGCTCATGCAGCACTAAATTGATAGAAATGTGCTCAATTCATTTAAACATTTGATACAATCAAAGAAGACAGGAACAAAGAAAGAAGAATGTGAATCTTTTCCTCTGTCGCCACTAAACAGTGATCTTTTCTTGCGTTAATGGCATCCACAATGTGCTGACCCTCTGTGTATGTGCACTGACCTGTTGGCTCTCTAATCCAGTTTCTAATCTCACCCTAAATGGGAGCATTTTGACCCACAGTGTGGGCCATGACCCACTAGATGCCCTTGTGCCATTCTTACAGACTAAAGCAATTTCCACCGCCTTTCCAAGTTTGGATGTCATTGTGTGACTGTGTGAAAAAGCATGAGTCTGTCCTACCTGTCGCTTTTGCACCACAGGCACACTACTGCCCAAAATATGCAACAACTTGGCATATTCACCTAATACGTTTTGTTAATTTATTCAGTGATGACATACAGGTATATGATGCAAATTTAAATAAACCAGATAAAATATCCGTAACTTCGAATGTGTCATTCAGTAGTGTTTTGAGAACAACATGAAACTAGTATGTTATGTATTCACAGTACTAGTAACCACCATTAGATCTGATGCTTGCTTCATATGAAGAACTCTGGATGGTAATCGTATTTTATATAATAGTGCTGTTGAATTCTTGAATCTGAAGGTGTTGATTAATTTATGATAACAGCACACCTCCAACAATAGTATCAGACGTAACTCAAAAGATAGGCTTACAGTATATTAATGTGCTTGTTTTAATAAGTTATTATTTCTATAGCAACAGCTCACACATAGGGACTTGTACATCTGATGCTGCACATACTCTAAGTCTAACAAAAATAGATTACAAAATGTGTTTACAGAAAACTATAATTATATAATTAACTAAAATTATGGATTACATTACAATAATTATGATTACACAGTTAATTATTGATTACTGCCATGGCATCAAAGGAAAGGAAAGAGGACCTTGTGCTTTCTGGTTTCTTGTATACATGACAAGCTGCATTTTATTTTGCGTTTGTTTCATTAACCTCAAGAGAGAAAAACAGACACTGGTGCAGGAACGACTTCACCAGTTACTTAAGTGATAACAGAAACTATCTTGACTTGCAGATGTTCCATAACATTAAATTTAACTAGAAATGGTTAAAAAGTACTATATGCTGTTTGTTAATAAATAAAAAATTGTAATCTTTGGCAAATTGCTGTGGTATAAAAGGAATTACACGTTTTGGCCCATGTTGTAGGAATATAGTGCATAATCATGTATTATTCTTCATATGACCTTTGTTCCCCCTAAATTTAAAATCATGGCTTTTGGCTAATGAAGAAGAAGAAGATAAAGAAGAAGAAACCATTAGTGATGATATCAAATTTGTTGGGATTGAAACCCAATTAAAACACTCACCATCAAAGATTTCAAGCTCATCAAACTGTCTACTTGTCTGGAAGTGTTCAATAGTGAAGGTGATGTTGTAGCCTGGCTCCACCTTCACTACCCAGGAGCAGGACTCAAAGTGGGGGAAGCCGCTGCCTGGGGACTGACTCAGAATCACTCCTGTAGAGGCTGTCAGCACCTCATTCACTGGACACATCACTGGGAGTAGCAGAGAGAGAGAGAGTCAGGTTACTTATAAACACATGAAAATCTGTAGTCCTGCAAAGGAAATAGAGTTGCAGAGGCAGATCAAGTGATGTCTAGACGACTGAGGTTAGATACTGTAAGACAGTCTAGTTTTTAAGTAGCAATAAAAGAAGCTTTTATTTAATGAGTTTGAAAGCACGAGGAACAGATTCATAAAAAGGATCAATGCTGAATGAATGATGACCTACTGTAGAGCTCAATGCAACATTTGTTCTTTCTAAATGTTATATGAGAGAGCCAGCAGCCAAGTCTCTGTACAACTGAGGGTCAGAACAGTTCAAATTCCACCACCACTAAAGCTCCAGCTCTAAAAGCAGGGCCCCTGACGTGGGAAAAAAAATAAAATAAAATATATATATATATATATATATATATATATATATATATATATATATATATATATATATATATATATATATATATATATATATATATATAATATTTGACAAATTCATGTCAGGCTCTGTTCACATCAAGGTGTGTGTGTGTGTGTGTGTGTGTGTGTGTGTGTGTGTGTGAGAGAGAGAGAGAGAGAGAGAGGGGGAGAGAGAAAGAGAGGGAGAGAGAGAGAGAGAGAGAGAGAGAGGTCTCAGTTCATTTAATTTGAAAATGTAATAAGCTTTTGCAGGAGCTGAACTCAAGTAATTTTGGAAGTTGGCCACATGGATGTGCATGTGTTGCAGGAGCTGTGAAAAAATACTGCTCAATCTGTATAATATAAGTATCCTTGCTATGTCTGGAGAATAGATGCTTCATTTATCCATTAGCCTGTTTAGTTATAAAAGTGTATGTGTTTCCCCACACATATTTCCAGAATAGGACTGTAATTTACCAAAGAGTGTAACTGACATGTAACTGACATCAGTGTCATATTTGGAGGTCATTATTGTGACTTTCTTATGAGTTTATCTGGCCTGTGATGAGATCAGAGGCATATTGTACCACAGCACTGTTGAATTCTTGATTCTGAATGGTCAGAATTTGTTTGTCTGTAAGCGCACAGATCTGACAGAACTTCCAGCTGCAAGGATTGAATTAATGCACTCGTTCTAATGTTATTGTTTCTATAGTAACATTTTACACAGGAGCTTGCATAGTAGATACTCCATATAAACAGATAAAAACAAAAACAACAAAAAAAAACTGTGTAATTGTTGATATGTTGAAGTTTTTTGAAAGGGGTCTCCAGTGTCAGTGCTTTGTATCAGTCAGAGACTTTTACTTTATGTTTTCTGACACAGGATGCATTTATTGATTGATTGATTGACTGTCTTATAAACTTCAAGAAAATAGAGAGAGCCTGGTGAGGGAATGACTGTTTATAGTTGCAATAACATAAGTAATAACAGGAACTAATTTGTTTCAATGTGCCATTCTTTAAATAAAGAAAAATGTAATTGTGGCCAATTGTTGTGTTATAGGAGTACTAAAACACTTCAGGAAGTGCTGCTATAAATTCAGGGTGGTAACGCCATCACATCATCCCATCATTGATTAATTTCCTACATGTTCTGTCATGCTTTATTACTCACATACCATGTAGCACCCCAAACTATAAAGTACAGACATGACACTTGTTCAGTGTACTTGTAAAGCCATGACACCTTCCCACATTTATCTTTTGAATTACCAGGCTTTATGCAGAGCCTGATCTCATCACTTCACATTGGTATTAGCATTCCTATTATTTATGCTGTGGCTGTCTGAATAAATGACAACATGAAGGATAAAGCCTCACCTCTGACATGATTCTAATATTCCATTTCATTTCTCTAGTCACAGAGGTTATAAACTATACTCTCTGAAGCTGACTAGAAGCTGGACAGAAAAAAAATGTTACCATTAAATATTCATGACACCTGGATTTTGGAAATGAAATATGAATTTTCCACTTCTTTACTTTCTAAATGAATCTACTGGAGCTGCAGAGTTTGGACGGTGTGAGTGTGACTGGGTTACCACTATAATACCCACATGTTTGGAAAAAGGTTTAGGGTAGAATTGAGTAGAATGTTGGCTTCTAATTCCTTTAATCTATTTATGTGGGCAATCAAGGATTGCAAATATTGATCTAATATGTTTAGAAGAGAGAAGAGAGTAAATGCTCCAGTAAATCCTGTCACTGATCTGAGCATCTTCCTTTCAAAGAATCCACATTCTTTGCATGTTAATTGCACAGAAGTCAAGTTTCAGGATAGACACCCAGACTTGTTGTGTTGACAGCAAGACAGCCTGTTTCAATGAATGGAACAGTGCATACAGTGTTCATGCTTTTTGTCCACATGCCAAAAAAATATATGTATATGTATATACATGTGTATATATACAGTACTGTGCAGAAGTTTTAGGCACCCTATTTTTTATAGATTTTTTATTTTATTACTTCTACATTATCAAGTCAGTACAAAAAACAACAAATTTTAGATTCCCAAACATTAGTTTTCTAGCACAAAATTAAATGTTACAGAAAAATGTTTGTATGTCACTAAAGAAAGCAGCATATTAGGTAAGAGACACTTTTCAGACAAAAAACGCAATGAAGGCTGCTGGGTTTTGCTGCAAAAATTAGAACCAAGTGCGACAGTCAAGGTCTCCAGAAGAACTGTGTCTGGTTCTGCAAGATGCTCAATAAAACCAGCTAACTTCCTTATACAACTGCTCAAATTGTACCGGAGGCTACTAATTTTATGTTTAAGTTTTATTTTTTTTTGTCACTCCAAATATTGACTTTCATTTACTACTGTTTACTGCTCTTTATGTTTTTTTTTTTTTTTTAAAAATGTAGAAACATTTAATTTCATTATTTTGAAGGCATCTTTGCTCTACACCATTTCTTTGCATGCGCCTAAAACTTTTGCACAGTACTATATTATATATATATATATATATATATATATATATATATATATATATATATATATATATATATATATATATATATAAACCTGAAATGTTAATTATAAATTTTAAAAATAACATTCAGTCAAGCCTATTACCTGAACACATTCACCCCCAAGAAATATTACAAACATCCCTTAAGTCACACATTCATCAAGAACATGCATCTTTGAATTTCCTAAAGCTCATGGAAAGCCAGAAAAAGTCATCTTGTTCATTTTCCTTTTGTGTGACTGATGATGTCACTTGAAGTCACTGAAAGTGCTGTACAACCCCGTTACCCAAAATTTAGATTGAAAATAAAAAATTTATATGAAAAATTATTTTAAATAAATCATTAGATTGTCCTTAATATCCTCATGTCATTAGAATGGATGCCAATCAGCCATATTTTGCTGTGAGCTCAGTAAGTACTGAAATGTAAGTACAATTCAATAAAAATGTTACATTAGTTAGCATTGTACAAACTGCACAGTCATTAAGGAGTAAGAATATTATTAAGCGTTCCTCTTTGAGCAGATCCGAGCAGCTTTCATGTACTAGTGTGCTGAGCAAATATCATGCCCAGGCAATTGTGCTGCACTGATTTGCTTTGACACATCTCATTTATGAGAATAAAATACAGGCCTATGAACCTCTGTAGAGCCCCAGGGAATATAAAATGTGCACATTGTTTCATTAAATCACAAAGATAATCATAGTGGCATACGAATGCTGACGCTAGCCCATCATCATTGCATAAAGAAGGATGTTTGCAGGTAAGCATCAGCCCCATGATTCAGTACAACAATATTTACTACTGTACATACAGTACAGTGCAATACGTGTGTATGAGTTTGTCTGTGCTGTATAAACTGATGTTGTGACTATGCATAAAATTACCTAGATGTAAACCAGGAATTACATAAGCAGTGGGCCCACTATGACATATATACATGGTAAGCATGTACACTAATGACTACTCAAGGGATCTCATGCTAATGATTACAGCTGATTTTCATTTGGAAAACCATATTAAAACTCTGATATTGTAATTTGTAAATCATAATTCAGCCATGACCTCGGGCCTACATTATATTAAAGATTTGATTTAGATTAGTTATTCAGCGTCAATAAAATACCTGGAGCATAAATTGGATGATATCCTTTAGCCTTCACTATATGCACAACACATCCAGGATGACTGCTAACTAATGTTTTCCTCTGAGCCAGAGAGCATCAACTGGTGATCCAGATCAGCACCCAGTATTTCAGTGGACCAAACCAAGCTCTTAAAATAATACAGTAGCAGAGCAGATCAATGTATGAAAAACAAACAAACCTGTCCATAACCCCCTAAAAAAATTAAAAAAATAAAAATGTCCGTAGTTCAGCAACCCTAAACCTGAACTACTGCAGCTTCTGTATCAGATACTCTGCTGTGGCTTGTCCAATCATATGTACTTATTTAAAATTATTTATCCAAAAAAGCTAATTGGACCAGAGATATGAGGCCAGAGAGAAATTAATTTCATAGACTTTCATTTTCCCCGATTAGCAAACTGATGACAGAAAAAAAGTTGACAACAAAAACAGGGTGTGTAAAGACAAATGTACAGAGAAGTAGTCACTTATTCTCCCTGTGTCAAATTCCAAATGGATGTGTCTCATCTGTTCAGAGTCCATGGCACTAGTCAAAACAATACTTGGAAATGTCTATTGACATCCATAAACCAATTTATTATGGTTAATGATTAAGCATTAAAAACTGATGTCACCATTCAGCTATGTTAGTTGCTTATCCAGACCTCCATAAGCAAATAATTCTATGTAAATATATGTAAACTATTTTCACCATCACTATGACCATATATTAGAAACACAATCTACACACAGGCATGTGATTTCCTTTAGACTAACGGCCATCTTTAAGATAATATGTGACTCAGGTTACTGAGGTTAATAAAATTGTTGAAGACACCATGCAGCAAACAAAAGCTGAACAATGAACACACTTTTATATTTGAAGGTTTCTGCACCAGTGACATTTGTTGCTTTCTATTGATTTCACCCCAGGGGGTGGCTTTTAGCTCTGTGGTACACTAGCTTGATGTTAAGCTCTGTGCAATTTATGTGACTGAAATGGTGGTGTGAAGGGGATACACTCTTACACATACACACATACACATACACACAGCAATTACATAATAAATACTCGTTATTTAATGAGTAAAATGAATCTTATAAATACCAATATAAGCCAACACCTTAATTAACATATATGTTTGTGGTTGTTAACTGGCAAAATTCAGAACGGAGGCTGAAAAACAAGTTCCAGTATTTATACTTAGAGTTCAGTAAATCATCAACATTTAGTAATTTAATTTATGTGGGCTTATTTTTAGCCATGGATTGAATAAACAGTCAATGCAGGTGTATCTAGTTTAACTAAAGCAACATTAAAAAAAAATTATACATTTGCTAAATTACTTTTTTACTTGCGTAACATTAGTTAGGGGTGTTACAAAGTTCACGGCATATTAATGTTAATTAATGCTAATTAAATAATGTAAGCATTAATGTTAAGTATTTCCCCCCTTTTCCACCACAGTTTCTCTATGTAACCATCAGCAGTTCCAATTTGTCTTCAGATGATTTGGCTTGAATATTAGACATATTAACCTGGCAAGACTAAAGCGTTCCACTTTTTTCCTCAGTTGCCATGGCAGTGTGATGGCTAGCACTGCTTTGCTGCTTAGTAGAACACCAATCCATGAGTCTAGAGACACTGGGGGATGTTTGCATGGGAAAACCTCAGTGTCACTGTGACTGCAATGCTCAGAGGTGACACTACTGAATGAAATGCAATGCAGAAACATTCAACTAATGTTAATTCGCAATCCCATCCTCTGGAATTCCCACAATGCTTTTCCTTTCACATTGCATTTCCAAGGTTTCTTTGGAAGATACAGGTATCTGGGTTTTTGCATGTGTACTGTATGTGTCAGTAAAAATGGAGGTCCTTTCTGTTAAGCAGAGATAGCAAACAGAAAGCATTGATGACCTGGAGGGAGATGAGAAAGCAGGGGAATGATGAGAGTGTACAGTGAGACACTGTGGAGCGTGATATGGGGGCAGCTGCAGCCTGGATATCTCTTGCATTTCAATGAGCTGTGCCTCTTTCTCTTCTCACCACCTTCCTGTTACTACTCTCCCACTCCCTTTCTGTTTGTGTACTAGCCCTTTTTTATTGTTTGCCTAGACTTTTCTAAACCATATAACTGTTAGACTAAGCAATCCTCTTTTATATGTTCTTTTTTTGTCAATGCCTCTTTCCCATTGTCTGTCTAAAAAAAACAACCCTTTATTCCAGCAACCAAACCATGAAACTACAGAGATGAAGAGCACCTGAGAACATCATAACATTTATACCCACTATATATTCTCTCTCTCTCTCTCTCTCTCTCTCTCTCTCTCAAAATAAATATGTAGGAAAATTAATAACTAGATGCAACATCATATACATTAATGGTAACACAGGAACACAGGGATAAGGTGTTGAAATGAGGTTAGAGTGGATGGGTGGTTATGGTGGTAGGCAGGGTTAGGGTGGGTGGGTCGTTTAAATCTTGCAGCGATGTTTGCACTAATGGCTCTGTCGCCAAGAATAAAGGGGAGTTTTTGAATTGGGGTACATGTATTGAATTCAGCAAATATTCATCTCTCCATTTTCCTTTGGTTATTAATGGTGTTTGTCCAATAAGTAATGCACTTTTTCTTATCTGTGTTTGTAATTTGGTTGGGCCAAATGGTTGTGAGTATGTGGTCCTGAGTATGTGAGTCTCAGTGACCTCTGTAGGTTTATGGTGGTAGGCAGGTTTAGGGTGGGTGGGTGTTTATGGTGCTAGGCAGGGTTAGGGAGGGTGGGTGGGTGTTTATGGTGGTAGGCAGGGTTAGGGTGGGTGGGTGTTTATGGTGGTAGGCAGGGTTAGGGTGGGTGGGTGTTTATGGTGGTAGGCAGGGTTAGGGTGGATGGACAAATCTTGCAGCGATGTTTGCACTAATGGCTCTGTCGCCAAGAATAAAGGGGAGTTTTTGAATTGGGGTGCATGTATTGAATTCAGCAAATATTCATCTCTCCATTTTCTGTACCACTCATCCAACACAGGTCGTGGGAAGCCTGGAGCCTATCCCAGGGAACTAGGGGAGAAGGTGGGGGACACCCTGGAGGGGGGGGCACAATCGCACACACATTTGCAGAGCACAATCGCACACCCATTCACACAATTGGAAATGCCAGTCAGCCTACAACGCATGTCTTTGAACTGGGGGAGGAAACAGGAGTACCCTGAGGAAACCTCCAAACCACAGGGAGAACATGCAATCTCCGTGCATGCAGGGCGGGAGACGGGATCCAAACCCCCAACCCCGGAGGTGCTCACTGAGTCTGTACATCGTCAGTGTCTTTCTTAATGTCTTATCAGTCACCATGGTTAGGTGTACTCTTGATTTATTGCCAAATAACATTCCAGTTTGTGTTGATTATTAAAGGGTTTTTGTCCAATAAGTAATGCACTTTTTCTGATCTGTGTTTGTAATTTGGTTGGGCCGAATGGTTGTGAGTATGTGGTCCTGAGTCTCAGTGACCTCTGTTGGTGAGAGTCTCAGGACCAGCTAGCAGAGGGAACTAATTGCTATGTTCACCTCCTGGTATTTTAGGGCTTTTTATTAAGTATAGTGTATTTTAGGATTTTTTTTCTCTCTCTCTCTCTGCTCTGCTTGATGAAACATCGCCTTTATAATACAACTGACAACTGAATAGAACGTGTGTTACATGACCATGCTGCCCCTCAATATAGCCATATTCATAGAGCTGGTGTGATTAGCTGCTGCCAACCCCTAAATAATGATAAGAAAAAATTTCTAGAGTTAAAACCCAGCACTCTTGAGTGAAGGGTGAGGAGGTCATGTTTGAGGCTGCACTAAAGAAGAGTAAATAAGGCACTCATACTTCCACTTTCGTTCTCCTACTCTCTTCCAACCTTTGGTCCCTGTAATTCTTGCCTATGCTAGAAGCGCTAACGATTCCTGTCTAGCATTAGTCGCATTTATTAGGCCAGGTCTCTTCTGTAGGCATTCATCAAGGTCTGAAACACAGCTGCAATCTTTCCTACGATGCATTGGCAATAAACAGAAAAGACCAATCATCATTTACACACATGCTGAGTGAGGACAAACACAGGAAGAGAAACTGTGTGTGTGTGTGTGTGTGTGTGTGTGTGTGTGTGTGTGTGTGTGTGTGTGTGTGGATTATTTATTTTACGCTTTTCCAGAGTTCTTGTCACAAAAGTACAACTGCTTCACAATTTATCTGGCAAAAAATGTGTGCCTAAAATGCTAAAAAGGATTTATAAATCTATTAAAAAAACAGCTTTCTATTTCATCTAATAGGAATAAATTGATGCTGAATCACATACAGTGATCCATACATTTAAAAAATGGACTTCACAGCAATTCATCAATAATTCATTTGAATTATTCATGGGCACTTCTTATAACTAATTCAAGTTTACTTGGTGTTCTGTGAACAACTCGTCAGTTGACAGAAAAGCAAGTATGAAAATGACTGTGGAGCTCTAAATACTGAACTACTCATTTCACTGAGTGTGTATGATCACAGGACTGAATGCAAGTACACTTGTACATGAAAAAGTCATTTTAGTTCAATTAAACAGGACTTATTCTTCTGAGATGCTGAACTGCTGTGCAGAAACAGTCTAAATTGGCATGTGGATGATAGCTCCACGGTGAGCACATCATTTTTCCTCTCATCATCTACTGAGTCACATGTTCAACCATTGCTGTGGCTGATGCTCCTTCACTGAGATAGGAGAAAATGGTATAATGAAAAGAGTATAATGATTAGGTAATTTAGGGCCAAATGAAATTGGTAAGAATGAAGAGACCTCAAGCATAGTGGAGTATTAAAATTTGGCTAGTTAATGCTGAAAATGCCCAGGTCAGCCAGGAAACTCTGTCTGAGTGCTGATTGGCTCCCTCGATGCCGTGCAAGAACCTATCAGCCACGCTTTTCCACCTATGTAACCCTTTATAATCCTAACCAATTTGCTGCCTACGGCTTGCTTGTGCTACTAAATTTTGTATTCTACCCTACTCCTCCCCAGCATAGAGAAACCCCTAAAGCATGGGGAGAACACACACAGGTTCATATTCAGAGGTGGGAATTGAACCCCCAACCCTGGAGATGCAAGCCAAACATGCTAACCACTAAGCCACCATAACCCCTGGAGGAGGAGGAGGAGGAGGTGGCTAGGTAGCAATGCATCCTTACTCTCTAAATAGTTCTTCAAAACCATTGAGGTGTGTTTGTAGTCAGTAAAAATCAAACACTACTCAGAAAGACTAGACAGTCACTGTAAACTGTTCATAATATGACACCAAGCCTTACCATCACACGAAGGTGGAGGTCCTTCAAACTCCAGGTGTGTGCCCAGACGGCAGGTTAAAATGCTGTTCCCATTGAGGTGGTACCCTGGTAAACATCTGTAGCGCACTATATCACCTGTAGAGAGTCAAAAAAAAATTTTTTTAATGAAATGTGTTGAACGTCTAGCATAGACAATCAGCTCCACAAATAGATCAGACTGCACAGATCAACAGCAGCAATCGCTGGTAATTTCTGTCTTGCCCGAGGCTTAATGAAGTGCATTTCCTTTCACTGTCTGATATAATGACCGTAAGCATACTAGGAGGGATAAAAGGACAAAGGGAGACTTGACATGCCTGTGCTGCAGTGTAATTAGGGAAACAGCACAGCACACTTTCCATTCTAACCTCTACCTGAGACTGCAGAAAGAGATTATGCATGAATTCAGTAAAAGTGACAGAGCAAAAAGAGAATCATACACAGGGTCAGTCACGCTATTTTAACTTAATTCATAAACAAAATAAATGGATTTAGCAGCATATCTATAACATATCCATTAATTCAGGAACTGAAAACAAACTAGCTATAATTGTGTGTGTGTGTGTGTGTGTGTGTGTGTGTGTGTGTGTGTGTGTGTGTGTGTGTGTGTGTGTGCGCGTGTGTGTTTACTACTAAGACAACAGCCTTTGCTAAAGTGGTGAATTAAGCTAATGTAGTGCATAATCAGTGATCAAAACAGCAGAGAATCAGTGTGAGCTAATGCCAGAGATAGAACACTGTTTAAACCTCCACGGAGTCCTGATTACATGATGAATTTGCAATGTGAGAAATTTGCATCGGCCCAAAGCCAAGTCACTTACAGGAGCTGTTCGTTTCAGAACAGGGAGAGCAGTGAAAAAGTTAAGACCTGATACCAAACTCTTTTTCACAAATAAGTTTGAGATTTCTTTTGTTTTATTTTTGTTTCAATATGTTATTTAATGAAATTTTTTTGCATAGTGTAATGGATAAATTTTCAATTAAGAAACTAAGAAAAACTCAAAGTCTAGCACGGAAACACCTGTGAACCATTGTGTGAGTCAATTTTGAGAAAATAAGAAATAAACAATGCCAGTAATCAATAAACTCCCAGGAAACAGTCATTCTTTCAGCACAAATTATTACATAATAAAAATCTATACATAATGCTCCATTTTACAAAATAATTGTATTTTGTGCAACTGGGATACTCAAAATCAGCCTGATTACCAGAATCACAAAATAAAGAAAAAAAAAAAGAAGAAGAAGAAGAAGAAGAAGAAATATACAATAATCATGCTGCTTTAAGCAACACAATGAGATCTCCTGCTTTGAATTCTGTATGAACCAATTTGCCAGCTCTGGCAATGAATCAGCATATCAGCACAACCCTCTGGGATTTTTTGTGTTGGCGGTGAAGCAGCTTTCCCTCCTCAAAGTGAGTTCTGGAGGAGGGAGTGTGTTACTGCTGAGGGAGAGGTGTGTGTGTGTGTGTGTGTGTGTGTGTGTGTGTGTGTGTGTGTGTGTGTGGCTGCTTCTGCTATTCTGGGAACATTATTAATGAGAGGCGCTCAAGCCTGAAAATGAACTGGCAGCCTGCTTCTATGCTCAAAATGTTCTGCGTACATTGGCAAAGGCCACACACTCATACACCACACATGCTCAAGCCTGGCACCCTTAATATTATGGTCTGGATGAGAAAGAGATGGGACAAATACCTATTTTGAACTCTTTGCTAGCCATCAGGATTTCTGCGTTGGGGATGATGGCAGGGGGTAAGCAAAACTGGAGTCTGTAGGCTGGAGTAAGAGAGAGGGAGAGAAAGCTGCAGTGTAAATAAATTGAAGAAACCATCTGATTTAATATGAATGAGGGTAGGAAGGCAGAAATACCTTGGTAGTTGATCTTGAAAAGTCCGCCTTTTTCTGAGTTGCTGCGGAACCGTATGAGGATCTGATTGGATGTGCTGCTGGGCGGGTCATTAGGCTCACTGTCTGTAAACACACCAAGCTTTCGTGCATTCTCCTGTGGTCCATCCCTGCAGAGAAAGAAGAGACACAATTCGGTTTCTCTAAGCATCTAAATTCTCCTAAATTCCTACTCACACCGCTCAATTCTATCTGATCTGACATACAGCATTTTTATAAATGGAGTTTGAATCCAGCCCCATGGATTCCTCTGCAAATTACAGCCTCCACGTTGAGGGAGTATGCTTTATAGCCTCCAAATTCTCAATCCTGGCTCCTGCTGGCTAGAACTGTGTGCTGAATTACTTTAGGAACTTACCCCTATCTTTCCCATCTCTCCATGCAGCTGAGGCAATTTGGCCATTTCCCGATCCCGAATTCGACTACAGTCAGTCAGTTTAAAAACAGTCTGTTGGTGTCTCTCTGAGTGAGTGCTAGAGATTACACTCTCTACTGTGCATTCAGAAGAGCCTGTCTGGCTGGAGGAATGCTGCTTTGCTGTAGTAGTCATGCTGCCAGGATGGAGCTTTTCCCTGGCTGTCTTTACAAACACTTTCAACACTGAGAAAGGGACATTTAATTACATCACACCTTAGTTTTGTGTAAACATGTTTAAATGCTGTATTGCAGTGAGGTACTACAAGGGCATTGCATTGATAATCCATAAACCCATTTTCCATAACGCGTATCCTACAGAGGGTTGCGGGGGAGCCTGGAGCCTATCCCAGGGAACTCGAAGCACAAGGCAGAGGACACCCTGGATGGGGTGCCAACCGCACAATCGCACACACATTCAGACACTATGAAAAATTTGAAAATGCCAATCAGCTTACAACGCATGTTGGACTGGGGGATGAAAACTGGAGTATCTGGAGGAAACCCCCGAAGCTCAGGGAGAACATGCAAACTCCTCACACACAGGGCAGAGACAGGATTTGAACAGGATTTGAGGATTACACTGTTTTAATAAACAGCCATCTGCAGTTTAGTGTAGTTTCAGTTTCAGTAAAGCAGCACACACAATTGTTCTTTACCATCTATAGTTACATTTAATGCTGTGGAATTTTTCTGAGACAAATTAGTTTCTGTTATCACTTACAGTATATGGCCAAAAGTATATGGGCACCTGACCACCACACCCATATGTGCTGCCAAAGTTGGTCACCCTTTGCTGTTATAATAACCTCCACTCTTTTGGAAAGGCTTTCCACTAGATTTTGGAGCGTGGCTGGGGTGCAGTTGTTGTTCCAATTCATCCCAAATGTGTTCAGTGGAGTTGAGGTCAGGTCTCTGTGCAGGACACTCAAGTTTTTCCACTCCCACCTTGTCAAACCATGTCTTCATGGACCTCACTTTGTGCACAGGGGCATTGTAATGCAGGAACATGTTTCATCTAGACCTCTTAGTTACAGGTGAAGGGAAAACTTGATGCTACAGCACACAAAGACATTCTAGACAACTGTCTGCTTCCAACTTTGTTGCAACAGTTTGGGAAAGATCCACATATACGGTGTGTGTATGATGGTTTGTTGTCCACAAACTGTTGGGCATATAATGCGTAAACTGTCATTTCCTGAATAACTAATAGCGCGGAGTATTTAGTTTATCATAGTATTGTTAATCATAGTTTTGTTTATCATAGTATTGTTATTCATAGTTTAGTTTAGATGTGTTTAACTGTGCGATTTGTTCCGGTGATTCCCAGATCACTACTCTCATTTGACCACAGCCTGGATTATAGTTTGTTTTGTTCATGGTATGGATTCTTCTTTTTGGAATAAACTCTTCTATATTAACTGACGTCTCCCCAGCGCATGCATCCTGACTCCCTCTTCCGTCCTACATGTCTGTATTACGTAACACTCTTGAATTTAATAAGACAACAAAAAATGCTCTTTCTCACCCCCCATAAATGTTTCCTTACAAAAGCTTCACCATAATTTGACCACTAATTTGATTGGTTGAGCGGCATTCCAAGAGTGTTTAGTATTTAGTATTACAGCACTGGGGCATATCACAGTTTATATCACTCCGCTCATCTGTGCTCACCACATAAAATTCCACTTCCTAGTTAGAAACAGTTTCTACAGTAGTGTTAGCGACATGATCAGAGGGCATGGCAAACAACACTTTTCAGGAATATAACTTTGACTTAAAATATGAAAGCTCATCAAATGAAGATGGAAAGGAAGAAGGGAAGCCAATTTTATCTGAAGCACCTTTAACTGGCAGAGCAAAAATAAACAGAAAATTTGTGTCCATATTGTGTCCGAAATATCACTTACTCAATATTCATTTCTTGTTTATAGCACTGTTGTACAAACCAGTTAAACTTGTGCCTAAGCCGAATATTTCAGCTACACCAATATTTAGTATAACCACACTCTATGTTGTGCGATATTGCTTACTACGATTTATCTTTGTTAAATAACAACACGATTTTAGTCTGTTTATTATTAGGCTTAGATTTTGTGAAATGTCCACCATACAACACCTTGTGAATGACCTGTTACTATAAAAACAATAATGTGTTCGATCAAGCTCATTAATATAACCCAGATGTGGATGGGTTCCCTTTTGAGTCTGGTTCCTCTCAAGGTTTCTTCCTCCTATCGTCTCAGGGAGTTTTTCCTTGCCACCGTCGCCTCTGGCTTGCTCATTGGGGATAAATTCCTAAATTTAAAATCTATAACTTGAATTATATATTTTTCTGTTAAGCTGCTTTGGGACAATGTCCATTGTTAAAAGCACTACACAAATAAAACTGAATTGAATTGAATAAGCCTGTAATTTGTATTACAGCCACCACTACTATCAGAACAGATTTCATCCAAAAATCAACACCACCTGACCAACAGGTTTCAGAATTCAGCAACATTGAGGTATAATGGAGGTTAGATAATTTTGGATGGTATATTGGTGTGCCTTAAGACTGCAGGGTTTTGTTCAACTTTCCTGGACTAACTAAAGCTGATCCAAGGCTGATCTTGACTAATGTTGTTAATTGAACACTAGACATATAGACATATGTAAGACCTGCATTAATAACCTTTCCCAGAGAAGTTGAATGGTTAAACATGTAATAGTGGCATACAGACATATGTCCTTGAAATGGTTACACTGTACTTTACACAACATAAACAGAGAAGCTAGGGGGATGATGAATTATCCTGAACTAAAGCTTTGGCTGCTCACTTGTCCAGCAAGCCATTAAAGCACAAAGGAAAGAAAAAAGGCCATGGAAATTGTAGCACTGGAAGCAGCTATGGAAATAAATGTGATACACAAAAATCCATTACCAGCCTTCCAAATCCAATTTATTCTTATGGAGAAATTTGTAGTTTACAATGTTGACTGATTGGTGTGGATGATGAGCATGCCACATGATGCAGTCATTGTTTACACCAGTAATAGGCAGGACAGAGAGGACATTTATTTATGGACACAACAACACTAACAGATCTGAGCTGTGTGCTGTGTTAGGACAGTGTCCAGTGCCTGGTTCTATTACAAAGAGTTTTTAAAGCAAGCACAGAACCTGTCTGAGAGAGTTGCCGTTTCTTAGTTTTATAGTCACTATCAACCAGCAGCTAACTCACCATACAGTGATGAAGTCATGGGGCCCGTGAACCTGCAGCAGGGTAAAATTAAGGCGCACACCCAAGCCAGGGGCCACCGTGATTAGCCATGTGCAGTCTGCAGAGCTTGGGTACTCCTCCGGATAGCCAGGAGAAAAGATGGTTCCATTGTCTGATGCAATATTCCCTCCACAAGGCACTATAAGGCAAGAGCAAAAAATAAAATAAATAAGACACCATGAATAAGAAATTCCACAAAAGCAAATTCCAAGGGGAATCAGAGAAAAATGGGAGTCTTCTCTTTTTTTGCCACTCTTCCCCTAATGTGACTCACCGTGGCCTAGGATTAAGTAAGAAAGCCTGTTAGCATGCAAGGTCTGGGTCGGTATGTTCCATGGAGATAAGAGAATACCCTTATCCAGGGGCCAGGAGAACCAAGAGAGCGGTGGGGTGACAGATATCGACTTATACACAAACCCTTTGGGCAACAGAACATGGCTAAGACAGGGCTTGTTCGCTCTGTCTGCCTGTGCCCCATTTCCAGCCGCACTTTAAAAATCACTTTGCCTAAAGCCACACTGCACTTAGAGCCATTTCCAGGATTTGAATATTCCTGGCCTGTCTGAAATTAAATCCTGATCCTACGCCTCAGTTTTGCTGGAGTTGGGGGGAAACAACCAGTCTGATTTAGCACACATACTGAAAGCAGACCTGGAGTCTGAAATTTTACCAGGTTTCTCTGAGACCTCTACCTCAATACATTGTTTCTTTAGTGACTTCCTTTTAATTTCTTTGTTAATTCCTAATGCAGCATACTTGCTCCCTTCGCCTCGCCTATTAAATGAAGTATTGATCAGGACATTTATCAAAAGTACATCATGCTACTGGGCAGAAATGTGCAGCGATTATATTGATCAGTGCAGGGCTGCGTAGAGGAGAGAGAAGAGGCCAAAGTTACAGGAAGCCAACTTTCTAACGTTGGTGACTGAGTCACTGGAGGAGCACAGGATAGAGGAAGAGGAAGCGCACACAGGAGGATGTAGGCAGGTGTGAACACGGTGAACATTGATCACACTTGTCATGCGCAGTAGAGGAAGTTTAGTACATGACAGCACACACAGAGCAAAGTCCTGAATCTAATCTGTTATGGAGAGTGTGTAAGGCGATGTGAGGGCCTGTCCGTCAAACTGGCAGAGAGAGAGAGAGAGAGAGAGAGAGAGAGAGAGAGAGAGAGAGAGAGAGAGAGAGAGAGAGAGAGAGAGAGAAATGATGAGAGATGGCTTACGTTGACTTCTAGCAGCTATCAAAAATGTCACTTACTTCTTAAGTGCTCTCTAAGCATTTTCAGAATGTTTCTGATCAATACGCAAAGACCAAGGGTGAAATGCAATAATGCTTGAACTGTGCCAATTGCTATTGATTTGTCCAATGATAAATACTGCAACCTTTTCTGGATAGTGCATCTAAGTTTAGATGTGCTGAGTGTCATACTACTTCTTTCCAGTTTCATTTTGAACACACAAGGGACGTCCAGGACTGACGAAGCAAGTACGTAAACTACAGAAGTTCTAAAGCAAGCACCAACTTCCTTTCAAACCCATAGTGCAATAGATGATGTAAGTCCTTCATACACAAATTAATATTCTCTTGAATATAGTACAGAATCTCAAAAGTTAAACGTGAGACTGTCTTTTAAGATTATTACTTGTCACCCTGAATAAAATGATCTCAATAAAATTGTGGCTGAATTCTATAAAATACTGCAATAACACGTGCTCTCCATGTAATTATTATTATACAGTGAACGTCTAATAATAGTAATTTTCTTTAATCGCAGGTCTATGTTCTACTTATGTCATCAATCAGCACAATCCAGGCTATTTTTTTCTTTCTGTCCATTAACATGTTTCATTTACATTTCTCCATTGCCATTATTGTGCATGGAGCTCTCCTTTGAGTTTCACATTATCCTAGATTATCCTCCTATTGGTGGCTTTTGTTTATTAATTTATTTTTTAATAACTATTTATTGGTGGCTTTTAGGCGAACATTGTAGCAGCAGCCACAACAGAAATTTTAATAAAAAATTTCAGACACTGCCAAAACTTCAACTGTCGTTGGCTTCAATGGTACTAAATCAGCCGCCAGTGAGAATGTCACATTATGCATTTTAAGACCGTCTCATGACCAAAGAATTCCTTTATGATGTGTGATTATTGTCTGTGACAGCAAAAATGTGCCATAAACATACAGTTAAGAGCTATGTTGGACATGTGCATGATTAAATTGCATTGCTGATTAAATTTTTTTTTCCTTGGTGTTAACAAATACTTTGTATCATGTTTGTTATTGTGGCTGTATATACTCTATAGGGATAAAAAAAGAAAAAAAAAACCCCTAAGATCTATTAAAATGAAAAAAGGTGTAGAGGTATATTTGTAAGCCTGGTGAATAAATTAAATAAATAACAAACAATAATAACAACAGAGTACAGTATTGGCATAACACTACTGGGAGAATGTGTCAAAAATCTACCCGCTGGGGCAGAAAATGGCCGGACTGTACACTTGACTGAGTGTTGACATGGAAAAGCATCCGTCTGGTCTTTGAAAACTTGTTTTTGCTATGTAAGCACTCAGCCAATCCAGCATGCCTTGAGGTCCTGCACCAGTATCTCAGTGCATGCAGCATCTTCCTGTTTCGTCCAAAAAATCTGCTGATGTGACTGTAGCAAAATATAGTGGTTTTATATTTATGGATTCCCTGGAGTCCTGGGTAGAATTACTCTATAACTATGCAGTTATATGCACCATAAGAACCATGATCATGTTTTCCTTAAGAGCAGTGTGCATATGGCTGCATGAAACCTGACATAAATATGCATAAAAATTTATAAAGGTTTAATTAAACTGGCATAAGGATTGTTTAGATTATTTTCAGTATTAAGTTAAGAACATTTTTTCTGTGATTTTGTGTTGACAAAGGGTTATAAATTGCGTAGGTTTATGCAATTTGGCATGAAAGTAAAGTGTTAACATAATCCCAAATCAATAGTTATGAGTTGGTAGACCACTTATTACATTTTTGATGAAAACAAAGCTATGCTACCTAAACTTATATGCTGGATTGAAAATCCAGGCAAGCTTCCTAACATTGTTGTATCACTTCCTGCCAAATGTCTTGCATTGTTTATTGTATGCATATGTTTTGTTTGTGTGATTCTCTCAATGCTAACTAGAACAACAGTGGAGAAAGCACTGGAGGAAGAGTGTAGCACAACCTGTAAGTAGCTTGCAATTGCATTTTTCTACAAAAAAATCTAGAATCTTACATCTTTTAGCTTTAAATATGAATATATGTATATAAATAGACCTTATAGTAATGTGTTACCTTGATTCCAACTTGTAGAATTTTGAATGCTCAGATTTGTGTACATGGGCTATAAAAAATAATGGTCTCTTTCACATTAAACTCACATGTTACTCAAACAATGCAACTTCAACCGACTCCAAACTGAAAAATAAAGCACATACAGTATTTACATTCCTTTCTCAACATAATTATTAAAAGCTGAATGGACTCTACCTTCACACCGAGGAAAGGGATGATCCCAGGTGCGGGTTGTACCATGTTGGCAGGTGAGAATGGACTGACCCATTAGTTGATATCCTGGGTAACACTCGAAGGAGATGGACTGGCCTACATTGTACCCAGCACCCACCACCACTCCATGGTGAAAAGGCTCGGGGTCTGAACATTCTTGGAGCTCATAGGCTAAGGAACAAAACAAGCAGAAATAAAACCAATCTCAGAAGTCCATCAAAAACACAGCTTGTCAGAGTCCAAGATTGCACTGGTGCGCCTATAATAATGTTTTTGTGATTGCAGTCAAGATCAATATGGCTCTATACACAGCAGATGTCTATTTTTGATCAACTGAAGTGACTGACTGTACAGGAAGTTTAATGCCTTTTCAGGAGTACAATTCAGTCCAAAGTTTTCACATGGCTGAGACGGAGATGGTGACCGAGGCTTTTAAATAACAATGCACGCTGGTAATGGGCCATTTTGGCACAGATGCCAGGCTCAGAAAGGTCATGGAAAGATCACATAAAACAACAGCTGGAATTCTTATGGACTGCACACAAACTGCACATTTTACTTAACAAAATTTAAGGTCACTCAGTGGTTCTTCATATCGGCATGCAACCGTCATCTTAAAAGCACTCCTTAAAGACATTTTATGAAAAGCATTGCAGAGGCTGATCTGATTCCTACTTCAGGTTTAAAAAAAAAACCCACACACATCCACCACAACCAATTTAATTTTAAAATGCCAAATGCTCAAGAGAGTATGCAGGGGTGAGAGACAACCCAGGGATAAAAATCTGACTAAGGAAATTGATTTCAATGGATCAAAGCATCTTTAGTGCGCAATAAGCCTGAATATGAACTCTGATTTACATGATGATGTTCACATAATTATGTAAATATTGATAGCGCTTTTCAATTCAGCAAATATTTATTCCAGCACCGAGTACGGTTGCCCTTTCTGAGATAAAGTTTAATTTCAGAGTTAAAGTTTAAGAGTTAATCCGTGAGACTCACGGAATATGTAATTGTTCAGGCCCACTACATTTTTACAGCTTTATATAATGAGGCCTGTTAAGCGACTAAGAATGTAAATAACAAAGGCATTCAATTAATTTCTTTTGTTGAAGCGTTCTGCATGCTGTTGGACTACAGTGATGAATTGTAACATTTGTAATGCTGTTTGCTTTGATGAAGTACTGCTATAAATATTCTACCCTTGGCTTTTTTAGTGTCAGACATACAGATTTATGCTTTTTAAAATATGATGATTTACACTCAAACAAACTTGGTGCTCTAGACATTCACACATTCTTACCCTGATAATCAAATCTGAATCCCGGTTTGTTCTGGGAATGATCACTGTGGAAATACACTGTGGTTTCATGAGACGTAGTTAGAAGAGATGCCGGGACATCCTGCCCACTGAATCGGCCAATCACAGTGCTAGTGTCAAAAGGGCCGTTCCTGATCTCCAGAAAGTCATGGTTGGCCTCGGTTGAGAAATTAAGAAACTGTATGTGGGCTCCTGTTTAAATGAAACACAAGATGTAACACATAGTAATAATGAGCACTTTCATATAACTAGATTCAGAGTTCTTTATGTTGGATAAGATTGCATAATACTAATCTAAAAGTAAATTGGTTTGATTTCATTTTGTTCTATTCTTAAAGATTCCTTTGTTCTGTCCTTAAAGTTCTAGCCTTTAAGATATGGTTTCCTACATTACCCACAGTGCTGTTTGACTACCTGCTGATAGTCTCTGCCATAACTATAGTATTGCATTTGGGAACTTTGAATCCACTGTTTGCTGTCGCCACTAATTCTACAATTAAGCTATTATTATGATAGCATTTAACACCGCTGGAAAGTGGTAAGTAAAAAGAAGCTCTTGTACTTTAGTTTTTACCAGCTAAAGATGGAACCTGACCATTATCCCTTATGGTTGTGAATGTAGATTTTTTTTCCTCCTATTTAACACCTTTGTAACTCCAATAGAAATGCCCCCCGTGATGTCAGAGTGGCAGACAACCAATAACTTCTAATGGCCATTAAAAAAATAATTACACTGGCATCAACCAAAAAAAAATTCTACAATAATCGATAAACACATCACAACTATTCCAATTAAAAAAAAAATTGTTTCAGGGTGGAGTTTTCATTATAAAAAAAATTTAACAACGTTTCAAAAGAGATGTTTCACATGACTTCTTTGAATTTCCATATGGGATGACATGATTGCATTCAGCATCCCTGTCCTTACCATAGCCAACTGGTAGATAGATCCTCCAAGTGCAGTCACTGTTGCTAGGGTAGTTTCCAGGGAAACCAGGACTCAGGATGGTTCCTTCCATCTCTTCTCTGATCCCCCCACACTGTGCTGCAGGAATGGAGGACAATTCAGAAAAAAATGCAATAGGGGGAATATGCAAAAAGCTATACTTTAAAATCATTTACAGGTAGAACACCAGTCTTAAGTGACATGCAATTGTATTGTGTTAGCCTTTCGTTGAATGTAGAACGTAGAATGTGTCTAGTATAACCGCTTTGTACAGGAGTTATGCTTTTTCTTTATTTGTGCTAGCTGACCTTTCAAAGGCATCAAAGGCCTCAAGCTGCTTTGTAGCTTTTGATTTCAAAACCCATTTTCCTGTTTCTTTTGGGAGAGTCCTACACCTTCTCACACTCGTCTCTTAGTGCTCTGTGTCTAACCTATTCATTGATTCCAACATCACTTTGATTAAAGCTTTGGCAAGGCCCTGTGAATACAGTCCATGATCCCTCATGGAGAACAGAAAGGCTCAAACTGTTCCGCATGTCTGGACAATCAGAAGCTCTCAGGAAAATGCTTATGCCGGTGTGAGCCATGACTCTCTCCAGTAGTTCCGCCAATCGTAGCGTGAGACGGAACTAATTAGTACAGAGTAGGTCAAAGCCATTACTCATGTTTGTCAAGAGCCATGCACAGCAATTGTGACATGGCATTCATGTTCCCTCTTCTCTCTCGCTTTATTTTTAACACACACACACACACACGCACACACGCACACACAAATTCACTCATGCAGTGTAGTGGAACTGTAACTATAACGGACATGGTTTGATTAGTGTTTACTGTTGCACGAGGCCTTGATGTTGTTATTGCGGTGTAAGAAGGTCCCACCTGAGAGCTGACTGATAGATGAGTGGCCTTGAGGGCTCTTTAATGACATGCCTGCCACCATGGAGCCGAACACTTATAAACTACTGGATGTGTTTCATTTGAATCAGACAGATGGCAGCAAAAGCAATAAACTCCTTACTGTCAGAAGCTGTGGGTATGCTGGTACAAACTTTTTTGCATGAAGATAGTTTTATAGGAAGAACCTCCATTTATCAATCCAGTGCAACTTAATGAACACCTTACAGCTGAATCACCACACATCTGGCTTTTGCAACTTCTGAGTGAGTGATTCTGTGGAATGGTGGAAAAGTTAAGAGACAACACTGGTGTAGCCAGCTTAACATGAGAGCTATACATTTATACTGATAAGTGCATTTTGTGTGGATGGCAGACAGTAGTAGGAGCAGCAATGGCACACATTTGTTATTTTATCATTAAAGGCAAGAGGTAATGTTGGCCAATCTTGCCTTATTAATAAAGATGCCACAAAATGCCTTTATGACAGTTGCGAGAAAAGCTGGTGGAATAATAGTGGAAAATTTTGTCTTGGACATTTTATCTTGTAAAATCAGACCTGCCCATCTTTTTCTCCTAACTGGCTATCACCTTGATAGCCCTGAGCTCAGAGTGTAGATCGCTGGTTTTCAGACAGAAACAGGGAAACGGCATAATTCCGATTGGTTAATCCTGTTTTTCACCATAGCAGCTGGTAGTCAATAAAATGTGACTAAACAATATATGTATTGATTTGACTGTCTTCAGTAGTCAAATATGGAATCATCCATGGCCAGGAACCAAGCGAGCAAAATTGGCTTTCAGGGTGGGAGGGATGGCATTCTCTCCCTCCCTTGTCAATCACAGCAACTAGCCAATCGTGGGCATCTGTGAGCTCAGGTATGTGGAAGAGTGTAGACAGCGATTTCCTTCGAGTGTTTGATGCTGCCCTGTGACGCAGCATTTGGAAAAGATGTTTTTGGCAGGCTTCACGTGTGTTGAAGGAAGCACATGTTAGGCTTCACCCATGGTAGCTGTCATGTGATAGGGAAGAACTGGCTCCCCAAAATAGCAAGAAAAAGTGAAAAAAATTGGAATCATAATGATGAGTCTGTTGAACATCATTATAGCCCAAATTACTGTGCAAAACATGTTAAAGGACATGTATGTTTATCACCCTCAAATAAGCATTTATTAATATTATAAAATATTTTGGGTTTGGGGGGCTTAAACATCTACTTAACAAAAATGTTCATACCAATGCAGAGTGGTGGAGGATAATTCCAGCGTCGCACAGTTCCTGGCATGCAGGTGATATGTGACACTCCCTGCCAAGGAAAAGAAATAAAAATGAATCGATTTCATCATTTGTTGATTAATCCATTAGTTTTTTAATACCAGCTCACTTCTACAGCTTTGTAATTCATGTCTTGTTCAGAGTGCACTTTGAACAGAGCTTTGATCTTGTTTTTTGGCCATAGCGAAAAAAGAAGTGAGCCTCAAAGCCAAACACTCAAAGCATCACACTATTGCACAGAGCTTCAGAAACGCTTCTCTTGAGTGGTTATGTATAGAGTGGTAAACACTTAGCTGGCTCACCTGTAAAGTATATCCAGGATCACACTGGAAGGACACGACATTGTTCATCTGTAAACGCTCTCCCACTTTGAAACCATTCATAGGTATAACTGGTTCAGGACAGCTTGTGAGGGAGACCGCTGGAAGAGGAAGGGAAGACATATTAGACATTAAGAGATTTCCTTATAGCATTCATTCATTTTGTGTAATAAATTATCTTAAGTGAGAATTACAGGTTATATTTCCCAAATTCTATATTATCACATCATGAACTCAAAGAAAAGATTACCAGCAACAGTGTGTACACACACACACACACACACACACACACACACACACACACACACACACACACACACACACACACACAAACTAGGTAACAATATCGATTTTTCCTATAGATTTTTTCCACTGGTCATTAAACACCACAAAAATGTGCAACATGATAATGTAAGTGATTACTTCACTTGAAATAATCAGTGGGAATCTGTGCACACGACAATCCATTTGCTAATGTAATGAATCTTATATCCTCGAAAGTGCAGACACACATACATTCAAATGTACATATTTGCATTTATAGTGTATCTCTTGAAAATCTATGATTGATTTCAGGCTTATTCAAGTCACCGGGGTTAGTTTGTAAAAAACAAAACAAAAAAAAAACAACAACAACAAAACAAAAAGGTAGTCCTTTACATTATGGCTCCCTTAACAAATATTACAAACAAACATTATACTGTTAAGAAAGTAACAGAAAGTAATTTACCACATATTTTTGATGTTTATTTAAATGGTGACTAAATACACCTGCATTAACTAATGTTTATTCTACCAATAAGTCAATATAAAATACCAAAATAAAGAAATAAAAAAAAAAATAAGCAAACAAACAAATAAAAATAGACAGACAGACAGATAGACAGATAGATAGATAGATAGAATTATTTTCCTAAATGTTGATAACTTAATCAATTTTGGTCTCCAAGTGTAAATATTGGAACTTGTTTTTCAGCTTCACTTTTGACTTTTGCCAGTTAACCACAAACATGTTCATTAAGGTGCTGGTTCATGTTGGCCATCATGGGCTGAATTTTACTCATTGGTGGAATGAACATTAGGTAATGCCAGCTGATTTTTTTCACTTATTATTGCTGCCTATGACCCCAGGAACACCATCCCTACCGTCAAACATGGAGGTGGGAACATTATGCTTTGGGGGTGTTTTTCTGCTAAAGGGACAGGACAACTGCACCGCATCAAAGGGACGATGGACAGGGCCATGTACCGTCAAATCTTGGGTGAGAGCCTCCTTCCCTCAGCCAGGGCATTGAAAATGGGTCATGGATGGGTATTCCAGCATGACAATGACCCAAAACACACAGCCAAGGCAACAAAGGAGTGGCTCAAGAAGAAGCACATTAAGGTCCTGGAGTGGCCTAGCCAGTCTTCAGACCTTAATCCCATAGAAAATCTATGGAGGGAGCTGAAGGTTCGAGTTGCCAAACGTCAGCCTCGAGACCTTAATGACTTGGAGAGGATCTGCAAAGAGGTGTGGGACAAAATCCCTCCTGAGATGTGTGCAAACCTGGTGGCCAACTACAAGAAACGTCTGACCTCTGTGATTGCCAACAAGGGTTCTGCCACCAAGTACTAAGTCGAAGGGGTCAAATACTTATTTCACTCATTAAAATGCAAATCAATTTATAACTTTTTTGAAATGTGTTTTTCTGGATTTTTTTGTTGTTATTCTGTCTCTCACTGTTAAAATACACCTACCATTAAAACTATAGACTGATCAATTCTTTGTCAGTGGGCAAACATACAAAATCAGCAGGGGATCAAATACTTTTTCCCCCCCCACTGTACACTATATGGCCAAGGGTTTGTGTACACCTGGCGCCATCACACGCATATGTGCTAATTTATCCCATTCCAGATTTAGTCACCCTTTGTTGTTATAATAACCTCCACTCTTCTGGGAAGCCTTTTTTCTAGATTTTGGAACACGGCTGTGGGGATTTGCACATACAACCACAAGAGTGTTAGTGAAGTCAAGCACTGATGTCACGTGAGGAGGCCTGGGGTGCAGTCGGCCACTCCAACGTTGGCAAACCATTTCCACATGGATCTCGCTTTGTACACGGGGCATTGTCATGCTGGGGCCCCTTAGTTCTAGTGAAGGGAAATTGTAATGCCACAGCATAAAAGGCATTCTGTACAATTGTGTGTTTCCAACTTAGTGGCAACAATTTAGGGATGTGATGCAATGGTCAGGTGTCCACATACTTTTGGCCATAGCATGTATCTGCTATACTATATAAACAATATATGGGGCAGACGAGGTGGAGAATGCTCCCCGCTCTTACTCTTGTACTCCAGCCTGAAGCCGGCTGCTGACACACTGATGTCTGAGAAGAAGTGCAGGTACAGCTGGTTGGATGTGCTGTTCAAAAGTGCTGGCACTGAGGTTCCTAGAGAGAAAGAGAGTAAAATATGTCCTTGTTGTAAGAGCATGATTTGCAGTTAAGGCATTGCCTTTAATGGTAAGGAAAAACATTCTAGCACTGCAAGCGTTTACACAGCAAACATTTACATTTACTCATTAGGTGGCTGACAAAAGATTTGTCCAAAGTGATTTAGAAGTGAAGAAGGATACAATCCAGGCATATACAGTATCTGAATGAAGATCTTAAAATCCAGCAGTAGATTTGGGACAATACTGGGATTTAAACTCAGTCCTGGGAATTGAACTTAATAACACTGAGACACTACTGCCTCACAAGTTATGGCTAACAATTATCCAATCGGGAACTAAAAATACTGATAGAAATTGTTAAATATTTGCTTGTTTCATGTTTAATTATTGTGTAAAGCAGGGGGTCACATAGTACTTTTTGTAGACATGTACTCTTTTAAGTTTAAAATAAATTTCCTGGAAACCCAAAGCATAGCACAGTCAAAAAATATATAACTATAAGATCTCAATGATAAAGACTCACTAAATAATGGGTTGTGATTTCATCACTGTAACTAATGAAAAAAATCAGACTCTCTGGCTATTCTTCATGGACCCTTAGGGTCCCCAGGAACTGGCTGTGAGAACCACTGGTGTAAAGGGCCTTATTTTGTTTAACCCACATGCACACATATGCACACAATGTCAGCTTTGTGCTTTTTAAACTCTTGTTACAATTTGTTCAGGCCAAAAGAAAATCCCAACCCGAGAAAACCAAGTTCACCCCACGCAGTGCCTCAGGGCTGCCTGCACACACACACTCGATCTGAAGTACAGAATCAGTGTCAATCTGATTACCCTTTTGTTTTTTTTCCTTAAGACTGCAGTCTTTTTTTTAAATTGCAGATGCATTATTTACACATCTCTCTAGGGATATTTACACATCTTTGAACATTTGTCCAAGGTTGTATTCAAGTTAAAAGAGTAAACAAACTCTCATTTCTCTTAATGCATAATAATAATAATAATAATAATAATAATAATAATAATAATAATAGCTATTTCATATTAAGTAATCAAGTAAAACTGAATAGGTTGAATGCCTGTTTTGTTGATTAAAAAAATAAAAATCTGCATGCTCACCCATCCAGGCCTGACTGACATAATGAATCTTAATTCATACTATAAAAACAAATAAGTGAATACCACATTAACTAATGCATTGTTTACTTGCTTACTTACTGTAATATGACTTGACCATTATTTGTTGAATTCTGAAATCTGATTGGTCAGAAGATGTTAATTAATTTTCTATACCACCAGGGCACTGAAAGTAATAACTAGCAGAGAGAACAGAAGTGAAGTGAGCTAAGGCTCAGACTTACGGACAAAAGCACGATAAGACTTTGCAAGGACACTCAGAAAATCCATGGTACACATAGACAAACTTATTAAGGGCTAAACACAGTACAGGTGAACACACTCAGATAACAAAGCAATGACAGAACAGGGGTGGAGACATGACTAGATGTAAAACAATGGCAAAAGATTAACAGAATGCACTGTTCGCCATGCTGGCAATTGTGCTGCATGTTGAGAGGGGGGGATTCATGATGAGGTAACCCTGCTTTTGTGTTGTTTGTGTTAACAAATGCACTACTTGATCTCTTCAACTCCCAGGACCTTTAGATGAGTCCATATATACAGTACATTCCTCATTCTTGTAACAACATGCCTTTCCTATGTGTTTCACTGAATTTACTTAGTAGCACACTACTATGTAATATAAGTAACATTACTTAGTAATATTCAGTACCTGAATGTTAAAGCTTAAGATGAATAACTGAATAATAATCCAAGGCTTTAAAGGGTTAATGCTAGGTAGTCAACACTTAATGTAAAGTAAATTTCGCCATAGAGCTTCCTTGGCAATTGCTGCCAAATGACAATAAAATAAAAGTTCAATTTAAAATACTGCAGAATATTGCAACCTAAATTAGAAATTAATAGAATAATTAATTTAGAAATAGAATACCTACAGAGGGGAAAAAAGCAGTGACAGTTATTGAGCTTGGCAATAATGAATAAGCCAGTGTGTGAGAGCGGCCCACCTGAGAAGCTCCCCAGCATGGCGTCAGTGTTGTCACCCCCGTCAAACACCTCCAGCGAGTCCCAGTTCTGCTCAGTCACAAAGCTGATCACCTGGATCTGCCAGGAACAATAGAGAACACACTCAGGTTCCGTTAGCATGGAGCATCAGCTAATTGGAGGGTGACTCACAGCTCTCAGCACGGAGTGGAAAAGTTTTGGGTGAAATGACAGACAGATAGCTTTAAACCACATACTGAGTGCTCTTGAAATCTAAAAACAGGTTCCCTCTTCTTCCTGCATTGCATAACCTCGGAAGAAGCCTTTTCCCTCACTGAACTGTCAATGTGCAGCCCAGTAAATATTTTGGCAGGTATCTATTTTCATCTGCATACTGACTGAAAAAAAAATGGACAGTCACACTGGCATTGCTGTGACTATCTCTGGAATACTGTCATGTTTCATCGGCCTATAGTAAAATGCTATGTTTATTTGTGCTAGTCAATTGAAAAGCTTTAAAATGTGAGGAGTGTTCTATATGCAGGGTTTTTCCACAGTTTGCCTAGAACACGGAGCATAGGAAAATTTTATTACAGGCTTCTTCCATTTCTATTTTTCTTCTTCACTCTTTTTACAAACACATCAGTAACACTTTACTACAAGGGGTCACATATTAAACATTAATTATTAGCTGATACTTGAATACATCCATCCATTTTTCATACCATTTATCCTACACAGGATGGAGCCTATCCCAGGAAACTCAGGGCACAAGGCAAGGGACACCCTGGACAGGTTGTGCAGGGCACTATCACACACACATTCACACACTATGGACAATTTTGAAATGCCAATCAACATACAACACATGTCTTTGGAATGGGGGAGGAAACTGTAGGACCCGGAGGAAACCCCCGAAGCATGGGGAGTAACACGCAAACTCTGTGCACACAGGGTGGAGGCAGGATTCGAACACCCAATCCCGGTGGTCTGAGGCACACATGCTAACCATTAAGCCACCGTGCCCCCTACTTAAATACTTATTATTAAGTATTAAATATTGTTGTTGTTATTATTATTATTATTATTAATAATTATTATTATTATAATAATAATTACTACCACTACTACTACTACTACTACTACTACTACTAATAATAATAATAATATAAATGAATTAATTTACAAAATCTCTATACACTATTATCAGAATATTATCTTCTTTGGAACAAGCTGTAGCATTTCAACAGGCCCATCTTATCATCAGCATTAGACCCATATGACTGGTTGTAACAGAAAAAGAAAGATGCTTTTTGCAGACAGGTAACGCTGAGATCAAGCTGAGCTCAGATGGCCTTCCTTACCTTTTCTATATCATCTCTCATCTATCCCTGTCACTCACTGACATCTTCCACTCCATCAGTCTGCCTGTATTTCACTTTCAATCACTCTTACTGCTTAACCCCTCACTTCCCATCAGTCCTTACCGGTCTCTTTGAGGATCTCAGATTCAATATGCCTTTACTTTCCTGTTAGATGCATAGTTGAGCAAAAAAGTTTGCACACCCTCAACAAAACATCAAAAATAACAAATAATGTAAATAAAGTGTAAGACAATATACTGTATTAACAATGTGTCTTTAAAGATTTTTCATGTCTACTGCTTGATTTTTTTTTGCAAATCACTGGCAGTTTATTTCTCTTCTGTTCTTTGGAGGTGTCCTTGTATGGTACTTATTTCTAAATAATGGCTTTTACTGTTGGTAATAGTATTCCTAAACACTTTAAAATGTTTTAGCATCATTTTCAATTCTGTCAAAGACCTATAATTTCTGTATTTAGCTGTTTTTCTGATCCCACTTACTCTTCACAGTAACTGCTCAGACGTTTGAGCCTGTTTGAACTTTTCATGCATTAAATAAGGCTTAAAGTAAGTAAAGGTGTGTTATTATACACCTTAATGAGGGACATTTAAATTAATTTGAAAATGCCAATGGGGATGCAAACTTTTGAGTTGTTAATGAAGATAAAGATAACTGCTGACATATAAGAGCATATGTGAAGCAACATCAAGTTAACTGACTGTCTGGTTTGTGGACAGAAATGCTAATGAGAGTCAGTACTTTGTTCTTTTGCTACAAATACAACAAAATTCCACAAAGACATAATCTGTTTTTTTTTTTGTTTTTTTTTAATTTATTTTTTAAATAAACATAAGCCTTTGCATCTGGGTACAGAATGTTCTTAGGTCTGTATCAGAATTTGCTCAAACCATTTCCATTCTGCATTATTTGTTCTGTGTGAAGCACAGTATCAAGATTAAATGTACTAAACTGTTCCTTGTCACCTTTATTTAGAAGACCTAGAGGATGTGCTGTACATAAAAGTCACTTTAATAAATAGCTACATAACTGGACCTTAAGGGCCGCTGTTGTACACTGACAGTGTTTAAGTGAAAAATGTACCTTTTTCACACAGTGCTGCAGCAAATATCTACTGAACTTACAGTAGCTGGGGTTTGTTCTTGTTCAAGGCCTGTATCTCTCCTACATACAGGAGTATGTGAGGAAGATGAGCAAGTAACAGTGTTGCACAATATAGATAATCCAGGCAAGGGAATAAATGTTTTGTGAAGGGGATAAATGAGTCTGCCCAACTGCCAAGAAAGATCAGAAAACATTTTATAGCCAAACTGAAAGTGCCACAAAGGTGATATTGGATAGAGTTATGAAGCATGACGGCAGGAATTAAGGGCTTTACAGATATGAGTTGAAATCCTAGAATGAAGGACATCTGTACCTTGAGATTTTACATTTTCATAACCTGCACCGAAGTAAAAAAAAAAAAAAAAAGAAAAGTGACAGTAAAAATAAAGAAAGAAAAGAACCTGAAATATGGCATTGTGCTCAGTATGAAATGATGTGGTCCATTCTGAACTGGCACTTCAAATGAGAAAATGACCAAGGCAGCCATTTGCTGGGTCGAAGCATTTTCTTGGAAAGGCTGTTAAAAACAGTCATTTATGAAGGGAACAACTAATGTGCATTTTGGACACTGATGTACGCTACCGAGATATTTTGTGCTTTTTATAAACTGGTAACTAACTAGACTTACTGTTTTAGCATTATATTTTGTAATAAACGTGTAAATAAAAAGAATAAAACAGGTAAAGGTGTTAAAAAAAATCAAAGTGAACTGGTAAAAAAATAAAAAATAAAAATAGCATTGGCATAGGAAAGTGTTTGCGAACAAAACTACCATTAACTGGTTTAGTTTACATAAGTGCTAGTAACTGTGCATCAGTAAACATCAGGTTTAGTCTACAAAAATGGTGCCACTTTCTACTACTACAGTATGCAACCAGAAATGAATGCATTATTCTGATTAAACAGGCAATGTCTTCTAAACAGATACAAATACAGACATGAATATTAATTAACTAATATTTGCAATCTTGTAACATTTGTAAATATTTGTAAATTGTAGTGGAAATTGCAGTTCACAGGGAATGGGCAATGGTGACTCTGTATTACTGATTGGGAGGTTGTGAGTTTGAATCCTGTTACTGCAAATCCTACATGGCTTCCTAGTGGCTATAGTGCACTAGAGAGGTTGTAGAAGGCATAATGTGTTGCCATGTAGTAAACATATATGTAGAGAGTAGGAAGGCATTTGGGATTCAGCCTATATTCTGAATTGATGACATAGAAATAGCTGTTAAGTGCCATCAAGTATTTGCCCTGCTTGTTATGGAGAAACGCACTTGCACAGAGTCCAGAGCAAACAGAAAATATGTTTTGGGTTAGTCCAAGAGCAGACCATATTTATTATTTACACTATAGGTTTCAGATTTATGGGTCTCTCCCCATTAAAGTAGATAAGTGCCTGGTCTTGTATGACTGGAAATAACTGGGAGCGTTACCAAGATGGCTGCTGAGTGGACAGGCTTGATAGGGTATATCCAAATCAAAAAGGTCCACAACATCTTTCACACTCAAAGCTGAAACATTACTAATATCCAAGTTTGACAAACTCTCTTATTTACTTTTTGGATTGAAAATTTGAGATGTATTGTTCTTTGTAGAGGGATGTACCTGTATCCCCGATCCCTCGGGCACAGTGATTTTCCATACACAGCTCAGGCTGTTCAGATAGGGCTCAGGGTAACCAGGAGACAGAATGGTGCCTGTGCGCTGGGTCAGATTTCCTCCACAGGGAACTGAAATACGACAAAAAAGTCATTATAAGTAAACGAAATAACACACAGGTACTGGCTTCTCTGCTGGAGCTCCCATAGCCAAACATCTGGCAGCTGCAGTGGAGCGCATAGGTAAGCATCTGTAGTATCTGTGTTATGAGTGTGTGTGCAGCTCAGTGCACAGTGTACCTGCAGTGACACCTGCATCGTAGTGTGTGTCCGTGTGTGTGTGTGTGTGTGTGTGTGTGTGTGTGTGTGTGTGTGTGTGTGTGTGTGTGTGTGTGTGTGTGTGTGTGTGTGTGTGTGTGTGTGTGTGTGTGTGTGTGTGTGTGTGTGTGTGTGTGTGTGTGTGTGTGTGTGTGTGTGTGTGTCCGTGTGTGTGTGTGTGTGTGTGTGTGTGTGTGTGTGTGTGTGTGTGTGCATAGTGCTGGAGGCCATGGCAAGCTTGTTAAGCAGGCAGGGGAAGGTGTGTGAGACGGGCTCCTCTCAGGAGGAGAACCCTCAAGCCTATTTGCCATCGCTCCTCTCCCAGAGCGCCACAGAGAAAAAGTGTGCCAGCTACAGTGAACCATTTCAAATTCTCATACACACACACACTGAACCAAAAATGCAAGTTATTGAATACACTCATACACTAGTTTGGTTTATATACTCGAGTTAAAACATGAAGCAAACTTGGTATTTAATCCAAAACAAAAACTTCCGACTATTCCATCTGATTCTAAAATTTGCTCAGTGGTAACCTCATTATCAAGATGAGGACATTAAATAATGTATGATGCTGCAATGGCAGTGCAACATTTGAAATTATGAGGTTACGACAACTGCTAAGATATTTTTTAAACAGACTTATTAAGAAGGTTCATTGAATAATTAATTCATTCAAAGTCCATACAGATTGTTCTGATTGATTTTCGCCTGGAATATTTGTGTTACGTTTGTTATTTGATCTTTTATTAACACGGTATTCTGTATTTATTATTGTATAACATGACATAAATTATTGGAGATACAGTATAAACCGCATCCTTAATGGCACACTTTGCATACTTTTAGTGCGAGTATTGTGTTCAGAATAGAAATTAAACAAGGTGATGCACTATTTATACCCAAATAATTTGCTCAAATGAATGAAAAGAAGACATTTTGCACTCTATGTAGTGGAAGGAGTCATCAAAGGTCAGCGTGGATTAAATTTGTTTAAATAACTGCTAGTAAGCAGAATGGATACAGAAATGGCCATTTTTTCATGCTCCTATGCTCACAAGTGTGGTCTTTCTTTTTAAGAATGTAACAAATGAAATACAAAATCCAAATACAGAATATTTAGTGTCCAAATCCATGCCCATATAAAGTTTAATATGAATAGATTTTGTAACTGGCTACATGACGCTAATGCTAGCAGCATCCATCTATGTGCCGTGTATTCTTAACATGATTTACAGTATAAGTAAGTAGAGATGCCTCCTTGTCCTGTTTTGTTGATCCACAACATCTGTTTTTTCCTCTCGCATTTATAGAGACTAGAGCTTGACAGTGACCTGTGTTTTTCCTCTAAACTGATATTTATTCTAAGCTTTATTGCCAGCTAATAGAATATGACGTGCACTTAACCAAATCTTGCAAAAATGTGTTCTGACTTAAAATCACTGACTCCTCTTTTAAGTATTTAAGATCCATAGAATATCATATGAAAGTAATACAGTGACAGTAGCATGAACACAACCTGAAAGTACTATACAGTATATTAGACTTACTGAGAAACCTATACTGATAAAATCTGCAAGATCAAGAAATGTCTAAATGCAAGTGATATGAAGAACGTACATTAAACATGGCAACAGACAAGACATACTGTACACTCAGCAAGACTCCTACTCTGAGTGCTAGTGCCTGGGGCAGTACATGTGTGCAGTCAGGATGAAACCACTGCCAGCCCCAGGGGTGTTTTCTCACCTATGCAGCTGGGGATGGTGTTGTTCCACTGTGCCAGGGCATTAGGCACTGTCAGGCACTCGATGGCACTGGGGCCTTCCAGCACGTAGCCTGCATTACATTCGAATCGCACCACAGCTCCTACAGCAAAGTTGTTTCCCGTGCGTCTCCCGTGCCTGGGCTCTGGAACCGAGCTGCATTGCGTCGCACTGGTTCTTGGGACAGCTAGGAGAAACAAAAGTAAACACTGTACAACTTGTGATACTGAAAATATCTGTGGCAAAAAATAAATAAATAAAATTATGACCTATTACTTATGAAATTTCCCTGACCGCATTTTGTTGTTGTTGTTGTTTTTAAAATAAACCTTTTGTTTGCAAAAGTACTGGGTATTTTTTCCCCTTGGGCCCTTGACCTGCAAATTTCCTATTTCATATTTTACCACTACTGAATTCTTCACTCTGATTGGTCAGAAGGTATGATTAATTTTCTATAACAGCAGCTCTCACAGTAGTGTTGGCAGTATTCCAAAGCAGATTATATTAATGCGTTAATTCTAATATGTTTTAATTTATATAGTAACAGCGCTTTTTTGGTGGACACTCTACATAAACTGATTTTTTTTAAAAACTGTAATTACTGATATAGAGTTTTCTGTGAGGAGATGCTAATTTAGCGTTTTTGGAAGGAGTCTCAAGTGTCATTACATTCAAACAGTCCAAGGTATAGCTGTTACTTTGAGTTTTCGGACACAGGAAAATTTTCATTTCATCACATGACATGATGCATTTTCTTTGTCTTATTACCTTCAAGAGACAGAAAAAATTAGGATTTTGAGGGAAATACTGTTTATTTCTGTTATTTCTAACATAAGTGATACCAGAAACTAACTTCTTTCACAGATTCCACAACATTAAATGTAATTATAAATGGAAAAAGTACAATATTTTTTCCCTAATAAATAAAAACTGTGAGCAAATCATCATGTTTTATTCCTTAAATAATACTGATACATAGATCAATTTTTCCTTCTGAATTGAAATTTCTAAAGCACACTTGAGGGTATCTTTAACATATTAACCAGATTCATTCTTTTTAATCTGCATAATTCTGAACACACATTTTGAAACTAAACAGTTTATTGCAATAAATTTAGATGGATCTAGATCTATCCCTCTAGATATGACTAAAGACTATGAATTTTACTTGCTCTTTATATTATACATATTTAATTTATTTCTATATACACTTGTTTGTAGACTCTACATCAGAGACATCCACACACAGTGCTGAAGCACTGTGAAGAACAGAAACAGCACAATAACACCACCTCAGGTTGTAAAAGCCAGGTCATCTGTTATAGAGATAGAAAGATTGTGGAGCCATGCTGTGAGGGAAGCCCCAAAGCAGCCACTACATTCACTGTCATTTGTTAATGTGTGTGTGTGTGTGTGTGTGTGTGTGTGTGTGTGTGTGTGTGTGTGTGTGTGTGTGTGTGTGTGTGTGTGTGAGAGCATGTTTAAATTATTCAGCTTTTTTTCCCCCACTTTGGGGCCTGCAGTCCTAAAAATGGATGGTGATGGCACTCCAGTCTCTGGGTGGTATATTTGATAAAGCAACAACATGAACAGCAGCCAAACTTCTCATCAGTACCTTGGTAGACGAGGTGAAAGCCTCTGGATGAGGAGTGTCCTTTAGAGGTGAAGCGGATGAGGACCTGATTGGAGGTGGCCAGTGGCAGGGACTCACCTGCATAAGAAATGATCATTTTATTGATTACAGACTGCATCAGCGTTTGCAGTAATTGTCACTGCTGAATTTAAATGTTTGAAACACACACACAAGGGTGTGTTTAATACTGCATGTTAACCAGAGCTATTCATTTAATCTGTAGAATTTTCGTAACAAAAAGAAACAATTTATTGAAGTGTTTAATGCATTCATATACAGTAACGTGCAGAATATTGCAGGAATGTAGCCTAGTGTGGAATTAAATCTGTGCCAAAAGTATTGAACGTAACTTTTCAAGAAACGAACAAAAATATACAATGAGAAAGAAGAAAAACCCTCTGTAACTGAAAACCGTGAACCCAGTGGCAAAAATTTAACATGGTCTTCAAATAAACAGCATTTTCTTTGAAATCTTTGTTTTCCAAGCTTCATTTTCACTAATCATGGTTTATAAACGCGCTGCCAGAGTTTTCATTTACGCTTTCAAAGTTTTTGTTTATGCTCTGCAAGTTTCTTCTTTCTGACACAAAATTCTGACACAAACCTCTCTTGTGGGTGGGGCTTAACAGTGATTTACTCTCACTGGCTCATAAACTGTTAACAATGAATGTTGTTTATTTGAAGACCATGTTAAATTTTTTTACACCGAGTTCACTGTTTTCAGTTTCAGAATGTTTTTCTTCTTTATCGTTGTATATATTTGTTCATTTCTTGAAAAGTTACATTCAATACTTTTGGGACAAATTTAATTCCGTAGGCTAGGCGAGGTTAAATTGTAAACAATCCCGCATTGCTTTGGTGAACTACATTTATGGTTTCTTAAACTTTGGCCAAAACACAATTGCGAAATTTTAGTCAAAGCTCAAGTTTTTGTCCATTTTTGGCTGTTTGCCAGAATTCAGTCACAACAACATCCAACTACCACACATATTTGTTGGCTTTTAATTTGATTAAACAATCAAGAAACAAAACTGGCAGTGTTCAGAAATCATCAAGGATCAAGGATAAAAACAGCTACATGGCATTTATTTCCAGTTTTACAGGAAGCTATAATTTGGTGGAGGAAAGAAAAGACTGTGAAGTGAAGCAAAGAAATCAAAAACAATAATAATAATTATTATTAGGCTAGGGTAAACAAATCATCTTCTCTCTATAATATTTTCATATCTCTAAAAGACCTGCCCTTCAACTACCAGCAGTTAATTTTTCCTTGCCATGAAATCAATTTTCTGTGGCTGAGGAAATCTTTTTGGACACAAATTTCTGCATTATATCTTTCATCCTTACATTCTTTTATCCTTACCCTCTCTGCTCTACCTGTGTATCTAATTATTTAGCATAAGCTTCGGGTTTCAAAGTGTGCATGGGTGTGTGTGAGCATGAGATGGGTGAATAGAGAATCGACGTCTACCCACAGTTCCCTGGGGCTCAGTGGGAATTTTGCTGAGCCAGATTTAGTATTGGCAGGTAGAGCACAGATGAGAACATGACGCACCATGTACAGTCATGATATATGCTGGGTTACACCAGCACCACCACCTAAGCCTGGGGCATGCTGGGTAGTTATTAGAACATGGAGCTATGAGCAGCTGTCAGACTGGCAGCTAATAATCTGGACCGGAGCAAGGTGTAGGGAAGCCCTGACTGCTTATTTATTTACACCTGCAGCTTATTTCTGCCGTCCTATTATTAACGGCACTGCTGCAATCCTGGACTGACACTGCAATCCTTCGTGTGAAGAACTTTAATGGCTAGGCAGTGATGCCATCTTGGATGATGGCTCCTTCCTGTACATACTTCATATTTGCTTAGAAAGTGTAGTATGAAATACACTGTGTAGTGTTTCATATTTCGTTATAGATATGTTAAGCTGCCTGACAAGTGACTACAGAAATAGCTGTCACTGACACCAGTATTTGATATTTTGTCATGATATTCAACAAATATACAAGAACTGGCAGAAATATTTCATTCACTGGCTGCCCACACAACACACGATACTTTGTTTACCATGCATGATAAAGTAAATTTTCACAGTCTCCATACACTTTACACCAATTTGGATGCATGTCCGTGGCAGAGTGTGTACTCTTCCCTAAATGTCCTCTGTGAATAATGCAGCCAGCATTCTTTATGTTAATCTAAGCACAATAGATTGCAGGGGATCCAGCAGAAAAACTACATGCATAGGAGACAGGTCACCAGGGACAAGCGGAATCTCAGGAGAAAAAGCTCGGATGAGCAAAGAGTGTGTCATGTGTTGACGCACAACATGTGTCGGTGTCGGTACTGTCAGAGAGAGTTTTTTTTATTCCATAGTAAATGTTTTCTGCATTTAACTCTGCCTGCTTAACTCTGCCTTTATGAGTCATTAAGTCTGTTACGTTAAATACAGAAACTCAGTGTTTTCCTCCTCTCGGCTACAGTGCACTCCGATAATTAAAAATTTGCACACAGTTATTGCTGCTGGTAAAAAGACCCAGAGAGTAAAGTTTAACAGGCTGTTCTCATTTTTTTCAAATAGCAACAGAACCACTGTTGAAAACAGCAGCAGGGTTTTATAGAACTATGCAATATATACAAGCTTGTGAAATGTCTCTTACTTTTGAAACTATAAATTTACTCTCTGACTTATACTCTCTAAAAATATAATCATATGTGTGACTGAAAATAAAGAGAGAGAGATGCAGTGTATATGCCAGGGGTCTGCTGGACACAGATGCAGAAAAAAATATTTCACTGAACTGCACTGAAATACTTGAAAAAATAATGAACAGGTTGTAGTTCAACAACTCAAAACATGAAGCTGCACAGTATGGCTTCTGTAGTAGATCCTCTGTTGCAGGCAATCACATGAATTTATTTGAATTATTCAGCTGAAGTGAACAAAACAGCAAGAAAAATAGAATGTTTAATGATATGGAAAGAGAAGTACACATTTATTCTCCCTGCATCAGATTAAAAATAAATATGGCTAATCTATATCTGTTCAGAGACCATGGCACTAGTCAAAGTAGTAACTTGAAGCAGCAATGTGAAACAAAACTTAGTCATAATAATTAATGGTTAAGCAATAGGTAAATGTTGTCACCATTCATTCATGTTAGTTACTTATCTGAACTTTTGTAACCTTGGTTTAGGGTTAGGGTTTAGGGTTAGTGTTAAGGTTAATTGTATTTTTTATGTAACTGAATCAAATTTTACCTGAAAACTCTGGTATTGGCAATAGATTGTACCATGTCAAGTGGGAGGCGTAGTGCGCTGACCTGAGTGAGACCCTGAGAGTGAGCTCAAGACCCGGGCATGTTGCGTTGGACCGTCGTAAACTTCCACCACATCATTCAGAGCCGTCTGGAAAAAGGCAAACTGGCTGAAGACCACTATCAGGAGCAGACATGGAGGGAGAAAGAAAGATAGAAAGGCAGAGGGGCTGAAAAAAAAAGACATTTTTGACAGAAGCACTCGTAAACATCCATCCATCCATTTTCTGTACCGCTTATCCTACGCAGGGTCGCGGGGACCCTGGAGCCTAACCCAGGGAACTCGGGGCACAAGGCAGGGGACACCCTGGACGGGGTGCCAATCCATCACAGGGCACAATCACACATACACATTCACACCCTACAGACAATTTGGAATGCCAATCAGCCTACATGTCTTTGGACTAGGGGAGGAAACAGGAGTACCCGAAGGAAACCACTGTGTCCCCAGCACTCGTAAACAGATGTCTGGAATCATGACTCTAAACCCCCACAAACCATAAAAAACATATAAAGCAACCTGGTTCATGACAACACACTCCATCTTTTTCTATCATTCAAAGCTGTTTGAACATGCCCACGAATGTGCCGTAACTATCTCTATTTCCACATCCTTTGCCTTAGCCAGGTGAAAATATGTTCCTTTTTGAATCCAACGACGCTGTGATGCCGCAGGGCTCTCCGAATCGCCCAAATGACCTCTACCTTTTATGACACAGACAACAGCGTCCTGTGGTCAAGTAGCACCTGCTGGTGAGAAATGAGCTATAGCTGCATTCACAAACCCTCCAGCATGAGTTCTCATTTACTCTCTTCATCAGACAGAGGGAGGGAGAAACAGCGAGCGATGCTGTATGATACAATATGTCTATGACGGTTTTCAGCCACGCAGGTCATTTTCAATGTTAAAGCAAATGCACAGCTCATAGAAACTTCAGGCCTGAATTATATAAACCCGAATAAAGACTGAGATCTGGAGATCTGGTTGTATTCTTTTTTCAGGATTTTATATGATGACTATTTTGGTATATATAATATACATTTTATAACATAGATGAATGTACATTTCATTATATAAAATGTAATGATCTTTAAGTCCAGCATTTGCTCAGGTGCACTGTGTTTACAATGGAGTAAGGATCCTGTGTAGAAAATTATATTCAATCTTTTTGTTTCACATTATTGGAAGTAAAAAAATAAAAATAAAATAGAACTTTGGAACCTTGGCTGAACTGCACATGTCAACTTTCTATTTTCAGTGTGCTGTTTATTTTGGTTGCTAGAAGCTTTTATTGGCTGTTAAATTTCAATTCTAATTGACAGCAACCCTCAGGTGGTTATTTGTTGCAAAAATTGTACAAATGATATTAAAATGTCCAAATGATTGTAATGAAGTGCACACAAGTCCAGACTACATGTTTTTAAAACAGGAAGTCATGTATGCTAATAAGTAACATTGCGTAAGTATTAGTGTATTAGTGTAGGTAAAACTGATCCATCTGACATTGCATGTTTATGCATACCATAATCACTGGGCACAACCACTGAGTAGAGACACGTTCTCCCACCGCTGTAGTTTCCAGGATAGCCAGGGGAGAGCACGACTCCCTCCAGCCCAGAGTACTGGCCACCACACAGAGCTGTGAGACAGGCCGAGAGAGACAGAGAGAGAGAGAGAAAGAGAGAGAGAGAGAGAGAGAGAGAGAGAGAGAGAGAGAGAGAGAGAGAGAGAGAGAGAGCATATTAGACACTAATTTTCTGTCTTCCCCATCTCCTCTCCACCGCTCCCTCATTCCGTTGATCTTAAATTACTTTCCTTGTCTGATTGCAGAGCTGCTCTTGTGGATGTCCCCAGTGTTTGCCAAAGTGAAATTGCAATGTTTTCTAAGAGTCTCTATGGATTAGACGTGTCTTTCCCTGTCTCCAGGGAAACAGTACAATCTACAAGTGAGCTGGCATGCATACAGTTTTATTACATTGATTTTTTTTTTTTTGTATGCACGTGCTGTAATTTTGAATCTTTAATCATTTCATACATTATGTATTTCAGGTATTTCATGATAGAGAGGAACATTCATTTACATTTAAATTCCTTCAAAATTACAAATTTGGAGGTACATACTTAATACATATTTAATACACATTCACTTCAGATGAAGCATTTTTTTTTTGTTTACCTATGCAAACAGGTTTCGGTTTGTTCCAGGTGGGTTTGCTGTCTGCCCCCATGACACAGGTGAGGATGGCTTCTCCCTCCAGCGTATAGCCGCTATCACAGAAGTAAGTGACCATGGAACCAAGCTTCAACTCCGTACCAATTCGAGTCCCGTTCCGGACAAGACCTGGCTCGAAGCACGACTCTCTGGGGTTCTCTGTGAGAGAAACAAAATGGGAAAGACATTGAGAAAGTGAAAAAAGAAAGAGAAGCATTAGCATGAGACAGAAAGGGCAAATGTAGATGATGTATGAGTGTTTGTTAAAATTAAATATCTTGTAATAGTAGTGAAGGAGTAGTGGGTCCAAAAACAGTTAAAGGTCAGTGTTGGGACAATTATGTTGATTATCCAAAGAAAGGAGTCCTAATTCAAACAAGATGAACTCTGTATAAATAAGCGCACATAAATAGGTGTACAAGAAAAAACAAGTTGACACAGACACACACACACGCACACACACACACACACACACACACACAAACCTAGATATGTTCTTTATGCTCTGATTCCCCCACCCCTTCGCCCTATCCTGATGAGGTGCACGTTTGTTCTTGAAGCAGACACAGGGGAGATTGAAAGTGACACTAGGCTGGACGAAGGCCTGCTGACTACACAGAACAGTCACTCACAGATTGGACTTCTGTGCACCCGAGTGTAAGAGAAGATTGGGAACCAAATTAGAAATCAATTGCCATTTCTATGCACCCATATGAAGAGAAAGTGCAACTGATGTTTATGTGCTTTCTCTAAGTCTTCTATAAGAAGAAGAGTCCATGCTTAACTGGAGCTCAGGTTAACTCACACACACTAGCTATGTGAGAGAAACAGGCTTGTGCTCATCATGGCTGAGAGGAGCATTGACGAAGCTCTGCAATCTGCTCCACACAGCCAAGCACACACAACCTGCAGCCTGACAGCTGACATTAGCAAGCACCTGGCCTCACTGCACTCCCACGCCACAAGCCTGGCGCTCGCCTGTAATTAAGACTGGACTGCAGCCTTGGCCCTGAGGAGTAGCACAGGTGTGTGTGTGTGTGTGTGTGTGTGTGTGTGTGTGTGTGTGTGTGTGTGTGTGTGTGTATGTGTGTGGGCCTCAGTGTGTGTCTGTTTGTGGCGGTATGCCTGCTTGTGCTTGTGCATTCTAAGTGTTTGATCTGGCAGCGAGCACTGAGATGTAATAGAGTAGTCGTGACCATGTGTGTGTGTGTGTGTGTGTGTGTGTGTGTGTGTGTGTGTGTGTGTGTGTGTGTGTGTGTGTGTGTGTATGTGTGTGTTTATTTAACTATCAGTCAACCCTGCCGAGCCCCCATATTGCACCTCGGAGGCCAATCAAACCCAGCTGGGGGCTTGGGAAAATCTGATTGGTCTGTTAAGCGGTTGATGGTGCCTGAAACCTGATCCAAGAACACTGGCCTGAATAGCGGTGACCGACATGAGCCAGGGCCAAAGCAGGCACACATGACTGTTCAAAAAAACAAACAAACAAATAAACAAACAAGCTAAAGTGTGTATGTTTTCCACATTACTGCTTCATTATAATTCATTAGTGAGGCGATCAAGGTCTGGGGATGTAGCTTTTGAAGTGGCACAATTGAGTCCATTTGGTCCAGCGTGAGAGGACACTGCTTGCCATTCCACTATACACAGCTATAAAAAATTCTCTCACTGAATGTGGTGCATTAGCCTGCACCAATGCCTATCTCATTCAGCTCCTAGTGTAATACTGCTGCTCATTTAGTGTTTAATAATTTTACAGGATAGTAGGATAGTGCAAACAAGATTGCATCATCTTTTAGTGCATAAGGTAAATAAAGGGGGGGGGGGGATCACACATTCAGAGCTTCATACAATATGATGGAAATATTTATATCTTTCTGAAATCATTATGAAATCTATTTAATGATTCAGGGTAATACGCAAGGAACAAAATACTTCAGAGTATGCTGGTATAGGAAAGTAATCAATGACGGGATGGTGCCAGACTTTATACCATGACATTTCTATCCTGCTTATCCTACACAGGGTCATGGGGGAGCAGCGGAGCCTATCCCATTGAACTCGGGGCACAAGCCGGGGTACACCCTGGATGCAGTGCCAACCAATCGCAGGGCACAATCACACACGGGGCATTACAATAGCTAGAGCCACAGCTTTTATTCAGAGCATCTCATTCTGACAAACTTACTGAAAGCGAACAATGACAATATGACTTCTTACACTTCTAGTCACCAGAGTTTATTCATGTAAGACATATCTGAGGACAGATCCATTCTCCAGGTCTACTGTACTTCAATGAGCAAACAAGCTGAATCATGGTCACTGGGAGCAGACAGGACCAACTAACAGACATTTGTTCTCATTTATTCTGAGGCATTATTCACCAAATCTCCAATTTAGCACAAGCTCTACTGCTTTTCTGTACAATTCTAGCACCTCTTTTATATTCAGTTATGCCTGATACCTATCGGCTGATAATTACATGGAGTGCAGAGTGGAGTAGAGGGGAATCAAAAGCACATTTGAATAGCCTGTTTGTTAAGAAAACCAATTTACACCACACTAATACTGTTTCCTTACGCATGCAAAACAAGCAGATGAATAAATTTGATGCATAGTAAACAGACAGATGATTTAATAGCTATTTGACCATTTATCATTTCTATCATTTTACATGATACATCCATGTAAATAATTGACAACTCCCACCAGGAGGGGGTTCCATACCTGTGTACTGCAGGACAAAGCCATTGCTGCTAAGTGAGGCATCACTTCGGAAGGCCAGGAAAAGTCTATTGGAGCTACTCTCTATGCGGTCTGGGAAATCAGTGCCATAGAAGCTTCCCAACAGTGGGCTGAGAGAGTCAGGTCCATCGTAGATGTGCAGGAAGTCATAGCTGGGCTCTAGGCTAAAGCTAGGGAAAAACGAATGATTCTTAGCTTTAATGAGCTATTTGCAAGTGCTATTTGTCAAGTATTTTGGTGTCCATGCATATTGTGAATGATTATTCAGAGCTGAGTTAAGCACACATAGCCACATTTTAATACTGAAAATGAGTACATCTATATTCAGACTTTTGATCTAGCTCCAGGCTTAAGCACTATTCATGCCCACAATTAACTGTCACTGGATAATAACTGCAAAACAATAGGATGTGCTGGATCAAGTGCTATTTTATAAGCTACAGAATAACAAGGATGGAAGCCATATTGTTAGATTAAACCAAATTGGCATGTGATAATTAAAGTTTAGACCATTTGTACAGCAATATTTACCAATATACTAGACTCCTATTAGATGTTTATTTTAATGTTGACATCTTCTCATTCATATATCATTATCCTTTTTTAGTCTTTTATTATTAAATCATGTCTTGCTTTTATCTTCTTCTTTTTCTTTTTATCTCTGGCTTAAAATCAGGTGCTTATGTTTAAAGGTGGTGGTCTAGACATTATTGAAAAATATCAAAATCTCTGTGCTTCTACACAAGAAAAATATGGCAACCTCAGAACTTCACGCATGTGATTTGCATAATCAGAAAATCAACTTAACCATGTACATAACTCGATTCTGAATATTCATAACTTTTCCCACATAAATACTGACATAACATTTGGACTCAAGGCGCCAACTCTAAATATGTCTGAAGAAGTGTAAAGACACAACAAAGTGTTTGCTTACTGGTTGAAAGTGAGGGAGATGATGTAGTCTTGGGTGACAGTGACTGTCCAGTCACACTCTCTGCCATGAGGGTAGGGCTCAGGGTATTCGGGGGATAAAATCAGCCCACTTGGGCCAGTCAGGTTCCCCCCACATGGAGCTGGAACACAGGACATAGAAGCACTTTTTCATTTTAGGACAAACTGCAAACAATCAATACAACTGTCTTGCCAAAGAGGCACTGAGACAATGATTAATGACCACTGGCCTCCTGTAGAGTTTAAAATCTACAGGAATCGAGCCTTACTCAAACATTCACATTTTACCATCTGCATTTTTGCTACAACTCATATTGACAGATAAATTGTGTTCTTTTGACACATCTTTGGAACAAAACTCACAATTGACTGTTCCATCCTACTCATCCCATTCTTATTGATCTTGAATTATTTCTCATTGTATATCCCTGTACATTTTATTCAGTTCATTTTATAACATTTATTCTTATTAGATAAACTTGGTCAGTGCAACCATAAAATTATCTATTTGAGATTCAATCTATTTTTATTTGCTTTGCTAGCACAAAAACCCCTGTATTGAGCCAGCAGGCAGAGGATTCTAATGTCTGTTGACATCTGGTGCCGGGTTTTTACACATAACCTTAGAAACGCCCCAGGATTTGTTTGTGGTGCGGCTCAGCTTTCATGCAAACTCAATGTGGCTTTAATTGAACAAAGCAGCTAATTACACGCTCTTAATTGCTGTTGTTAATTACCGTCACTTTCGAAAGAACAAAACTTAGAATTCACAGAAGCCAACATGCTTTGCCAACTACTTATTTTTCACTTATGGTACTATTTGATAGTTTCTAATGAACCTTTTTGAAGTGTAATTATTGTCGGAGAGTGAAAACAAAATTTAAACATTTTTCCAAATATCAATTTACTGAAAACAACCACAGCATTCCTGAGCAAATAGTTTTTATCTGTGTAGTGCAGAAAGTGGTTACCTGAGCAGGTGGGTGGTTCAGGTTGCCAGAAGAAACGGTTGTTGATCTCAGTGCAGGTGATCTTATTGGCTCCTTGTAGAACATAACCAGGATCACACTGGAACAGCACGTAGTCACCCGGCTCTCTACTGTCCCCACTGCGTGTGCCATTAGTAGGAAACCCAGGGTCGTTACAGGATGTAGCTGTGGACACTACAAAAGAAACAGACTCATTAATCCTCCCGTGCCATTTACTACCTAGCACTGGATTTCTCAATAATCCAGGCCATGTGTTTTAATTTTATAGCAATACAAACATAGATATAGGAAATCTATATGCTGCATTAACCACTATAGTTAACTACTTTCATGCATCAATGCCCCGACATATGAGATTGTTAAGAAACGCTCATTAGCCATGTACGTCTATGGAGGATTAAATAGCAAAATGCTGATAACTTTACCGGATAAATTGAATGCGAACAAATTGTCATTTTTTATCAGTGATTTTTAAGAGGTTGAACACATGTAAAATCCCTTTTTGATTTATGATCATTGGGGGAAAAAACAAAACATTTTTTAAAACACAAAAGACACTGATCATTGTTGACCTGCACAAGTGAGGTAATGGATATAAAATAATACATAAACAGTTAAATACCATTAAGAATAACTTATATAGTCATAAGCTACAACAGAATACACATTAATATACATAATACTTGGATAAGCCTAAATTTAGGCAGGTCTAGTCCCAGTGCACCACAAATCTGATCTAGAATGAACGAAAGAAAGAAAGAAAGAAAGAAAGAAAGAAAGAAAGAAAGAAAGAAAGAAAGAAAGAAAGAAAGAAAGAAAAGAAAGAAAGAAAGAAAGAAAGAAAGAAAGAAAGAAAGAAAGAAAGAAAGAAAGAAAAGCGAGCAGAGGGCATCACAAGAATACAGTTTGGTGCTGTCACTTCTGGAGCATCATAGCCTTGCAAAGCAGACAGATTAACCTCATGTTGAATTTTGTAAATCTTCGGCCTGGCAGCACACAGCTCAAATCGGTTCCAGGCGGCAGAGTCTTATCCATACTCCTATTTATTCAAACATCTGCGTACATTCTCCACATATGTGCCATGCGCTAATTCAAGTTTAGATGCTGAAAGGGACAGGGGATTTTTTGGGGGAAAAACAAAAAAACAAAAAGAGATGCAGCTTTTTTTCCTTTCTGTGAACACAGAGAGTTTTTTTGTGCAGTACTAAATATGAATTGAGAAGATGTCAGAAGAGTTTGAATGATAAGGGTAGGAAAACTGGTTGCCTCACATACGTTTGGTTTAATTGCAGACAAGATGCTAGCTCAGTTGGACTGGCCTACAGTACATTCTCTGTTAGAAAGTCAGAAAAGCAGCCTCTGATTACTGTCTGTGAAATTTGTGTTGCTTGTGCTTACATTTACATTGATAACTAGGAGATTTTGTTAGCTGGGGGAGTTCACTTCTCGTCCAAACTAGCATCAGCCTTCTCTTTTAGAGGATGATGCAGGATACTCGTGCAAAATCTGCAATCTGCTATTGGCATTATAGAACGCAACTGAACAGGTGTGGTGTGAAAATTAACAGATGGAAATCCACTGAAGGGGCACAGTGTTGTCACTCAAATCCTTTCACGCCAGTTGTGTTGGCTGAAACCAATCAGATTGCAATCTCCTCCAGACTACGTGCAGATTGAGACTGCTTTATTTCCAGCTGTTCCTGCAGAGCTCCTTACCGCTGGATACGAGAATGCCTGATTAGATAACTCTGTTCCTCCAGGGCCTCTTTTACATAGTCTAGAATGTTTTGATATTCAGATAAAAGCATTTTTTTAAGTATAGAAAATTTCTCATGAGACAATATTCTAGACATTTTGAGGCAAGACATATAGAGAGATATCTTGCAGCTGTGTCTTAATACAAAAAATAAAAATGTGAAAAATAAATACGACATGGAGTGCATGTCAACTAAAAAATATCAAACAAAATGTAAAATATACTGTTCATATAAAATATTATAATTATATATAATATAAATAATATTTTTCCCCTTTCTGCATGCATTTTTCAAGTATGATATTTCATGTTTTTTTAAAGATATGTATTAGATAAATAATTGGAATAATAACACTATTGAAGAAAATCCAAATGGTTGATGGATGGATGTATGGATTGGTTGATGGATTGATTGATGGATTGATTGTCATCGATTTGGTGGGCATTTTGTTACTTCAAACAAAACACACCTGAGAACTGCAGAGCGAAGCCTTGCTTGCTGGTGAAGAAGTCAGTGGTGAACTGCAGGCTGATGGAGTTGAAGGTGCTGTGGAGGTCCAGAGGTAGTGTGGAGCCGCTCAACTCTTTGAGAAGTACACCGCCATCCTGAGGCCCATCCCAGATCCGCAACACATCATGCACCTCCTCCGTGTGGAAAACCAGAAAGTGCAGCCTGAACACACACACACCAACATGCACACATGCACAAACAGAGAAAGATCAGAGACAATTACTGAAATGCTGAAATATCAACTTTCAGCAGCGAAAGTGTGATTGCGCTGACAGAATGGGGATTGCATCCTTGTTGAAATGACTATGTACGCAGATTTAGTTCTCTGCAAAGACGCTTTCGGAACCTGCTTCCCTGTTCCAGCTATGGAACAGCTGGACTCTGAAAATGACACTTGATCCACTAGGTAAATAGGAAGAGAGAGATTGATGCAGAGGCTGAAGAGAGGTTTCAGTGACAGATGGCAAATGCAAACACGAGGCTGAAATAAATAAAGCGTTGCCGGTGTACAAGAGTCAGAGGAGGCAGCTGTTGCTGGTGATGAACCTTAGGTGTAAAGAAAGAGAGAGAAAGAGAGAGAGAGAGAGAGAGAGAGAGAGAGAGAGAGAGAGAGAGAGAGAGGTGGTTGGTGCGGGGGTGTTGGAAGAAATTTATAATTGAGGCTTGTGATTGGAACACAGACCCACATGTAATTTGAGTCAGATATATGTGCTAACTGGAGAGTACACAAATTGTAAGAATGTGTAAATTATTAGTAATGTATAGAAGGGTGACCCATATAGATAGTGGGTGACTGGCGTTTTACACTAGGATCACGTCAGCTAATGAGAAGGCACTGCTTTGCTACAATGTAGAGCTCAGTGTCATTATGGCTGAATGCATGGGTATCTGAAAATCATTTGTAGTTAAGCAAAATGGCATGTATTATTAAATAAACCACAATATATTTTACATATGCATTAGGGGGTGCATAGACTAGGTGACTAATGCATTCACAAGTCAGCGCTTTGGGGAGATATTCGGCACAGCATTTGGTGTTCTCCTGAATTCTGACCAATCCTGCTGGCTCCCACAACAATTTTTGTTGGTTTTATTTACATAAAATCTTTGTAGACTGACCACCGCTGTGTGAAAGTGCGCATTCAGTGTTGTAGATTGCACTTCACTATGACTCAGCTTCGGAAACTATGAGGGAAAAGCTGAACATGGCAGAAGAGCTACACCCTACAGTATGGTTAAAAGTTTGTGGACACCTGACCATTACACCCATATGTGCTTATTGAACATCTCATTCCAGACTATTCCCCCGTTGCTGTTATAATGACCTCCATTCTTCTGGGAAGGCTTTTCACTAGATTTTGGAGCGTGCCCACACAGAAATCTGTATCTGTCCATATATCTGAGAAAGGTTTTTATATATGTTACATGTATAGTCATATATGATCAAAACATATATAACCAATTTGGATATATGGTGAGGTATGTGTGCCCCCTATCTGTCAAAAATTCTTTTTCTTCATTTACTACAGCACTTTCTTTTTCCTACAGCTTTCAATGGCCTGGTGGGAGAAGTGAATGTGGGGTGCTGTGGTGGCCACGTGTATGCAGTCAATCGGGTTTGAATAAGATGGGACCAATATTTGTGTGTGTGTGTGTGTGTGTGTGTGTGTGTGTGTGTGTGTGTGTGTGTGTGAGAAAGAGAGAGAGAGAGAGAGAGAGAGAGAGAGAGAGAGAGAGAGAGAGAGAGAGGGAGAGAGAGAGAGAGAGAGAACAACTGATAAAAGAACCTGCTTAAACAAGTTGGTATGAAAGAAATAAACTGCCTTCTGCTTCATCTCCACTGAGGTCAAAACAGTTCCCTTGCTATTGCATTTTTCTTTTCTCTCCATTTTTCTTTTCTCTCCAATAAAAAGATCAACACTGACAAGAAAGTTGCTCTACCAACTAACAAAAAGCCCAATATACTTGAGAACTTATTCTTTATTTTTATTTATTTATTTATTTATTTTTTGTAGAGTAGGAGCAGTGTCGCATTTTTGAGGTGTGACTTTGCTCCAAAATGTTTTCCTGCGTTTAAGAAATGAAATAACTTCAGGAGAGCTGCCAGAGGAAGCAATTCAGAAAAAAAAATACATTGAGGTAAGGTTAGTAAGGCAGTAACACTATAATGGAGATGAAGAGCTGCGGCAAATGAATAGGAACAACACAGCCACATTGTTTTGCTAGAACTTGACACATAGGAAGTACTGAGTTTAAGTTAGCACCTAATACTAGTGCTGTGCAAATGTCTCAATTCTTTAACACTCTTGCAACTGGTGTCTTTTTTAGTGATTTAGGGTGTTTTCAGACCTGTAAATCTGTGCTTCGTTCCGAAACGGGGACTTAAATTGTTATGTTGCATTTTCTCCTTGGCTCTGTTCGCTTTCACAAGGCAACATTTCAAAGCATACTAAAATGTGTTTACGCAAGTCACATGTGAGTAAATTGTCCGCTCGTTGGTCAGAGTGTGCCTGTTTATGCTCCGGGATTCCGCCCATAGCGGTCATCCATCAAGATGGACAGACGGCAGCTCAGTGAGTTATTGTGGCTTTCTTTTTATCTGTAGTTATTATAATTGATCGATCGATCTATCGATCTATCTATCTACACACAGTATATCTATTTATATGTTCCACAGAGCAATTAAAATCCATCTCCTTGAGATGCTCACTAAACACTTTGTAAACCTCTGTGTTTTTATGCCTTTCTGAAGGTTGTTCATCATACCAAATATGTTCATCAGACCAAATTTCAGTGAGGCATTTTACCTCGTCTTTGGTCCAAGTTAAACTGTGGTTCATGTTGCAAGCTATTAACAAAACACAGTGTTACAGGTTGGTTCGTTGGTCTGTTGGGTCGGATTGCTTTCTCACCACACTAGAACCGCTCCATAGTTCAATTGCAATCAGACTGAGACCACAGGTAGTCTCAGAGATCTGAGCATGATTGCTGCGTTCATATATGTCTAAGCAAACCGAACCAAGGGAGAAAACGTACCAGGTTCCAAAACAAATGCTCCAAATGAGCCAGGTGTGAAAATGCCCTTAGAAAAAAGATGCTGCCATGAAGAGTAGAGCATCAGGAGGAGAACAAAAAAATGTCCTTCTCCCCAGGTGCAAAGTTAGCTAGCACAGTGTGCATGGTGTGATATTGGTAGTCATTTTAATCTATTTTGCCGATAGATTGGTTGGTTATAAAGACCAGCATGTGAGCTGAATCAGCACATCTGAGCTCCTGGGCCCACTTTATCTACACGGCCCAATCTGTAACCTCATCAGGATCTTACAGCTCAGCCCACTGCTAAGAGCTCCCATGAGACCTAGCAGAGCAGATGTTTACTTAGGGACCTCCATCACAGTGCATGTGTCTTCTGTGTGTGTGTGTGTGTGTGTGTGTGTGAGTATGTGTGTTACAATTCAGCATGCATTTTCCCCACTTAACTCTGATCTACATCTATGCATTCATTGCACAACCTGTGAGACAATAACAAGATGCAAGTGCATTCAAGTACAAAAAGCTTTGGAAAGCATGGCGAGACAGAATGAATGAAAGATGACATGAACAAGGAGCTCCATTTCTTCTAGCAGTAAGCATTAAGTCCTTGTGTGGAAACGCTCTGCCCATCTCACCAGCTGTCACGTTTATCAGCAGATCAGGCACATACAGCTCATCTCTGGCGTGACTCACACAGTCTGAATCTCATCTCTACTGTCTAACCCTGTGGGTCTGTGCTCAGAGAGACAGCAGACAAAACAGCTGTGCTAACACACATCCTGATACCAGTGCTCTGAGGACGTGAGAACATGCGAGAGAAGAGAAGAGTGTGATAAATAAAAGTAGATTAGAAGAGAAGAGAAGAGGAGAGGAGAAGCGAGGACAGAACAGAACAGAACAGAAAAAGTAAGAAGAGAACAGACGAGAGAAGAAAATACAAAAAGAGAAGAGAACAGAAGAGAAAATGAGAGAGAAAACACAAAGAGAAGAGAAAAAGAGTGAAGAGAAAAGAGAAGAGAAAGGAGAGAAAATGAGAAAGAAGAAAATACAAAAGGAGAGAAGAGAAGTAAACAGAAGAGAAAAGGAGAGAGAAGAAAATAAAAAAAGAAGAGAAGAGAAGAGAAGGAGAGGAGAGAGAACAGAAGATAACAGAAAAAGGAGAGAAGAGATTTGAAAAGAGAAGAACATGTAAAAAAGAGAAAAGAAAAAGAGAAGAGAACAGAACAGAAAATAAGAGAAAAAGTAGAGAGGAAAGCAGAGAAGAAGATATAAAAAGGCCAGAAGATAGCAAAGAGAAGCAAGAATAGAAGATAAGAGAAGAAGAAGAAGAAGAGGACAGAAGGTGAATGAGATTTGCTTCACAACTGCTGATGAGCCTCTGGATCCTCTGGGCTCTGACTCAGGCGTGCAAAGCCAGTTTCGGTACAGCGGCTTTACCGACTGTCTAATCCTACACGCCTGAGACACACTAGAGCGCAGACGTTTGTGTGTGTGTGTGTGTGTGTGTGTGTGTGTGTGTGTGTTTGTGTGTGTGTGAGAGTGTGTGTGCGTGGGTGTGTGTGCGTGCGCATGTGTGTGTGTGTGATAGATACTGTCAGTCAGAAGTGGCTCTTGGAAGTAATTATCACCTTTGAGAAACACAGTTGGATCAAGGGTGGAGATGAGCCTGTGATGAGAAGATGAAAGAGGGATGAAAGGTGTTCTTCTCCTCCCGTAAGCCTTAGAGTGTGTTGCATCCCCTCAGTGTAACACTCTATCCTAATCCTAACACTAAATACCCACAACACCTCCTTATTCATGCTCTTACTCAACTTCACAACACTAAAGGGACATGTCCATTTCTGTGCATTACAAGAAAAAAGGTCCCTGCTGTAACAAACATTGTCTTTTTATATCATAGTTACTTCCCAATGCTATCATCTCTGTACTGCTGAGCCAAGTCCTGCCCCTTCTCTGTGTGCCGTGTCTGTTACTGCCCCTCTCTCGCTCACATACACCTCAGTGCTGTCTTATTAGAGCCCTTACATTAGTGTTTGAGTTGTCCCAGTCCTAATGCATTGCAAATGATCTTGAATAATTGATCGTGCAAGATGAGATCAAAAGAACATATGCATACCTTACGGTAACGAGGTTAGATAATCATGTAACCACATATGCACCCAAACACACACACACACACACACACACACACACACACACACACACACACACACACACACACACACAAACAGTGAATTTTTGTTATCTATAAAAAGTGTATCAGTGGTCAATCAGTGGTAAATAATCAATTTTAAGTCTATGCCACTAATGCATTGTTCGCTGCTAAGAAAACTGTTTTAGACCGAACGGATCACAGTGTGGAATCATATACTATATGGCCAAATGTTTATGGACACCGGACCATCACACCCATATGTGGTTCTTCCCCAAACTGTTGCCACAAAGATGGAAGCACACAATTGTATAGAATGTCTTTGTATGCTGCAGCATTACAGCGTCCCTTCACTGGAACTAAGAGGCCCAAACCTGTTCCAGCATGACAATGCTCCTGCACACAACGCCACGTCCATGAAGACATGGTTTACCAAGGTTGGTGTGGATGAACTCGAGTGGTCTTCACCTAGGCCCTGACCTCAACCCCACTGAATCCATTTGAGATGAACTGGAACTGCCCCAGTCCTCCTCCAAAATCTATTGGAAGGGCTTTCCAGAAGAGTGGAGGTATGGCAAAGAGGGGACTAAATCTGGAATGGGGTGTTCAAAATGCACACATGCTTGTGATGATCATGTGTCCACAAATTTATGGCCATATATTAATCCATCCATGCATATTCCATACTGCTTATCCTACACAGGGTCACGGGGAGCCTGGAGCCTATCCCAAGGAACTCGTGGCACAAGGCAGGGGACACCCTGGACGGGGTGCCAACCCATCGCTGGGCACACAACCATTCACACAATACAGAAAATTTGAAAATGCCACTCAGCCTACAATGTGTCTTTGGACTAGGGGAGGAAACCAGTGTAACCAGGGGAAACCCCCAAAGCATGGGGAGAACATGCAAACTCCACGCACACAGGGCGGAGGCAAGATTCGAATCCCCAACGCTGGAGGTTTGAGGCAAACATGCTAACCACTATGCCACTGTGAATCCATTCAGAGAAATGAATGCCCCATTGTCTGCAGCTCAGGAAGAAGGTGAGAGAAAGGAAGGGAAGAGAGGGAAAGGAAGATAACGTCCTTCTTTCCTGTTAATGCTTCAACGTTAATTACCCTACAGTATGGATGTGATTGCTAGCCAGTAATATAAAGAATCTGTCAAACCACTGCAGTCAACAAGTGTAAATGTACAGTATAGCCCGTCTGTCAGAGGAGCTCATTCGTGTAATCTCATTTTCCATGCATTTCTCAGCTATAGTGACCATATTTATGATGAATAACCCTCCAACCAACACAGACAACAGTACACTGGAATGTAACATGGGCACTAATATGGACTGATCTACTGAACTGATGTGTTGCAGCAAAATAGTTGCACACTATTTTCCTCCAGCGATTACTGAAAGCATAACGCATCTTGATATCTATTTACTGTATCTACTTGGAATAAACTGCTCTAATGTCTCTCAATGTCACTAATTCAATCAGTTTCTTTTTGCCAATATGTGCATACTTCAGTCTTCAATGAAGGTTGGCGTAAAGTAGGAGAAGTAAAGTAAAGTAGAAGAAGTGTTTTTACTGCAAGGTTAAAATAGTGCTATGTCATCAAGATACATTTAAGACAGATCATACATAGAGCTAGACCATTCTGCATGTTTCTAAATATAGCATACACCTAAATTTCAAACAAAAAATTAAGGTTTATACTTTGGAGAAGATGGGAGAAAACACAGGGCAATTTCTTGGCAAACTAATGGCAAGTTCAACCTTATCTGAGAGCTACCAAAACATGACAAGCATTTCCAGGGTTATTTTAGGTTGGACAAAAATAGGTTTGATGTCGTTAATGTTATATTAAATAGTTCTGGATAATGAGATACGCAAATAATTAGTAGCTCCTCCATTTGTAATGAGTGAGTTGTGTCTTTTCTATGTCAAGGTGTTACTTGTAGGCAAAGCAGCATTGCTCTTTCATAGGGAAATAATGGCTTCTCTAGGGCATAGTGGTTTTCCTGCTGATGGATCTGTAGGTTGGCGTTATACTGTACATGCAGCCATGGTTTCCAAACTCCTTAAGGCTGTTTATTATTAATATTATTATTATTATTATTATTATTATTATTATTATTATTAAATGTTTATAGTTTTCTATAGGTTCCCATATGTTCACTTTGTTTTTATGAAATCCACACACAGCACTGAGTGTTGAGTGTTGAAACTCTTTCAAACACATCTACCCAATGCCAAACAACAAAAACAAATCCTTCTGGAAATGCAGCCATAATCTTTTTCTTTGTCTTTTCAACTCACACTGCACACAACAGAATTCATTTCCACACTTTCTCACTATGAGTAAATGTATCAAATTAATTGCACATAAAATGTATTAGACCATCAGATTATTATACGCATGTGTAATGATTGTATACTATCGAATAAAATCGATTAGTTTGATGAAACAAGCTTAGTGCGTGCAAAGCTGCTTTCCGCATGTGTTCAGAACCAGTGTTTATAACATTTCAGTGGGCTTTTAATTCCACTACTACAGTGTGCAACTGCCTCATATTTAACCACACATCAAGCAAAAACAAAGACATGAGAGAGACAAAACCGGCTGTGTTATACAGATAACAGCTAAGGGCCTGTGGCCTTTTTTGGTTTTGTTATGAGTGCAAACAAAATAGGCTTTAAAAAGTTGTGATCAGCTGCTAGGGGGAAAAAAAGTCAGTGACTCTCTTTTGAGTATTCATGCTGTGTAAATGACCAAAATACACATTTCTATATAGATTCTACCAGCAAATAAATAACATGCATTGAGTATTTTTACGGTTAAGCGCGTATGGTGCAACAAAAGGTTAAAAGACTGCTGGAGATAAAGGGAAGAAATTCTGATTTGATCACTTTTCTTTTGGTGCTTATATGATTTTTTATTTATTTATTTATTTTTACAGTTGTTTTCAATCAAAACAGTAAATGATTAACAGTTAGCAATGACTCAGTTAGGTTAAATATATATATATATATATATATATATATATATATATATATATATATATATATATATATATATATATATATATATAAAAACATGCATGCTGTTTATGAAAAGTGGTCTATTACTTAATTTGTTAATTTCCTTAATGACAATATTATAGTTTTTTTTTTTCTTTTCTTTCCTACAGGAGCCAGCTCCATGGGTGTTTTAGAGCTTCAGCAACCACAATATCTCATTAATAATAATAATTAAAAAAATAAAAAATAAAAAGTGGCAGGCAGGAAAATGCCATAGGATGTTGCTACAGCTTATTCTGGAAAACAGCCAAAATGAAGACAAATTGTGTTTTGACAAAATTGAGCCAATTTAAGAAAACATTAATACTACATGTTTTACCAAAACAGCGTAGAAATGTTTTTATTTAGGCTTTCTGACCTTGCCTTGCCAGTCTGCAAGGATTACGTCGGGTAACTGAGGAGGCAGGTTAACAAACACAGCAGTAAGTACAGTCAGTCTGCTTAAAGATGTCTAAAACCTTTTTAATTAAGTGCTTCACTCATGATTTGATCAGGTTTTTCAATAGTTACACACCATAATGAAGTGGACATAAGCCTAATCACTACAGTTTGTTAATACCAGCTGTCAAATTGTCCATGATGCTCCTGTAGCATCAAAATTTGACCATGTAAAGGGTTACTACACATACAGTGGGGGGAAAAAGTATTTGATCCCCTGCTGATTTTGTACATTTGCCCACTGACAAAGAAATGATCAGTCTATAATTTTAATGGTAGGTGTATTTTAAAAGTGAGAGACAGAATAACAACAAAAAAATCCAGAAAAACGCATTTCAAAAAAGTTATAAATTGATTTGCATTTTAATGAGGGAAATAAGTATTTGATCCCCTATCAATCAGCAAGATTTCTGGCTCCCAGGTGTCTTTTACACAGGTAATGAGCTGAGATTAGGAGCACTCTCTTAAAGGGAGTGCTCCTAATCTCAGTTTGTTACCTGTAAAAAGACACCTGTCCACAGAAGCAATCAATCAATCAGATTCCAAACTCTCCACCATGGCCAAGACCAAAGAGCTGTCCAAGGATGTCAGGGACAAGATTGTAGACCTACACAAGGCTGGAATAGGCTACAAGACCATCGCCAAGCAGCTTGGTGAGAAGGTGACAACAGTTGGTGCGATTATTCGCAAATGGACGAAACTGTCAGTCTCCCTCGGTCTGGGGCTCCATGCAAGATCTCACCTCATGGAGTTTCAATGATCATGAGAACGGTGAGGAATCAGCCCAGAACTACACGGGAGGATCTTGTTAATGATCTCAAGGCAGCTGGGACCATAGTCACCAAGAAAACAATTGGTAACACACTACGCCGTGAAGGACTGAAATCATGCAGTGCCCGCAAGGTCCCCCTGCTCAAGAAAGCACATGTACAGGCCCATCTGAAGTTTGCCTGAATGATTCAGAGGAGAACTGGGTGAAAGTGTTGTGGTCAGGTGTGGTCAGATCTCTTTGGCATCAACTCAACTCGCCATGTTTGGAGGAGGAGGAATGCTGCCTATGACCCCAAGTCATAACACCATCCCCAACGTCAAACATGGAGGTGGGAACATTATGCTTTGGGGGTGTTTTTCTGCTAAGGGGACAGGACAACTGCACCGCATCAAAGGAATGATGGACGGGGCCATGTACTGTCAAATCTTGGGTGAGAACCTCCTTCCCTCAGCCAGGGCATTGAAAATGACCTTAATGACTTGGAGAGGATCTGCAAAGAGGAGTGGGACAAAATCCCTCCTGAGATGTGTGCAAACCTGGTGGCCAACTACAAGAAACGTCTGACCTCTGTGATTGTCAACAAGGGTTTTGCCACCAGGTACTAAGTTGAAGGGGTCAAATACTTATTTCCCTCATTAAAATGCAAATCAATTTATATCTTTTTTGAAATGCGTTTTTCTGGATTTTTTTGTTGTTATTCTGTCTCTCACTGTTAAAATACACCTACCATTAAAATCATAGACCAATCATTTCTTTGTCAGTGGGCAAATGTACAAAATCAGCAGGGGATCAAATACTTTTTTCCCCCACTGTATGTGTAGTAACCCTTTACATGGTCAAATTTTGATGCTACAGGAGCATCATGGACAACATATTTGTTTCTGGCTGCAACTCCTGAAGCACTCAATTAGTTAAGTTAAAGAATGGCAATTGAGATGTGTTTCTGGACTATTTGTCTCTCCTATATCACACTATAACCCTCAATCAGACAGAGGGTCTTATTTGGAAGCATGAAAAATTTAAGCCATTATTTTTTATCAGCAAGTGTTTCATAACTGACAGAACAAATGTAATCTGGTAGGTTCAGGGTTTATATAGTCCATCTGCAACATTCATAAAAAAGTACAAATCTATAATCACTAGGGAAAGGGATGACTACAATAAGAAATAGGGTGCTTAAGACTTTTGCACAGTTCTGTTTCTTTTCAAGGGGATTCCACTGTGCCTGAAATAGATCAATGTATGTGAGCCTGCAGAAAAAAAAAAAAAAACTTCTAATACAATGCAGCAAATCTAAATTCATTTAAGCACTTTGTTTTGTTCTGCTTACACATTATTGTGCATCTATGATAACAAGATATTGATCTTGTTCTGCAGATGCTACTTCATCCTTATCTAGTCAAAGTGTGTGGTTTTTCACGTCATCTAAAAACCCATGAGGAATGACTGCTGCTGCATAACAAGAAGAGAGGAAATCCAAGGTGAGGTAACCTTCATCATTTTGTTTGTCACCTTTGATTTTTCTTCCAGTTAAGCTCCACATTTAACAAGCGTCTGGACAAAGTAGAAGGTCCTCTTATTGATATGCCAATGCTACTGCTGTTTTAAAGAGCAGAGACAAAAGAAACAACAACGTGAGATGATTAACCCCCACCTACCATCCTAAATGGCAGTAATTTGCTGACAAATAAAAATACAGAAGAGCGGCCTGGCTCTTTGGGATAACCTTCATCACCTTTAAGTTAAGTCTGAAGTATGCAATCTGACTCAGAATAGAATAAAAACGAGTACTGCAGCAGGAAGGAGTCTGGGAGTGGTCCAGAGTGCAGCTGAAGGACAGAGGGAAGGGTCTGATAAACAGCGCTGTTAGAGGCACGTTTCAATTAGATAGTGCCTGGCACTGAGATTTCATGCAGAATTACACTGGCAAAACAAGCAGCAATTAAAGAGAGCGCATGTTCATTCATTAGCAGCGATTTACAGGGGAAGGGGAGAGGCCAATGTGTAGGACTGCCAAAACACTAATGCCCTTCTAACACCCCCCAGCCCTGATGACTTAGATAGCAGCCTGGAACAATACTGGCACACACACACACACACACACACACACACACACACACACACACACACACACACACACACACACACACACATTGACGGCAACCATACTGAAAGCCAATCATGGTTTGAGCTTATGCATAAATCTCAGAATATCAGGCAAGCCAGCGGTGACACACTGAGACAGCCGAGACCTGCGCCAGAAAATTCCCACTGAGCTTGTTAAAGAGTTAATGGTTTGGAATTCAAGGTCAGATAAGAGATGAGAGGTAGGAACCATGAAGAGCTGATAATGATGTCAAAAGGAATGGATGAGGTAATGACAGGATAGGAAAGAAGCGACAGGTGGCGTGTGTGATACAGACCCAATGGTGCTTCCAGGTGGAGCCTCGATGGTCCACACGCAGTGCAGATTGTGCTCATAGGGCGCTGGGTAACCTGGAGACAGGATGCGACCTGCGGGCTCGTCCTTGATCGACCCACCACACTCAGCTAAACATTGCAAAAACAAAAACACACATCTCCAGATTCCTATTAAGTACAAGTACAACATCATGTATATTATATTTCAACAACTGACTGACTGTACATAGTAATTATTCAGTGGGGTGGGTTCCCTTTGGAGTCATGCTCCTGTTAAATTTGTCCTTGCTTGTTGTTTAAGCATCTAGATATAGTGCCAACTACAAGGTTTATATTAATGTGCTCAGTCTAATACATTATCATTCCTATCGGGACTGGTATGGTGGACGCTCCACAGCAAACATGACAAGCTGTCTCATTAACTTCAAGAGAGTGAAAAAAAAGGGCTGGTAAGGGAACAACTGTCTGTTGCTGTTATACAGTGGGTATAGAAAAGAATCACCCCCTTTAAAATAATCACATTTGGTTGCTTTACAGCCTGAAATGAAGACAGACACAGTTTTTGTTTTATCTAGCTGTATTTACTCAGTGCAACTTATAACATCCAAGTGAAAGATATAACACCAACATGTCAGAAAAAAAAAATTTTTAAAAACAGAATCACTGAGTTGGAAAAAGGATCACCCCCTTGTGTCAGTATTTTGCTGAACCACCTTTTGCTTTAATTATAGCCTTTAGTCTGTTGGGATATGTGTCTACTAACTTTGCATATCTAGACTTTGCAATATTTGCCCATTCTTCTTTGCAGAACTGCTCAAGTTCAGTTAAATTTGATGGTAACCGTTTGTGGACTGCAGTCTTCAAGTCATTCCACAGATTTTCAATGGGGTTTAATTCTGGGCTCTGACTAGGCCATGGAAGGACATTCACCTTTTTCTCCTTCAACCACTGTGTGGTCAGTTTTGCTGTGTGCTTTGGGTCATTGTCATGTTGGAAGTTAAATCTTCTTCCCATTGACAACTTTCTAGCAGAGGGCAGCAGATTTTCCTTAAGAATTTTACTGTATTTTGCCCCATCCATTTTCCTTCTATCCTGACAAGTGCTCCAGTCCCTGCTGCAGAGAAACACCCCCATAACAGGATATTACCACCTCCATGCTTTACTGTAGGAATGGTGTTATTTGGATGGTGAGCTGTATTGAATTTCTGCCAGACATATCGTTTGGTGTTGTGGTTGATTCAGGGGAAGGCAGGGATGACAAGAAGCTCAGTTTTTGCCAAGTTGAGCTTGAGGTGGTGTTCCCTCATCCTCAAAACACTCTTTGTCATAAATTCCTGCAACTGCTTCAGAGTTGCAGAGGGGCACAAGGCAAGGAAACACCTTGGACAGGGTGCCAACCCATCACAGGGCACAATCACACACACACACACACACACACACACATACTAAGGACAATTTAGAGATGCCAATCAGCCTACAATGCATAACTTTGGACTGGGGGAGGAAACCAGAGTACCCGGAGGAAATCCCCAAAACACTGGGAGAAAATGCAAACTCTGCACACACAGGGTGGAGGTGGGATTCAAGCCCCCAACCCCAGAGGTATGAGGCAAATGTTCTAACCACTAAGCCACCATGCCCCATTATTCTTTAATCCTTAATAAAAAAAATGTTGTAGTATAAGAGAGGTTTCAGATAGCAATTTTTACAAGATTTCAATTTTGTTTCAGATTGCATATAAACTGAATGTGAATTCAGAAGGAATTCTAAGGACATCTAAACAGACCATTTTCAAGAAGCTATCAGGTATGCTTAGTTCTACACAACAGTAGAGAAGAAGAAAATCCTTTTGCACTTCAACATCCAGGGAGTTAAAATAAAACTGTCTGTAATTTGATAATGTGGGTTTATGAGATCAGAGAGGATATAGTGTTACAGCCACAGGCAGAACGCAGTGCAGGAAACTCCACATCTCTCTCAGTGGGAATGTGCCATAGTGTACTGAATATGATGCACTGTCATGTGGCCAAGGCCAGTATAACTTCCTGCTTTACAATACATTCCACATGGAGCTGGGCTTTATGAGTGATAGGCGGAATGGTGCAGTCGTATATCAAGGCCGGCGTTGAGACATCCCTGGGGAGGGCACATTTCCTTTGGCTAATATCACTGATAGGGTTTCAGTAATATCTCCAGTGCCAGGCCAAGCAATCCATCTTGTGGGAGGAATGGTAGTGGTGTCATGCCACAAGGCACAAATCACTAGTTTGTCAGCAGGTAAGGCCTAGCAGGCACCACAACTAGAGTTTCATGCACCAGGAAGCAGTGAGCTGCTCAAAGCCCACATCTCACCCGCCCTGAGGTGACACAGATCAAATGTGTGCTTCTTTATGGTGTACATCCATGTAGACCCAGACGGTGGGAGGCAGGCATACACATGACTCCTGTAGAGTCAGATTCATTTGTTCATGTATTTGTTAGTGAACTCAGGTGACTCAATAACCTAGACAACAATTTTAGTTGTTTAGTTGTAAATCTGTATTTGCATGTAAATCGAAAGTGGGTGTGGCCTAAACCAGAAAAGGTTTTTTGCCGTTTTTTTATTATTATTTTTTTTTTTTATATGAAACCTACCACTATGCCCCTGAAAACACTAGAAAGCATAGAAAAAACCCAGACGTAGGAATGTCAGCACTTTCAGTGAATTCTGACTCTGCCAGTTCCTCAACCTCAACTAACTCATAAATGGCCTTAGAGATGTGTGTGGAACTGTATGGAAATCTCACTTGCACAGTTTTTATATTTGATTTTACCAGTCTGCAACAACGGATTAGTTCTACTTCCCTAAATATAAATAAACTAGTAGCCTAGTAAGTATAACAATAGTGTGTCTCCAATGCATATTTGTATTTGTTTAGAACCCATTATCTTTTCATTCAGAATTATTCATTTGTATTTGGTTACATCCCTAGTTAGCACTAGCTAGTTGTGTTAGTTAGTGGTTAGTTTGTGTCTGTCTGGGTGTTAGAGTCTCCCTCTCGCTACGCTGCTAGCAGAGGCTAGCGAGTAGCACACTTCCGCATTCCACGCTACTCTTCATAGTAGCGCGAGCGTCATTCATAAAAACACGCTGGACTATATATTCATGAACTCCCGTTTTGTTTACTTTGCCATGTGGTTTTGTTTTGGGTTTACGTCATGTCTCCACCTCCTTTATGTTTATTGGTTCTCTGGTTTGTCATGTCTCCACCCCTGTTCATTGATAGGTTTTACGTTTATTGTTTTATTATTAGTTCCAGGTGTTCTGTGTGTAACGTCGTTTGTCTTTAATTTGTTTGTGTATATAAACCTCCATCCGTTTCCGCTCCCTCCCGGAGTATTAAATGAATATAGCTAAGTAAAGATAAGTAATTGTACATTCCTTTGTTTGTTTTTTTTTGTTTACCATGCGTTCCCTGTACTTTGGATTATTGCCTTGCCATTTTATAGATATATAGATAGATTTTGAGTTAAGTAGATAAGGATATGAACAAAGATTCTGTGCTTTTGCTCTCTACTTCCGTTTCCTGAACTGTGGACTCTTGCCTCGGTATCGGTTGGATTACCGCCTTGCTACAATGTGGATTTATGTCTCGCTACCCTCTGGATTATTGCCGTGTTTGTGGATTTATGTCTCGCTACCCTCTGGATTATTGCCATGTTTGTGGATTTATGTCTCGCTACCCTCTGGATTATTGCCGTGTTTGTGGATTTATGCCTGAACACTCTTTGGATTATGGTTTGACTGTTTGCCTTTTTTGACCCTGCCGGTGCGTTGCCCTTCCCCCGTTTGGTATATGTTCCTTTACTTTTGAATGTTCCTTTACTTTCGAATGTTCCTAATAAACTGACTATTTCCCGTGCGCATGTATCCTGCCTCCTTCCGCCTGGATTCATAACACTGGGAACATGTGAGCAACATTCTAAGAACACTGTAAAGCAAATCCTTTTAACATTAGAAGTTTTTTTTTTTTTTTTTTTTTTTTAAATTGCAGGAACATTCCATATGGAACATTACAGTCTGAAGCTGGGATTTCACTGTACAACACTTAAGGGTGCAGCTTGTCACACTGCACTACCCTCCAAAGTTAAATGGCAATGATGCCACAAGTCTACTCTGTCTGAAAGTGTTGACAAGCATGCGATATGTGCTAAAAATTGTGCTGATAAAATTCTGAAGAAAAAAAAAAGGACAAGCAGGACACTGTTGCCACTGGTCAATTACTGTCATTTCAATTACCTGGGTGTTTTCATTATCTTTATGTTCCTATCTATTTGTTGTTGGATTTAAACTGTTGTGACAAACCGATCACTTGATGTGCACAGCCAACAGCACACAAATATGGTTACTGAGCAATCACATCAAGCCAGCGATATGATAGCAACGACAACAGAAACTTCATCTGACTGTGTTATAGATTTATTACATGTACTTAAACCAGAGTGTGATTAAATGCTCAAATCTCAGAAAGTAGTTCTGGTTGTAACATGAACAATAGGTAAATATTAATGCGCTATGCATTAATTAATGCAGGTGGGAACAGGAACTAACTTGTGTCTTGGACATTCCGCAACATTAAATCTAACTTTAAATTGTGAAAATGTCTGATGTTTTGTACATTAATAAATTAAACATTGCAATCACTGGCAAATTGCTGTGGTTTAAGCAGAATAACACACTCCATACTGTGCTGTAGGAAAATAATGCACTTCACTGGGGTAGTGCATTACATCTCCGGTGTGCATTATTTTTGTATAAACACAGTATGTCGTTTATTGTGTTTTATTATTTTTGTGTTGTATTGTGAGCATTATTTTTGTATAAACACAGTCTGTCGTGTATTATTCTTTACATATCAGATCATGACACTGCTCACACTACACGGTGACCACAAATAGCTTGGTTGAACACATTTATCAGGTATAGTTTATCCTCCTACATTGTGAAATTCACACATGACTTCCGCAATTCAAAAAAAAATTGCAGGCGACATCAAAATCTTGTGTATATCGTGCCAATATCTTACAGTGTTAGCCCAACTTAACCTTTAAACCTACTGATTAATTAGTGATCATGTTTTCTGTTAGGAGGAAAGGCCAATATGACGATGGTCATCATATTGATGTCCAATATACAGTAAATCTGATTGTTCTGAGGTTCTGTGCTACATACAAGCTGCAAGATAGCTTTCAGCTTCAATTAAAAATAGAAAACTACATATTAGGATGTTATTTTTTCTGACATTACAGAAGTGTTGACAGACCTACAAAATCAATCATATTAAAAAAAAGATTACACATATCTGACATACAGATTTGTGTCCAATTCTTCAGTTCTGTGATGGTTATAAGCACATGCAAACAGAGCAATCACTGAAATAGAGAAGACTCAAACAATAACTGAGAAGACAGATCTCGTGATGTGATCTGCGGAAATAATATAAATAAAGATAAAAAAAGAAACTGAAGATACAAAAGTCTAGTATGCATTGCCATTATAATCTGCTGTAATAAGGAAAAGATCAAAGATCAAAGTGATAGTTATGATCACTGCTATGAACTGTTATTATCACTGTTACAACCCTGAAACCAGTGGAGTATCACCAACTGGTTTCGCAGATGTGCGTTATGGGAAGTCCATGCCCTGTAACACCCCTGACCAATTCTTACGGATGTGAATTAAATGGATCATTTACCATGTTTGCTATTTCAGTGTCATTTTCATGTTGTTTGGTTTTATTTTTAGTGCCTTTTTTGATGAGAAATGATGAGGAGATAAAAGAAAATGTAATGTTTACGAGCTCTGAGCCTGAATGCCAAGCTGGACTCCTGCAAAAGGATGTTTTCCATGATTTCTAGGTTTGAATATGTTTGATTTTGTTTGTCCATGTGGTATTCAAATAAATTCCACTCATCATCACTTACTGATTAACCTGGTATGATTCTGATTCAGACTACTTAAAGTGTATATACAGCAATTGTACATAAAAGAGCTTTCAATTTGTTATTTCTGTGTATTGCACTGTGCTAAGCATTTATCAATCATAATTCTCAAAAACAGCATTTATCTTTGGTTTGCTTTGATTTTCTATTATACATTTGCTATAAAGTACTATTGGGTAACTTGTATTCTTGGCTAAATATTAATTCTTTGCCTCTTGAGGTAAATTCAAGGTTCACTGCTAACAGCTATAGTTTGAAATGTCATATCTTCTACATATTGTACGCTAGAGCTTTATCAGCTAAAACACTTTACATCAACCAAATTCATCTTCATTATCCATTTTATCTTGGTCAGGGTCATGATGGATCTGGAGACTATCCTGGGAACACTGGGTGTGAGGTGGGAATACACAGGGCACCATGTACACACTCATTCATACACTCATTTACACCTAGGGGAAATTTAGCATAGCCAATCCAGTTACCGACACTGGGCAATGGGAGGAAACCGGAGCCCCTGGAGGAAACCCGGACCCAGAGAGAACATGCAAAACTCCACACAGTGAGTAACCTGAGCTCAACAATGAACCAGGGAACCTGGAGCTGTGAGGTGCCAATACGCCACCCAAAATTCAATTTGATTTTATGTATATAATTCAATTAACAACAGATATTGTCACAAAGCACTTTTACAGAAATCAGCATATAGATTTAGATCTCTAATGCGCAAGCCAGAGGTGACAGTGGCAAGGGAAAAAAATCCTTGAGATGACATGAGAAAGAAATAAGGGGAACCAGACTCAATATGGAATCTATCCTCCTCTGGGTGATACCTTCATCCATCCATTTTCCATACTGTTTATACTACACAGGGTCATGGGAAGCCTGAAGCCTATCCTAGGGAACTCTGGGCATGAGGTGGAGGACACCCTGGATGTTCAAGGGGAGGCATTGGAAAATGCACGTTTGGTGAAGGTGAGGTGTGTGCACGGGGATATTCACGAGTACCCATTAGTGCCCATTGTCATCAAATTTCGAGGGAAAAAAAATATAGTGGAGGCGGCGGTTAGTCCCCGTCTCACCCATCCACTAATTTTGGGAACGAATTGGCCGGGGTTTCGTTTATTAGTGAGAGAAATGTTTGTGGATGGGTCCTGCATTAGGGAGAAGCGGTTTGGAATGTGCGCAGCCTTGGCGGGAGAGGCGGTGCCAGGGCCGTCGACAACAGCTCCACGTCAGCATGACAACGAGAGCGGGGGGAGTGGCTCCCCCCCTAGCAGGGATTCCCCTCAGGGATTTTCCCTTGGAGCAGTCGTGCGAAGAAACCCTGAAGCACGCCTTTGATCAAGTGTAGATCAAGAGTAATTGATGGTCAGCCGATCCAGCCCAATGTTGCTCTCTCCCACCCCTACTTCTCCATTATTAAAGATGGGATTTATAGAGTGACGCAGGACACTCAGACCCAGGAAAATATAACCCAATTGTTGGTTCCGAAGAACCGTCGGGAAGGATTATTCCAGGCGGCTCATTATAACCAGATGGCGGGGCACTTAGGGCAGGCGAAAACATTAGGTCGGCTCTTGGCTCGCTTTTATTGGCCGGGCATTTGTGGCGATGTTCGCCGGTGGTGCGCGGCGTGCCGCAAATGGCAGCTGGTGAATCCACCAGCCACCCCAAAAGCGCCGTTGCGCCCACTCCCGTTAATCGAGGTCCCCTTCGAGAGATTTGGCATGGACCTCGTTGGGCCATTAGACCGATCTGCACGGGGGTATCGCTTTGTATTAGTATTAGTGGACTACGCAACGTGATATCCGCAAGCGGTGCCTCTACGCAATATCTCCGCGAGGAATGTTGCGGAAGCACTTCCGCGTTATCTCCCGGGTTGGGATCCCGAAAGAGATCCTAACTGATCAGGGCACATCTTTTATGTCACGCACCCTGCGCGAGCTGTACGAATTGTTGGGGGTTAAAGCGATTCGCACCAGCGTTTATCATCCGCAAACGGATGGGCTGGTGGAGCGCTTTAATCACACGCTTAAAAATATGATTCGTAAGTTTGTGCAGGAAGATACACGGAATTGGGATAAGTGGCTAGAGCCCCTGTTATTTGCAGTACGAGAGGTCCCACAAGCCTCCACGGGGTTCTCCCCATTTGAATTATTGTATGGACGCAAGCCGCGTGGCGTACTTGACGTCATACGGGAAAATTGGGAGGAGGGACCTTCAGCCAGTACGAATGAAATTCAGTACGTTTTGGACCTGAGAGCAAAACTCCACACATTAAGCCACCTAATGCAGGAGAATTTGCTACAGGCACAAGAACCGGCTGTATAACGGGTGCACGGCTATGCGAGTTCACGCCGGGAGATATAAGTGCTCGTATTACTACCCACGGCGAGCTCCAAATTACTCGCCAAGTGGCAAGGACCCTTTGAGGTCACACGGCGAGTCGGGGATGTCGACTATGAGGTAAGGCGAACGGATAGAGGCGGGGCGCCTCTCTCTACCACCTCTCCCCAGCCCAAATTACAGACATCAAAACCCTACAGGCAGAGTTTTCTGACGTGTTCTTGCCTCTCCCTGGCCGCACTAACCTCATAGAGCACCACATTGAGACAGCCCCAGGGGTGGTGGTTCGCAGCCGCCCCTATCGGCTCCCCGAACACAAAAAAAATGTGGTCCGGGATGAACTTAAGGCCATTGTTAGCTCTGCGACAGAGCAGCATATCTCCCTACGCTGCTAAACAGAGCAGCGCCCTTCCGCATTCCACTGCGGGCTTTCCAGCACTATTCAAAAACTCTCCGATGGACATTTCATTCATAAAGACTCACATGTTTTTTACCTCTGCCATGTGCGTTTTTGTTATTGTGTTACGTCATGTCTCCGCCTCCCATGTTCTCCCATGTGCTCATGTTTTTGTTCATGTCATGGCTCCACCTCCTTAGTTCTCATTGGCTCATGTTTATTGATGTCAGGTGTAAGTGATTTGGACATGTGATTTCTTCCTGTTTAAATATGCCACTCCGTTTCCGCTTCGGCGCGGAGTATTAGTTAATCATAGTTTAGTTTGTTAATCTTAGTTTAGTATAGTTTAAAGTGATCATAGTTCTTGTTCTGATGTCCGTAGCTCCATGTTTGTGGTTCCCAGACTACTTCCGTGTTTTGAGTGTTTCTTCCTGTCTTTTTGGATTATTACTGACTCTGTGGATTATTGCATTTTTGGATTACTGCTCTTTTTGGAATAAACTCTTCTATATTTACTGACGTCTCCCCAGCGCATGCATCCTGACTCCCTCTTCCGTCCTACACGTCTGTGCTACGTAACAGAATACTCCGCCAAAAATGGATGCAGCGGGGAAATTTGGGACATGCCGCGCCACAATTTTTGTTCCTCCCCTGGACTCAATCTCTTCCTCCCAGTGGGCCTGCATTTATCCACCCTCTGCTTACTAAACCCCAGCATTTCCTTTGGCAGGCCCAGACGTATTTCTGTAGTGTAAAGGACCCCAAACCCAGTGAGAAACAATGGGCGTGGTTCCTCCTATCACGTTTAGTCGGCTCAGCCCGCTGGTTGGCGGAGATCCACCTCGCCAGTGGGTACCAAGAACTATATACAGTCTCGGGTTTCGTGGATTTCCTGATTAGTGAATATGGGAGCGCGGAATTTGAGCCGGATCTCAACGTATTTCTGAACAAAGTTCACCTGCCCAATCAGCCTGGCCAGTCGTCCCTGGAATACTATGAGAGGAAGCAGGCAAATGCGGCGGCCTGCACCTCTCAGCCCCAGTTTCAGGAGTGTGCAACCGAGGGCTGCACCCGACCAGCCATTCTCCAGTGCCCCACCTGCAGGAAACAAGAAGGAAGGAGCAGCTACTTCTGCTCACAAACCTGTTTTAAAGGCAGCTGGTGAGCACACAAACGGCTCCACAGGCGGGCAACCCCAGAGCTCCAGCCGGAGGCCCAGCAGGAGGTCTCCACAGCGGAGCTGCCCCTGGAGGTTAATGTGGCGACCTCCAGCCCCGAGCTCCAGCCGGAGGCCCAGCAGGAGGTCTCCACAGCGGAGCTGCCCCTGGAGGTTAACGTGGCGACCTCCAGCCCCGAGCTCCAGCCGGAGGCCCAGCAGGAGGTCTCCACAGCGGAGCTGCCCCTGGAGGTTAACGTGGCGACCTCCAGGCCCGAGCTCCAGTAGGAGGCCCAGCAGAAGGTCTCCACAGCGGCGCTGTTCAAGGAGGTTAACGTGGCGACCTCCAGCCCCGAGCTCCAGCAGGAGGCCCAGCAGAAGGTCTCCACAGCGGAGCTGTTCAAGGAGGTTAACGTGGCGACCTCCAGCCCCGAGCTCCAGCCGGAGGCCCAGCAGAAGGTCTCCATAGCGGAGCTGCTCAGGGAGGTTAACGTGGCGACCTCCAGCCCCGAGCTCCAGTTGGAGACCCAGCAGAAGGTCTCCACAGCGGACCTGCTCAGGGAGGTTAACTTGGCGACCTCCAGCCCCGAGCTCCAGTTGGAGACCCAGCAGAAGGTCTCCACAGCGGAGATGCTCAAGGAGGTTCACGTGGCGACCTCCAGCCCCGAGCTCCAGCCTGAGGCCCAGCAGAAGGTCTCCACAGTGGAGCTGCCTCTGGAGGTTAACAAGGCGACCTCCAGCCCCAAGCAGCAGTCAGAGATTCAAGAGGAAACCTCCTCTCCTGGCCTGCTTACACCAGAGGTCCATGAGGAGACCTCCGCCCAAGCCATGTTCTCGTCAGAGGTTCGAGAAGAAACCTCCACTTCTGCCCTGTCCATGTCTGGGGTCCATGGGATGACCTCTTCTCAAGCTAGTCCATGTCCAAGTCCATGTCCAAGTCCATGTCCAGTTCCTAGTTCAGTTCCAAGTCCAGTTCCTGATTTCGTAGCTAGCTACATAGGTTTAGTTTCTGGATATGTTTGCTCTCTTTCTCAGTACGGAGGCTGATTTGACTCCCAGCTCCGCTTCCAACCCAGCGCACTCCTCTGTCTCCTCCTCTGTCTCCAGCCCTGTCTCCAATTTAATTTCCAATGCTGTTTCCAACCAAGTTTTTGATTTTGTCTATGGTTTTCAGTCTAACCGAGTTCTCTGTCCTGTTTCCAAGTCTGTTTCCAAGTCTCTCTCGAAGTCTGTTTCCAAGTCTGTCTCTGATCCAGGTGCCAAGGCTGTTCCTGATCTGGGTGCCAAAGCTGTTCCTGATCCAGGTGCCAAAGCTGATTCCGATTCAGGTGCGAGAGCTGATTCCGATCCTGGTTCCAGAGCAGACTCCGATCCTGGTTCCAGAGCAGACTCCGATCCTGGTTCCAGAGCAGGCTCCGATCCTGGTTCGAGGTCAAGCTCCGGGTCAAGCTCCGGGTCAAGCACCAGGTCACGTGTAGCTCCGAGATCCAGGCCCAGCACCAAGTCACTCGCAGCTCCGAGATCCAGACCAGGCATTCGTCCAAGTTCTCGTCCAACTTCTCGTCCAAGTTCTCAAGGAAAACCCGACACGCTCTGCTCTGGTTACGGGACACTGGACATAACCAACCTCAGGTCCTGGAGGGCAGAGGTTAGGATCCTGCCCAGGGGCCCAGGTCCACCAAAGTGGATGGAACTTGCGGCACTTCGGGAGCCGCGCCTTGGGGGGGGGGGCTCTGTTAGCTCTCGCACTCGCGGCTCCGCGACGGAGCAGCATATCTCCCTACGCTGCTAAACAGAGCAGCGCCCTTCCGCATTCCACTGTGGGCTTTCCAGCACTATTCAAAAACTCTCCGATGGACATTTCATTCATAAAGACTCACGTGTTTTTTACCTCTGCCATGTGCGTTTTTGTTATTGTGTTACGTCATGTCTCCACCTCCCGTGTTCTCCCATGTGCTCATGTTTTTGTTCATGTCATGGCTCCACCTCCTTAGTTCTCATTGGTTCATGTTTATTGATGTCAGGTGTAAGTGATTTGGACATGTGATTTCTTCCTGTTTAAATACGCCACTCCGTTTCCGCTTCGGCGCGGAGTATTAGTTAATCATAGTTTAGTTTGTTAATCTTAGTTTAGTATAGTTTAAAGTGATCATAGTTCTTGTTCTGATGTCCGTAGCTCCATGTTTGTGGTTCCCAGACTACTTCCGTGTTTCGAGTGTTTCTTCCTGTCTTTTTGGATTATTACTGACTCTGTGGATTATTGCATTTTTGGATTACTGCTCTTTTTGGAATAAACTCTTCTATATTTACTGACGTTTCCCCAGCGCATGCATCCTGACTCCCTCTTCCGTCCTACACGTCTGTGTTACGAAACAGCCGTGCTCAAAATGGGAGTAATCGAGGAGTCCCACAGTGACTGGAGCAGCCTGGTGGTCTTAGTTCCTAAGGCCGACGGGACAGTCCGGTTTTGTGTGGACTTTAGAAAAGTCAACGCGGTGTCTAAATTTGACGCATATCCAATGCCTCGCATTGACGAACTGCTCGATCGGTTGGGCACGGCTCGCTTTTATTCGACACTGGATTTAACCAAGGGATATTGGCAGATCCCCCTGACTCCAATGTCCCGGGAAAAAACAGCCTTTTCCACCCCGTTCGGCTTACACCAATTCGTGACCCTTCCTTTTGGGCTGTTCGGGGCTCCCACGATGTTCCAGCGGCTCATGGACCGAATACTCCATCCACACGCTTCATATGCCGCTGCCTATTTAGACTGGCAGCGACACATGCAGCATTTAAGGGCGTTGTTGAGGTCGCTGAGGCGTGCTGGACTCACAGCCATCCCAAAGAATTGCACAATTGAACGGGTGGAAGTATGGTATCTGGGCTTCCACTTGGGTCATGGACAGGTGCGTCCCCAAATTCATAAGACAGCAGCGATTGCGACCTGCCCAAGGCCCAAGACCAAAAAGGAGGTGAGACGGTTCCTGGGGTTGGCTGGCTATTATCGTAGGTTTGTGCCTAATTATTCGGACGTCACCAGCCCGCTGACTGATCTCACTAAAAATGGGGTACCAGACCCGGTCCAGTGGACGGAGCCGTGCCAACAGGCTTTCACTTAGGTAAAAGCTGCACTGTGTGGCGGACCACTTTTACATTCTCCTGACTTCTCTCTCCCTTTTGCTTTGCAGACGGATGCGTCGGACAGGGGGCTGGGGGCCGTGCTGTCCCAGGTGGTGGAGGGGGTGGAGCGCCCCGTGCTGTACATCAGCCGCAAGCTCTCGGTACGGGAGACAAAGTACAGCACCATTGAGAAAGAGTGCCTGGCCATCAAGTGGGCGGTCCTCACCCTCCGCTACTATCTGCTGGGGCGGGCCTTCACCCTCTGTTCGGATCACGCCCCACTCCAGTGGCTCCACCGCATGAAGGATACCAACACGCGGATCACTCGTTGGTACCTGGCACTTCAGCCTTTTAAATTCGAGGTGATCCACAGACCGGGGGCGCAGATGGTTGTGGCGGACTTCCTCTCCCGGCAAGGGGGGGGGGAGTCGGCGGCAGGCCGGATGGCTCCCTGGCCTGAGTCGGGAGGTGGGGGTATGTGGAGGCGGGGGCGTGGTCGAGCACCGGTTTGTGAATGGAGGGCGGAGCCGGAGAAGGCGAGTGGTAATGTTTCCACACCTGTAGGAAATTGAGACTAACGAGTGTTCTGTGTTGCAGTGAGGAGAAAAGGAGGAGAGACACGCGCCTCGAGAGAGAGAGTGACGCCGACACAGAGCTACATGTGTGCGTGCGTGTGTGTGTGAAGAGTGAGAAAAAAAATAAAAAGTTGAAAGTTGGAGTCAGCCTGTCTCCTTCCTCCGTCCCAGCCTGGAATTATTACAGGGGCCAACCCATCGCAGGGCACAATTGAACACATTCACACACTAGAGACAATATTTGCAATCAGCCTACTGGTTGAGGAATATGGAAATGGCAATCAGCCTACTGGCTGAGGAAACCCCTGAAGCATGGGGAGAACATGCAAATTCTGTGCACACAGGGTGGAGGTAGGATTTGAACCCCAAACCATGGAGCTGCAAGGCAAATGTGCTAACCATTAAGCCACCATGCCCCTCCCTTCCTGGGTGATACCTGATCAGTGCAGTGCAATTATGAATCATTACAGTACAGAGCTGTACAAAAATAAAGTCAAACACTACTACATTTGTTGAACTGATGTTTCTTTATGTTCATATTGTAAATAAATGTCCTGGGATGAGCTGAGGGCAGCCTTTAGCATTAATCTGTCAGGCTGATTTTAACTGGCAGTAAAGATCTGACACATTTGTTTTTTTTGCAGAGGAGACTTAATTGATCTGGCACTCTAGATCTTTGGCAATGACACATTTCTGCTTATAAGCAGCAGGTTTTTAATCACACTAGTCCACACAACTTTCTTTAAGAAGATCAAGGAGATAAAAGGAAATTTCTGCCCACAGATTGGAACACTGATGGACAAACAAGGAAGGAATCTTATGGATGGGGAAGATATTAAAAGAAGATGGAAAGAATATGCAGAAGATTTGTACAAGCGAGAAGAAAACATGACAGAGAGATTTGAAGATGAAACCTGTGAGTTGGAGCCTGATATTATGGAAAGTGAAATTAGATGGGCATTGAAAGTCATGTCAAAACAAAAAGCAGCTGGAACCGATGGAATACCAATTGAACTACTAGGAACAACAGACGATGCCACGGTCAAAGTATTGACAGCTGTTTGTCAGCAGACCTGGAAGAAGATGCAATGGCCAAAAGACTGGAAGAGATCCATATTTGTACCTATCCCAAAGAAGGGGGATGCAAAAGACTGCTCAAACTACAGCACAATAGCATTGATATCACATGCCAGCAAGATCATGCTGAAGATCATACAAAGAAGAATACAACCATACATGGAACGAGAACTGCCAGATGAGCAAGCTGGATTTGGAAAGGGAAGAGGAACACGTGATCAGATTTCCAACATCAGATGGATAATTGAAAAGTCTAGAGAATTCCAGAACGACACTTATCTCTGTTTTATAGACTACACCAAGGCCGTTGACCATGGAAAATTGTGGAATATACTCAAAGACATGGGGATGCCAAGCCACCTGATGAACCTCATGAAGAACCTGTACACTGATCAAGAAGTGACGGGGAGAACTGACTACGGAGAAATGGACTGGTTCAGGGTTGCAAAGCGTGTCTGACAAGGCTGTATCCTGTCACCATATTTGTTCCACTTTTATGCTGAACATATTATACAAAAATCCAGACTCGATGATGCTCAAAATTGGAGAAAGAAAAATCAACAACCTTCAGTACGCTGATGACACAACCCTAATTGCGGAAAGTGCAGAAGATCTCAAAGCAATGATTGTCAAGATCAAAGAAGAAAGCACCGCAGCTGGACTAAAGCGGAATGTGAAAAAGATGAAACTCATGTCGACGGGAATCTTACAAAGCCTCATGATTGTTGAGAAAGAACTAGAGATAGTTAAAGACTTTACTTTCCTGGGAACGCAAGTAAGTCAAGATGGCAATCACAGCCCTGAAATTAGAAGATGGCTACTCCTGAGAAGAAAAGCAATGATGAATCTTGACAAGTTGATGAAGTCCAAGGACAACTCTTTGACAACATAAATACAAATCATCAAGGCAATGGTCTTTCCTGTAGTGATGTATGGATGAGAAAGTTGGACAATCAAAAAAAAGTGATCATTGAAAAATTGACTCCTTCGAACTCTGGTGCTGGCGGTGGCTTTTGTGCATTCCCTGGACTGCCAGAAGAACAAACCAATCAATTCTAAATTGATCAATTTATTTATCAATTTATTTCAGGCACATAATGAGGAGAGAGGACTCCCTGGAAAAAAACATTATGCTTGGTATGATGGAAGGAAAATGGAAAAGAGGTAGACCAAGATCAAGGTGGTTGGATGCAGTCAAGAAAGATACAAACATGAGTTTCCAAGACCTAAGGAATGCCATCAAGGACCAAGATCATTGGAGGAACTTTGTCCATTGGATCACCAAGAGTCGGATATGACTGAATGAATAAAAGAGAGAGAGAGAGTCCACACAACAAAGCATGACTGACCTTTGATATCTTTCTAATGCAGTGAATATAGCCTAGTGTATTTCCTAAATGTCATATTTTATTTCATAATCTAATTAACTCAGTAAACAACATTAATCCTCCGTTACCTTTGATTACATCAGTGGATAAAGGAAGCTGAAAATGGTAGAGCAAACTCAAAAACCTGCATCATTGAAATATCACTCTCATACTGTATAATATACTGTTCCCCCCCTTCCCTCTCTCAGCTTTCTGAACTTTTATTTTCAGATGAATGTTCCCCAAGTGTAGATGGTGAGGTGATAAATCACAATGAAACAAACCCAACTTTTTCAACTCCAGAGATGACCTGCTCCGCAAGTCATGAAACAACACTACTCTCTCCCTCTTTCCCTTACTTTCTCTCCCTGTATATTTCACCAACTATAACATGTCTTTTAAAAGGATGGCAAAAGAAAGAAAGAAAGAAAGAAAATAGAAAGAAAGAAAGAAATGAATTTTGCAGGAATACCTCTCATCTTTATATGTATACCATGTCATGAAGTTTCCAAGGCCCCAACCAGTGTAGCATAACAATATAAAATTCAACTGCATTGCAGTGTGTTTACAAGTTTCATAGGATCCTCCTTTTTTTTAATTCCTGGATTCCTGAACCTTTTCAATGCTCAGTTTTCATACAAGTTCCTCCATTTTTCACCATGAATCTCTTGGGCTTTCTACTTCTCCAGTCTATCTGTAAACTGTCCACTTGACTTACAATTATGTACTTAACAGTGATGGTCATGTTGGTGACCCCAGCTTTGGATCGCGCACATAAAACCCAGTGTCCTATTAAACAGACTGTGCAATTATGCCCAACTGCCTTTAGCTTCTGTGTGTAGGATTACTGTAAGATAGCATTTACTTCTTACTCAAGAGATGAGATTTTGTGAACAAACAGAAAACTCATAGGCTTCCACAAGCAAACAAATACACACAAGTTGTATTATCTAACTGTCAAGAAAAGAGCTTGATATTTACAGATCAATTTCCCAGCAAGCATCAGAGCAGGACACAAGGCAGATTTAAAAGTTTGGGAAGCTATATGAAAAAACTTGGCTAGTTGATGTAAGTAAACAGAAATACTGAGGCACTTAATGTTTAAAGTCGGCCTGTTTAATTTTTTATGAGGCATTCAGAATGCACTAAAGCTTGGGTCACAAAGGATACAGTCTTTTACGATGGTCATGGTAGAGAACATGATAAAAATTTCATGACAGTTTGAGTCAGACTGCAAGAGTTGAAGCTGTAGCTCACTCTCCATCTGATTGGTAGCAAGACCAAGCCAGCTCAATTTACCATGACACCAAACTGTGAGGATTACATGTGTTCCTGTTATTCAATAACTACCAAAACCATAGACCTATGGGCTGCTCATTAGAAAAAGATAGCAAGTCGGAAGTAAAGCTAGTATTATTTTTACTATATAGCTATCTACCATACTTGTAAGCACTTGAATAGTAAATTCACTGTTCATTTCATCAGTTAACTACATGTTTGCCTAATAGAATGCATGAGAAATCATTCTGAATCTTCACTGAAAAAAATTAACCCCGAATAAAACAAGCAGACACATGTCTGCTTGTTGCAGGTATTTTTTTTCCACAACTGAGAAAAAAATATATACACTGCAACATAATTTTAAAAAGTGTAAATACATTTTCTAAATAAAAATGTAAAACTTACTTGCAACAACTTACATGCACATACAGTATCAGGAGAACTTTTTTTTTTCAGTATGTGCACTATTACTGGAAGCCAGAGTCAAAGTCTTCATGCATTATGCATTATTCAGTAATTCATCTTATACAGTAATTATATAAAGTAATTACAATGCATTATTCAGCAACTCTAGTGAGACTAAAAGGATGCACATCTGGACCCTCAACCGATGCTCAGCACTGACCACAGATTTGATTCCACCTTGCTTATCTGAATCACCAACAACCCACAAAAGTGTTAGCTCCAACAGCCCACAACTAAGCATCATTTTTTTTATTTATCACTAGTTGGCTAGCTAATGTTGGAAAAAATTCTGTATTGGATCCATTCATATAACTAGCTATTAATAATTAAGTAGTCATTTTTGTGGTAGCACATTATTGCTGTGTTTAGAAATTACATTTTTATTTTAATTTAATCTTTTGCAACTGTTGCAGGCATAGTTAAAGATGGATATTTTTAATATTCAGTGTCAAGAAATGGTGCTGTCTGTAAGACACAATGTTCCCTGAAACCAATGGAGGATTTGTCAGTCAGTCAATCATGTCAGTCAGTCAGTAAGGAAGATTGGCTATTCTTGGCTCTATGGAATGGCATACAGTAATCATGGCTTGATTTGCACCATAGCGGCAATGCCCACAGCTATCAAGGTAAGAATTCCAATCTGTCAGTCTACACAACTAAATTATCACATCCAGAAAGAAGGGTACTAAACTGGGGAAGTTGTGGCTTAGTGGTTAAGGCATTGGGCTACTGACTGTAAATTCATACATACAAATCTTGGGCTGACCAAACTGCCATGCTTGGATCCTTACCTTGGATCCCAACACCATTAACCTTCTTCTGCTCAGTTATATTCTATCCCAGTTGTAAGTCACTTAAACTGTCAGCCAAATAAACTAAATGTATATGTCCTTGTTACTGAGGTGGTTTCCTCAATGGTAAGCCTTTTTATTTTTTATTTATTTATTTATTTATTTTAAACTGTAGTGTATATTAATTACATGGCAACGCGAATGTTGAAATTATTTAAGGTACATCATTGGACCTTAAGTATAATGCTTGCACCTTTTTTAGAGTAATACCTTAAAGGTATGATACATGCACCTTTCCAGGTAAAATATACAGTGGAATGGAAAGGTGTATGTTTAATACCCTAATTTCTAAGAATGTGGCTGTGCTGGAACATTGCTGACATGTCACAGAACATACAAGTCGTCATCCACCATTGATTTCGTTATCAAAAGACAGCAAATAAAACTCATGACCTCCGAAAATCTGCTGAAGATGCAAATTTTGTCTGTGACAGAGAAACCCGGACAGTCTGACTAGTTCATAGTGATTTCACATCATATTTCCTCAAGATTTTCCATTTCATTATTGCCCTACTTCCCAGAAATGTTTTTATAATCCCTGCCTCAGATTGAATCACCCTGTTTGGAACAAATGTACGAATCCATGTTGGATTGGTCAGCAAACATAAAGGTTACATACATTATATAGTCAGTGACATCTACAGTATAAGCAGAGCTTACCTATACACTGTGGTAGAGGGCTGTCCCAGGCTCTTCTCTCCCCTCTGAGACATGTCAACACCTCATTACCCTTTAAGGTATATCCAGGGTCACAGCTGTATGACACTGTGCTTCCTGCAAAGTGACCCTTGTCCTCGAGCTTATAGCCAAACTGAGGCATGCCTGGATCCTCACATTTCACCAGATCAAAACCTGAGAGAGAGAAAATAAGAGTGAAATAGAGATTCAGTTATCCTCCTACCTAAAACATGACCTCTGCCATTATGTGGTAAGATTAAAACCTGTTAAAGGAAATGTAAAAAGAACTGAAAAAGATATTATTCACAACAAAATCACTCACAGCAGATCTCACTCATGTGCGAGTCAATATGTGTGCTGCCACTAGTGAGCCCTATATTATTCATGCTGACCTGCAGTTGCTATAGAGAGAGCTTGTAAGAGCTTGCACAGATGTGTGTACTTATGGCAATGAATACAGTTTATATGATGCTACTGTAATAATCGACACAACAGGTGTACATCTGTATCAGTCTGTAGAAGCTTTTTCTTCTTGAATAGAGATGTTTTCAACACTTCCATTCCAGTCAGAAAATCAGTTCAAAGTCCAGAGAAAAATGGAAGGTTGCATAGTAATGCTTTACATTAAGGTTCCCATGACTAATATATTTTTTTAAACAATTTTCTTTAACCTTTAACATTATGACATAACATGACATGTTATAGTCAACAACAGGGTGGTGTGATGCCACCAAAAAGCTGTTTATTTTCTAATAACAGCACTTCTTGAAGTGTTTTATTCCTTCTATACCACAGCAATTTGACAATGCTAACTTTTTAAAAATTATTATGGAATGGCATAGTTTCCTTTATAACCCTTTATAGTTATGTTTAATGTAGTGCAACATGCACAAAACATGTTAGTTCCTGTTATCACTTAAATTATAACAGCTACAAACAGTCATTCTCTTACAAGGCTCCATATTTTCTGTCTGTTGAAGTTAATAATACAAAAAAGGAAGTGGTCTGGGAAATGGTCTGTGGTGCTGATCGGAAGGTCATGGGTTCAAATCCCTTGAGCAAGGCCCTTAACCCTCAACTGCTCAGCTGTACAAATGAGATAAACGTAAGTCGCTCTGGATAAGGGTGTCTGACGAATGCTTTAAATGTAAAAAAAAAAAAAAAAAGAAAAGAAGAGTTTCCTGTGTCAGAAAATGTAAAATTACAGCTGTACCTTGGATTGTTACAAAGCACTGACAATTAAGTGAGTCCATGTGCAAGTTGATACTATATAAATTACAATGTGTTCAAATGAGCACTTCGATATAATCCTGTGATTTGCCTTGGAGACAGAGTTATTATAGAAAATTAATCAACACCTTCTGACCAATCAGATTCAAGCATTCATCAGTGCTGTGGTATAAGAGTATAATACTACACTGATTATAATATATGATTCGAAGTAATTTAACACATGTACTAACTCAGTTTAAACAGATGTCCAAACGGCAACTACACACATCTGCTTAATGAATGAATAATAAAAAGTCCACGACATTAACATACATTAAATTATAGAATGCTTCTAAAAACAACTGAACTAATCCTAACTCTAAACCTAATTCTGGTACTCGCCATTCAGCATCAGTTATGACTTTTATCAATTAACCACCACAAACATATTAATCAATGCAGTAATTCATATACGTCATATTGGTTACTTATAGTTAAAGTTTATGGTTGATGTTTACGTGTTAATTTTAACTAATGCAGTAAATTACATTTCATTTCATATATAACATTTAACATTTCATCATAGTTCATATGATGAAGTGTGTCTGGTGTTGCATAATAATTATTCCGAGCACATCCACTGCCACTCACTGGTGAAGTGCAGCTCGAAACCTTTGCTGGTGTTCTCACTATTACTGATAAACTCCAGCCACATAGTGCTGGATGTGCTGTTCAGCGTCACCTCCATTAGCTCTGTGCCCATGAAGACACCGAGCAAACGAGCATGGTTACTGCTGCCATCATACACCTGGAACACAGATATACAATCAAGAGCAGAGGACAATATGAAAGAAACAAACCAAAAAAAGAAACCTATGGATAATTGCAAAACCTTGATTTTTGCCTTATTTTGTCTTGCTACATTATACACCCATATTTCATTTTGAAATTCTATTGTTTTCTAGATACATTGTAAAATATAATTATAATTTATATTTTCCTTGTTCCATTCAATAAACATGGGGGGTACAAACTTTTGCACTGTGTGTGGGGCTAATATGGACTTATTCAGTTAAAAATTTGAAATGTTTCATGATAAATTGCATCCAAAATCTTTACAGAACCCCAAATCAATGACGCATTCATGTCCACACCCACCCACCCCCCCACACACACACATCCCCTACACACACCCCACACACCATTAGCATGTCATCATCCTCCAGGCGGAAGTCTCGAGCCCGAAGCTGAATGCCTTTGCCAGGCTGGGTCTGGATGGAGTAGATGCACTCGTGATTGTTGCCATAGTAGCCAGGGTAGTTTGGAGACAGGAGGACGCCTTGTTTCCCAGTTACAGAGGAACCGCATTCAGCTGAACACAGGAGAGGTCAAATGATACATGATCCTTGAATGGGACATGATCCAAACTAATACAATACAAACATGCATGCAGAAAATTCATGCTGGAAAAGGAGACTGGAAACCGATAGCATTTGCACGGCTTTATTTGAATATTTAAATTTATAGTCCATAGTGATTTTACATTTTGTTCTTATTACACCAACTGGTACATAATGAAATATTCGGCTTATCTTTTTCCATTAGTGTGGTGAGATAAAGTCTAAAATAATGACTCACATGGGGACAGAATAAGTAATTAAATCAAACTGTCAATTATTTTGACTTTACCTGACCTAGTTTCACAAGTAATATAAACAAATAAACATCAGCATACAGTATTTAGAAATTGTATTTACAAGCCTCTACTAAATGTCAAAATCCTCATATCAACCAATTACTTTCTAGGTTTAACACCAGCAGACATTCTGCAAATTAATAATTATCTAGAATCCGGCTTAAACATATCAATTGTCACAAAGATGTTTTTAGCATTTTAACACCCTGCACTTGCTTAGAATAAACCACTACCTCTGTGAGCATCTGATATGATGTTACTGCTTTGACAGAAGCTACAGGTTTGTGGGTTGGTATGTGTATATAAAGTATCTCACAAAAGTGAGTACACCCCTCACATTTTTGTAAATATTTTATTATATCTTTTCATGGGACAACACTGAAGAAATGACACTTTGCTACAGTGTAAAGTAGTGAGTGTACAGCTTGTATAACAGTGTAAATTTGCGGTCCCCTCAACATAACTCAACACACAGCCATTAATGTCTAAACCACTGGCAACAAAAGTGAGTACACCCCTAAGTGAAAATGTCCAAATTGGACCCAAAGTGTCAATATTTTGTGTGGGCACCATTATTTTCCAGCACTGCCTTAACCCTGCTGGGCATGGAGTTCACCAGAGCTTCACAGGTTGCCACTAAGTCCTCTTCCACTCCTCCATGATGACATCACAGAGCTGGTGGGTGTTAGAGACCTTGTGCTCCTCCACCTTCCATTTGAGGATGCCCCACAGATGCTCAATAGGGTTTAGGTCTGGAGACATGCTTGGCCAGTCCATCACCTTTACCCTCAGCTTCTTTAGCAAGGCAGTGGTCGTCTTGGAGGTGTGTTTGGGGTCGTTATCATGTTGGAATACTGCCCTGCGGCCCAGTTTCCGAAGGGAGGGGATCATGCTCTGCTTCAGTATGTCACAGTACATGTTGGCATTCATGGCTCCCTCAATGAACTGTAGCGCCCCAGTGCCAGCAGCACTCATGCAGCCCCAGACCATGACACTCCCACCACCATGCTTGACTGTAGGCAAGACACACTTGTCTTTGTACTCCTCACCTGGTTGCTGCCACACACGCTTGACACCATCTGAACCAAATAAGTTTATCTTGGTCTCATCAGACAACAGGACATGGTTCCAGTAATCCATGTCCATCCATGTTCATCTATCATTCATTGTATAGCATTCATTGTATATGTACATACTCACATACGTACTACTTACATTGGTCACTGTTATAGTATGTTCACAGCACTTTCTCTCACTACTGTATATGTATTCATAGCACTCTGTATATCTGTTCACTATACATCTGTGTATATATATATATATATATATATATATATATATATATATATATATATATATATATATATATATATATATATATATATATGTAAACACATCTGTATATTTGCCCATACTCCATCTGTATATTTGCCCTCCTGTGTATTAATGCTAATTTATCCTCACCTCTTACACTGCTAATTTATTTATTCCCACCTGTTACATTGCCCTTATCTGTAGATAACAGCTCATTTAACTTATCTGTACATAACTGCTCTTAACTTACATATTACACATACTGTATATATTGCACTTGCTGCTCTTGCACTTCTGATTAGATGCTAAACTGCATTTCGTTACCTTGTATTTATACATGTGTAATGACAATAAAGTTGAACCTAATCTAATCTAATGTCCTTAGTCTGCTTGTCTTCAGCAAACTGTTTGCGGGCTTTCTTGTGCATCATCTTTGAAGAGGCTTCCTTCTGGGATGACAGCCATGCAGACCAATTTGATGCAGTGTGCAGCGTATGGTCTGACCACTGACAGGCTGACCCCCACCCCTTCAACCTCTGCAGCAATGCTGGCAGCACTCATACGTCTATTCTGCAAAGCCAACCTCTGCATATGATGCTGAGCACGTGCACTCAACTTCTTTGGTCGACCATGGCGAGGCCTGTTCTGAGTGGAACCTGTCCTGTTAAACTGCTGTATGATCTTGGCCACCGTGCTGCAGCTCAGTTTCAGGGTGTTGGCAATCTTCTTATAGCCTAGGCCATCTTTATGTACAGCAACAATTCTTTTTTTCAGATCCTCAGAGAGTTCTTTGCCATGAGGTGCCATGTTGAACTTCCAGTGACCAGTATGAGAGAGTGTGAGAGCGATAACACCAAACTTAACACACCTGCTCCCCATTCACACCTGAGACCTTGTAACACTAACGAGTGTTACATTGTAGCAAAGTGTCATTTCTTCAGTGTTGTCCCATGAAAAGATATAATAAAATATTTACAAAAATGTGAGGGGTGTACTCATTTTTGTGAGATACTGTATAACTGCCAATATAATATATAAACAATACATTTCTTTACTCACTAATCTAGTGCTTCTGTTTGAGGGAAAGTGCCTAAAAGCATGCAGTTTAATTAGTGAATAAAGCAAAATAAAAAGCATGTGACCACCTACCAACACACCTTGGGAGAGGGGAACTCCAGACCCGCCGCCGCCCCCCTAAACACACCACCTTCGCTGGCCCCTCCAACCGGTATCCAGGAAAGCAGGAGAAGAAGAGAGCATCACCTACGCCAAACTGCAGCCCCTTACGAGTACTGAAGGGAGGCACGCCAGGGTCCTCACATGGCTCTAGATCGTACTCTGAAGAAATGGAAAAGGACAGGCAGTTCACTCACTCACTCATTTTTAGTTAGTGCTTTATCCAGGTCAGGATCAAGCCTATCCCGGGAACGCTGGTAGTGAGGCAGGAATACACCTTGGATGGGATGCCAGTCCATCTTTGGGTAACAGGCAGTTCAGTTCAGAGAAAAAAAAAAAATTGTTCTGCAATCTTGCTCTACCAGATATTTTTGATACCCAGAAAAGAGACAGAAGTACATCAAGGCTAATTTACTAAAAAGAGCTCTATTGGGCAGATTATGAAAATAAGAGCTACTGAGACCTCAATACCTGAGAAGGTGATGTTGAAGCCCTCGTAAGACACAGAAAAATCAGAGAGGAAGCGGATCTGAGCAGTGTAGTTCCCGAACAGACCGGCACTGAGAGGAGGAGGCAGGATGGAGCCGGTCAGCCTCCAAAGCGGCTGAGAAAAACTACCATTCTCTGTCACCAGGAGATAGTCATGAGGGCTCTCCAGATGAAAGGTGTGGAAGGTGAACTGGACACCTATGGAAAAAATGAAGGCAATAAGACATAAAGGTACTGTCTACCAAGTATCAATTACACCCTTTTAGTGGATAATTTAAAAGATTGACCACAAAGCTGAAAACACATTTACCTTTGCCATGCGAGGTCTCGATCATCCAGGTACAATTGAGGTTGTGGGGGTAGAAGTCTGGAAAGCCAGGCGACAGAATAGTGCCCGAGTTTCCCTGAATAAACCCTCCACAGAGTGCTGGGGAGAACGGGAGTATCATTTAAAATACAGCACCTCTCTCAGCTTTCACAATGCACTAAAACCAAGTTTACAAGACTTGCCCTTCTAAAGGACATAACCATATGGAGGCAAATTATTCCTATCATTACCCAAAGGGAAAATCAATAATGGCCTTAAAGCATTTACGGTGGTATAAGAGCAAAGGCGGTGGAAAGGGTAGCTCCAATCTTTCTAGTATGGAAGCAATGATGCTGCTGGAATAAATGACCTATCTTTAATGTGTCCTTTTCTTATACGTGTAGGTATTTTATATGACTGAAACCAGACTGTACCATCACAGCTGGGAAGGGGACGATTCCACTGGAAGTTGGGCTCGCATTCTAGAGGCTCGGGGTCACTGAGGGTGTATCCTGCGTCACAGCTAAAGGTCACAAGTGCGCCCACATAGAAATCATTGCCATGGCGTTGACCATTGACTGGAATCCCAGGATCAACACAGTGGTCAGACTGCAGCTGCAAGGCTATAGGAGAGATTTCACAAGCAACATTATTGAACGGGTCAAAAGTACAGAAGCCCTAAGTGGCCATGCATTGTTTTTTTTTCTTTCTTGTATTCTCGTGAACTTAACTTTCTCGTGATCTCCACATAACAAACAATTGTTTTCTTCTGATCTCGACTTAATATTCTCGTGCCCTCGACATAAAAAAATAGTTATTTTCTCATGACATCAACATAACAAAAGTTGTTTTCTTGTGATCACGACTTAATTTTTCTGTGTACTCGACGTAACCAACCTGTTTTTATTGTTCTGGAGGCAGCAAAAGCTTAGCGCAGTCCTGCAGCATCATGGACGAACAAATTAGTTTTTACTTTGATCAGATCAGGGACTCACTCAAAGTGAGATAGCTCTATGTCTGTCTGTAATCAGTGGTCATGAGCAAACAACATTTAAGTCGAGATCACAAGAAAATTAAGGCATGATCACTAGAAAACAACTGGTTATGTTGAGATCATGAGAAAATTAAGTCACGAGAAAACAAGAAAGAAAAAAAATAATAATAACGCATGGCCTATAAGGGCTTCCATACAAAAGACACTGCAGATGTCTTCCTGTTAGTGATAAAAAGTCTAATGAATACAATTGTTAGACAATCACATCACAGACACGTTTTGCATTATATATATAAATTGGCTGTCTCTTCCTTTCCAGAGATGGCGTCCTCATATAAACACATAACTCTCCAATGTACACAACTTGTCTGTATAATATGATCAACTCAGCAATTCTCAATAATTGAACTCAAGCTGAGATTTATGGAGCGACAATGACAACAACAATAGGTTAAACCACATGAGTCATACACAATATGCCAGCTTATGATTTGAGCTCCGAACACACTGCAGCATTTGTGAGTATTCATGTATGAAATGTGAGCGTTTAGATTCAGCATTCGCATGTGAGTGCAGGTGTCAGCTTTTTCTGTTCACTAGAATCAGGGTGCTATTATTTCATAATTGTAGCCTTTGATTGAAGACTAACAGTAAAGCATGTAGTGATCATAAAAATAATTAAAGGACTCTGATAACATGATGTTATGTGTTACAATTAAGATATCAAATGTTACCCAAAAAAGGTAAAATAGGGGTAAAATATAAAATGAATATTTTGTGGGAAAATTGACTGAATCATATTTTAACAGATTCAAACTAGTCATACTCAGTATAGTATTATACTCTTTTACTGTATATCACAGTGCTGTTGAATGCTCAATTCTGAAAATGTTTTATAACAGTGTACTGCGAGAAATTGTTAAAGGAACATATTACTGTTACGAAATATACACGGGGGCTGGATGCAAGTGCTGGGGAAAAAGTCACTTTATTAAGGAAGTAACCAAAAGTAACAGAACACAAAAGCAGGGACAAAAAACAAACAAATAATAATCCACAAAAAAGCAAGGCAGTAATCCACAAAATGGCAAGGTAATAATCCACAAAATAACAAGGCAGAAATCCACAGTCCAGGAAACGCGAGGTGAGTGCAAAAGCAAAGCAACGTTCACTTATTCAGTCTAGTCTAATACTCCGCATTTAGGTGGAGAAACAAAAGGGTTTAAATAACATAAACGAAACAAGGGAAAACACAAAACACCTGAAACTAATGATGAAACATAAAGCAGAGAACCAATGAACAAACAGGGGCGGAGACATGACATGAACCAAAAACAAAGAACCAATCAACATACAGGGGTGGAGACATGATGTAAACCAAAAACAACAAAGCACATGGTGAAGAAAACAAAACGAAAGTCTATGAATGGGAGATTGCGCTACTCACTGTCCTCAGCGAGCAGCGCGAGGGAAAAGTCCAACCGAGTTTGTGAATGGGGAAATGTGCTACTCGCTAGCCTCAGCGAGCAGTGCGAGGGAAAAGTCCAACCGAGTTTGTGAATGGGGAAATGCGGAAGTGTGCTACTTGCTAGCCTCAGCAAGTAGCGCGAAGGGGAAGACCCTAACAGACTCTGGATATGACTCTGGGCATGGACTGAGGCATGGACTGAGGCATGAATCTGGGCATGAATCTGGACATAAACTGGGGCATGAATCTAGGCATGACTCTGGGCATGGACTGAGGCATGGACTTGAACTTGGACTGGAATTTAAACAGGGACTAGGACAGTAACCTGGACTGGGGTCTGGAATGGAACATGGACTTGGACAGGGACATGGACAGGGACTAGGGCAGGAACTTGGACCTGGACTAGGACTTGGGCATGGACTTGTACATGGGCTAGGACAAGAACCTGGACATGGACTAGGACTTGGAAATGGACAAGGACTAGGCCAGGAACCTGGACCTGGACTAGGACTTGGACATGGACTTGGACTAGGCCAGGAACCTGGACATGGACTTGGAAAGGAGGTCATCCCATGGATCTCTGACATGAACTTGGCTTGGGAGGAGGTCATCCCGTGGACCTCCAACATGAACTTGGCTTGGGAGGAGGTCATCCCGTGGACCTCCAACATGAACTTGGCTAGGTCACCATGCTGACCCCCAGCAGGAGCAGGGCTGGAGCGGAGGTCGCCACGTTGACCCCCGGTCTGAGCTCCGTTGAGGAGACCTCCGGCTGGGTCTCCGGCTGGAGCTCTGGGCTGGAGGTCGCCAGGTTAACCTCCAGGGGGAGCTCCGCAGAGGAGACCTCTGGCTGGGTCTCCGGCTGGAGCTCTGGGCTGGAGGCCACCAAGTTAACCTCCAGGGGGAGCTCTGCAGAGGAGACCTCTGGCTGGATCTCTGGCTGGAGCTCTGGGTTGACATGCCGCAGAATGGCCTATCCGATGCAGCCCCCAGTTGTGCACTCCTGGGTCAGGGGCTGAGAGGTATAGGCCGCCACATCGGCCAGCTCCCTCTCATAGTGCTCAGTGAACGGCTGGCTGGGCCAATCAGACAGGCGGTCCCTCCCCAAGAAGACCTTGAGGTCGGGCTGGAACTTGGGACTCCCGTACACCTGGATTAGTAGATCCACAAAGCCAGAAACCGTATTTAGCTTTGTGGACCCACTGGCGAGGTGAAGCTCCTCCCACTGGCGAGCGGAGCCAACCAAACGGGATAGGAGGAACCCCAACCACTGTTCCTCGTCGGGCTTGGGGTCCTCCAAACTAAGGAAATAAAGTTGGGCCTGTAAAAGAAAACACTGGGGCCACGTGGAAAAACCATCGTAGGCGTCGGGAGGATAAATAAATGTCCATTGTGGGAAAAAAAATTGAGTCATATGCCGGAACAAAAAAGGTGGCGTGGTAAGCCCTAAATTTCCCCGCTGCATCCATGTTAGGAGTATTCTGTTACGAAATATACATGGGGCTGGATGCCCCAAAAAAGGTAAAATAGGGGTAAAATATAAAATGAATATTTTGTGGGAAAATTGACTGAAACATATTTTAACAGATTCAAACTAGTCATACTCAGTGTAGTATTATACTCTTTTACTGTATATCACAGTGCTGTTGAATGCTCAATTCTGAAAATGTTTTATAACAGTGTACTGCGAGAAAGGGTTAAAGGAACATATTACTGTTACGAAATACACACGGGGGCTGGATGCAAGCGCTGGGGAAAAAGTCACTTTATTAAGGAAGTAACCAAAAGTAACAGAACACAAAAGCAGGGACAAAAAACAAACAAACAATAATCCACAAAAAAGCAAGGCAGTAATCCACAAAATGGCAAGGTAATAATCCACAAAATATCAAGGCAGAAATCCACAAAAAATCAAGGCAATAATCCACAAGATAGCAAGGCAATAATCCAAAAATAGCAAGGCAAGAATCCACAGTCCAGGAAACGTGAGGTGAGTGCAAAAGCAAAGCAAAGCAACGTTCACTAATTCAGTCTAGTCTAGTACTCCGCGTTTAGGCGGAGAAACAAAAGGGTTTAAATAACATACACGAAATAAGGGAAAACACAAAACACCTCAAACTAATGATGAAACATAAAGCAGAGAACCAATGAACAAACAGGGGCGGAGACATGACATGAACCAAAAACAAAGAACCAATCAACATACAGGGGCGGAGACATGATGTAAACCAAAAACAACAAAGCACATGCTGAAGAAAACAAAGCGAAAGTCTATGAATGGGAAATTGCGCTACTTGCTGTCCTCAATGAGCAGCGCGAGGGAAAAGTCCAACAGAGTTTGTGAATGGGGAAATGCGCTACTCGCTAGCCTCAGCGAGCAGCGCGAGGGAAAAGTCCAACCGAGTTTGTGAGTGGGGAAATGCGGAAGTGCGCTACTCGCTAGCCTCAGAGAGCAGCGCGAAGGGGAAGACCCTAACAATTACATGTCATTTATATATAAACGTGATTTCATTTCTAATAATACACTTCATTTAAACAAGTTTCTAATTACTAGACTGAATTATTTAGAGTGAGTGTGATCAATTCACAATGTATTTTATTCCAGTGAGGGTGTTTCAGTTTACAAAAGCAATTGTGTTAATGTAAATTCAATGAGCATTTTTTTTTCAGTGTAGTTTAATGAGTACTTACTTTCATACCGGATCCGGAAGCCGATGTCTGAATGGCTCTTGTCCGTCGAGAAGAGCAGGTACAGGAAGTTGGAGGTGCTAATGAGAAACTGGGGCACTTGGGTACCTTGGTAACTACCAATCAGGGGCGAGGAGGGATAGCGCCCATCACGCACCTCCAATACATCATAGTTAACCTCTGTTCGAAACCTGTAGACATGACAATATGAGATATTAGAAAAATACCAGACGTGATTTTTTTTCAAATTTATAATTTTCTTTGTTTATGTACCTAATATAAATCTACAGCTATATAACTAAAATAAAGCAATATTAAAATTATGAGCTAGTAATGCTCAGACATGGAACCCACTGAGCATGTGTGATTCTGCTGAAGCCCTGCTGTTATCCACATTCACATGCAGGCATAGCAGCTTCAGATCTAAGCCTGAGGATCCTGGTGTCAGATGAATAAATAATCAACAGAGGCACATACGTGCATGTGGATATTCATTTGTGTTCATGAGGGAGCCTAAGGCTGCAATAGTTCTCACTCCGGCATATTGAAAACATGCTTCACTCCACTGGGAGTATACCATTTACAAGGCAAGAGAATTAGTTTGTATGACTATATCAATCTGTTTGCCAGTACACTTGCTTGTGCACTAATCAGTGTAATGAATAAAATGTGCTATTTCAGAGAGAAGTCAGCCAAATGGAGCAGAACGCCATGTTTTATTGATGCTACATAAAATGAAAGAACAACCATTTTTGTTGTATTCATTTTACATGGAGAGCTGTCAATCATGCTAATGGGAGCTTTGAGTAAAATTATTCCACGGCACAGAGGATTTGTGCACAGCTTTTGAAATGCTCTTTTTTTCTGCAGTTGACTGTGGAAGATGTTACTTGCAAAATATGCACTGCATTTTGTAGCATTCATAGAATTACAGTATTTTAAATAATTTAAAATAGTGAAAGTGAAAAAGTGAAAGTGAAAATGACATGTGAAGGCCAATGTATGGTAACCCATACTTGGAATTTGTCCTCTGCATTTAACCCATCCAAGTTACTGCACGCACATTAGGAGTTGTGAGTAGTGAACACACACACTACAAACCGTGAACATCAGCAACTCATCTGAATCTTACTTGTCAAAGATGATCTTGATCGGGTATCCAGGTGGAGCCTCGATGATCCACTCGCAGTTGAGAGCCTCTTTATAGAGCTCAGGCCAGCCAGGGGACAGGATGATGCCGCTGGGCGCTTTCAAATCTCCACCACATGGAGCTACAAAATGGACAAACAAAACCCAAGCTGGTGCTTTGTATGCTTTGTAGAACAACCTTAATTAACCTTCAGCAATTCCAACCCAGTCTCAAAGAAAAAAAAAAACAATTTTATATATATATATATATATATATATATATATATATATATATATATATATATATATATATATATATATATATATAATTTTATTTATTTATTTATTTATTTATAGTTGCAGCATCTTCTATAGCAAAAATTTTTTGCAGCGTCTTCTACGTATACATTGAATATCAATCTTTTGGCACAAGCATATAATGCATAGCACCATATCAGACTTTCACTTAAATCTCAACTCCGTAATTCAGATTCTGCATCAATGCAATCTAAGCACGCTAACCTTTACCACTACACTATTTGCCACTTTTTCAACACGTTGCCTATATGCATAAAGTTTGTCCTTTTCACAACATATGATCACACTCATGAAATAAGCCTAACTTCTCCTCTGATACACCACCCCGTTGTTATTACTTCCCTGTAACAGCACAGCCATAAGTGTTTTATCCCTTACATAAATGGTCCATACTGACAAACTAATTTCAGTTAATTAACCTGATGATTCCACAGGGTGTCTCAAAAGTCTACATACACAGGGGGCTATGAAGGCCAGCACCACATCGATTGTGCCTTCGTCAGTGGATGTTCGGGGACGTGAACTTCTTGGTTGGTCCGCAACACTTCCAGACTTTTTTAACCTGTTAAGACGTTTGGCAGCAGTGTTGTGTGTAATGTGCTTACCATGTTTTCTGTTAAAATCCATCGCAACCTTGTGATAGCTTCCTGATCCAGCCATGAGAATGATTTGTATGAAATATTTTGGAAGACATTTTGCTAAAAAGTGTTAATTTCCCCTTTGTACGGAGACTTTTGCGACACCCTGTAGTTTCACAGGGAAACATCTCTCTCTCAAAGAACAGAGAAGCAATGGCATTCTAAAAGCAGTAGTGATGTCAGTCCACTGACATTATGACTGCAGAAAAGAGTTATGTTGCTATATAACAGAAAATCTGCATCTTATAAAGACAGTATGAGACTGGAAAGGATCGGCTCTTGGTGTCTTTCAGGTGGATAATTTCATGAGATCACACTGAAGGGCATCTATGACACTGCACCATTCCTGGCCTCAAATAATTTACACTTGCCACAGTGGTGGATTTCATTTGATGAGGAGAAATGTATTTTACTATCTACACATTTTTCTTCACATAAAACAAAAGCATGCAAACAACCCATGGCAGAGTGTATAAAATATGACAAACATACTCAACAACTCACTATCCCCCCCTACCTCTGCAGCAGACGGAGCTTCTTAAATAAAAGTTAAGCAATTTCAGAGGTGGATTTACACAGCGTATATCTCATCCTCATATGCACATCTGGAAGACATCCCCCCCCAGATATTCCTGGTGAGCTGACATTGCGGTAGCAAGTCCGAATGTTGTTTATGTGTGTGAGCATCTTACTGTAATTTATGTGAAAATATGCCTCATAAGAGATTTTTAATAGAGATATTTATTGGGTGTACTAGGGTGTATCAGGACTCCTTTTTAATATCAGGATAAAAAATATAATATTTAGACAAATTATTAGTGAATTACAAAGAGGAAGAAAATGTATCGCCAATACACAAAATTAAAAATAATCACCAGTGGTCAGTATGGGATTTATAATTTATGTCTCAGTTATATAAAATTGCATTTTAGCTTATAGAGGTTGAAATATATTCAGATTTTTTTAGATTCTAAAATAACTTTTTCATAACAATGACTTGAATAATGCTTATGAAAGGCAAAAATTATAGCTTAACAGTTCATACAGTGCTTATTAACCATTTATTTCCATGTAATATTGAGTCTATTACATAGGCAAAGGCTGACAGACTACTCCTGTTTAATCCATTTAGAGCACTGACCTTCACAGCGTGGCACAGCATTGTCCCACACCACGTTGCCATCTTTGAGGATGCAGGATATGGTCTGGGAGCCATGGGTCTTCACAAAACCCTCCTCACACAGGAATGAGATAGAACTACCCAGCTGCAAATTCTCACCGAAGCGCTTCCCATTGACCGGCACTCCCGGATCGGGGCACTCATTGTGCCGAAACGCTGAGAAAGAGACAGAAGGTCAAACAGGTCAAAGAAAACATCAGAAGAATAGTAAAAAGACATACGTGTGACAAACGCTTTATGGACACAACCTATAACTATAAGTAGTGCTGTAGACTGTGGGCAGCTCATGCAGATTTGGCAGAATGACCAACTGCCTGTCTTTGCACAATGTAATTTTGCTTGATAAACTGATGCATGAGTAAATAGTGCCATCAGCCCCTTCAGCTGAAAACATCATTATGACATGGATTGTATTCCAAAGTCATGAATAAAGGTGACAGAATCGTCTTGTGGCCATTTGTATATAAGAAGGGCTGTGATTTCATGCTCACAGTGCAAAGATGTCTGGATATATTATTCTACTCAGAATTAGGCAGCCTGGGAAAACCTGTGACATGGTCAGATTTTCTATTACATATAGTTCTGAAAATTCCTGAACAGAAATCTCTTTTGCATGTATCTCAACCAGAAGTAAAATTATAGCATTTCAGTTATCTTTAAAAGTGAAAAGGGTGAAAATGGAGCTTTAAAGAATTCATTCCAGCTGCACTGAACGAAGCTCCACCTACCTCTATCTAATCTTTCTAACCGAATTTTACAGAAAACATTACTGTCAAATTTTAAAGAATGATTAAATTGGGAAATGAGTTCTCACTTTGATTATCAGCATCATCCACATCAGTCTCTGTCTCATAACCTGAGTTAAAAGTCGCTCGCAGCATTTAAACACGAGCCTCATCATCTAGATTGATCTCTGTTCATGCTAAAGTCAGCGAGGAAATAATCGCTGATTAATCCATTCAGTTCTGTTGGATTCATTTCTTGTTATTGTCTTTTGATTAAATTATTTAAACGTTTTACACGTGGTCCCCTCTCATCTGTAAAGTGTGTGTAAGCGCTCTTCTCTGTTTTGATCGTGATGTTATGGTGCAGGAGCATTTTGACAGCTGGTATGTAATCACAATCTGAATTGATTAGGTTTAGGTCCATTTCACTATGGTATGATATGTAACTATCCAATACACTTGATCAAATCATGAGAAAATCACACTTAGCTAGTAAAGTTTTAGACATCTTTAGGCAGACTGACAGTTTTTACTGATGTGTTTGATAAACTGGCTCCTTACCCATTATTAGTATTGCTGCTACTGTATTTATACATTTATCAAATTTAATTTCTTGTGATTATTATACACTTTACCTGGCTGCTACTGCAATAACAGCTATGTCCATATTTGGTATAAGCTTATTTGCTGAAGTCATAGCATGTTATGTTTACATTCACAGCATTTTTAATTATATTGTTACTCTTTGTACCTATCTTTTGCACTCCCTGTTATATCGGACACTAAAATGGTGCACTGGTCGGCGCTACACTTTCACTTATTGTGCCTATTGTCCTGTTTTAGTAGTTACTGTACTGTCTTGTGTTGTTTGCATATGTTTGCATGTGCGCTTTATGTAAAAATGTGCAGTCTTATTTAGTTCAGTGCCATCTCATGTAGTTAGGGTGTTGTTTTATGTAGCACCATGGTCCTGGAGGAATGTTGTTTCATTTCACTGTGTACTGTACCAGCTGTATATGGTTGAAATGACAATAAAAGCCACTTGACTTGACTTGACTTAACATGATGTTTGCAGGCAGACAGTCAAGGTTAGAAAGTAATCTAAATAAAAACATTTCTACATTGTTTTGGTAAAATCTGTATACTGTATGTTACTGAAATACTGTATATTCATCACCTGTATGTTTTAAGGTACTTTCACATATGCATCATTTAGTCCAATTCAACCATGAATCAACCCAACTGAACTTTGGACCAAAAGGAAAAAACAAAAACAAAGAACAACAAAAATTGCACAAAATGTTTTACTCTTATATACGGTATATATTGTTATTTAATTACTAATTTTACACTCACTTAGTGTTTTCATGCTTGCTTGATTTGCTAAAAGGGTTGTTTACCTTTTCCCCCATATTTTAGACCAATAATTACAACATGTACAAGAATGTTTTAGCCCAGCCCATGTGAGAAAGCATATTTAGATCTGTTAATGGTGTTACAAAAATAATTTGTTGGCAATTTTTCCCCACTGGGAAACTGTGTCAAATTCTAATTTTAGCTTATGGTATAAATACTGTATGTATGGCTTTAACACCAAATTCTAGTTTTGAATACTAACATAATTATTATTTAAAATTAGGTTACATACATTTTCACACGTTCAGTATTGGCATAAATACAATGGCAACATTGTGTGTGTGTGTGTGTGTGTGTGTGTGCGTGTGTGTGTGTGTGTGTGTGTGCATGTGTGTGTGAGAGAGAGAGAGAGAGAGAGAGAGAGAGAGAGAGAGAGAGAGAGAGCTGTCTTACTGTCTTAACGAGGACACAATTGATTCTAATTGTGAAATATTAATCCAGCTCACATTTTCTGAAGAAAAAAACACCTCAATTGAGCTGTCACTGAAGAGACTGTCAGTCTGAAGGAAAGGAGTGAGAATTAAAACTAAGAAATATGCTAAAGAAGTTAAAATAAGCTAATTGATCTGAGATTGAGAATCTGTGGCACTGTTTAAAACTTGCAGTCAATGAACAACATCCAAACTACTTGAAGAACCTGGTGTAAATCTGCCAGGAAGAATGGGTGAAAATAATTCCCAACTTATTCCAACAGACCTAAAGTTGTTATTGTAGCAAAATGTAATTGTACCATGTACTAGTCTGAAGGGGTTGAATACTTATGCAAGCAGTGTTTTTGTTTATTTATTTATTATCTTTTGATCTCTCTCTCTCTCTCTCTCAACCTGTCCGACTGTCTTTACTTCACAAGTTAGAAATGTGGTGGAACCTCAGTCTGATTTGCAGCACCCAAACAGGCTGCACATCTCATCCATCACTATCACTCACATTTATTAAACTGCCAGCTAGCCTTCCAGAAGAGTTTGCCATCCTCTTAATTAGCATGAGTGATGGGCGCCTCCCATTTCTTCACAAAACAGGGGCCACAAGAGGAGGCATGTAATGCTGAATCACCTTTCTACATCTTTAATTCACCAACTTTGCTTAATTTCATTATATACAGCATCTACTTGGAACCACAAGTAGTTTATTAGACACACACATCTGCTACTTAATAATCTGCAAATTCAGTTTATATCAATTATTAATCAAAACAATAAACCTACATCTAAAACACCTACAACACCTGCTACTAAGAATGTAATCAGGACAGTGATGGTGAAGAAATATCCAGACAGATGATTAAGTGCAGATACAAGTTACAATGGAAAGTAGTAAAACTGCAATAATGCTTCTTTGGGAAGTCAGACAAATTCAGGGCAAGGCAGTCTCTTGATCTGAAAATAACAACAATGAAAAAAAAAAATGCTCAAATGTTCAAACGTTTCCCAGTTACTGCAGTGCAAATGCAAATGCACACTAACTGAATTGTATTAAGGGCAGGATTTCGAGAATGCTGTTCATTGTGCAGGGCTAAAAAGCTGAAAACAAAAGCACAAGTAAGAATTACATTCTCCAACAAAAGAATAGCGTGACAGAGGGACAGAACGAGTCACCAGTTTTCAGCATACAAAAAACTCACATGACCAACTACAATGAAGACGTAATTTCAGTTCATCTTAGCCTCCATTATGCTAGTTATCCAAAAAGTTATTTTTAACCTACAATCTAACTAGAGTGGGGTGATTCCAGAATTGGGTTTCCATTTGTAACCTGCAAATTTGACAAAAATAACTTTAATAAATGCTTTTCAAATCAAATTAATACAGTCGATCTACAACATGTTTTTGTCCACTATAACTACAGTTGTGTTAACAGGAAGTTGCATCATCTGAATTTCCTGAATATCATGAGAAGAAAAAGGTCTCTCATTCTTTTTTCTTTTCTTTTCTTCTCCTTTTTTTTTTTTACATAGTCACTTTGAAAATGTGGTCAATGGTCCTCATGGTCAATGGCAGTCAACTACATTTTAAAAACACAACCCTGTTAATTTCAACCCTGTTACTCAATGAAGAGCAAAATGTAACCACTGCTAGCAAAGAAACCTTGTTATACTGCTGCCTGAGATGGGTTATCAGTTTTTCTTTTGTTTGTTTTTTGTTTAAATGCATCTTATCTTTTCTTTAATATTTAGAAATGAATTTTTAAAAAAAGGTTGCACAGGCTAAATGGCACCCCCGTTGTGAAAGCACCCCAAAAAAAGACAAGAGAAACAGTAGCATGAGCCAGGACTTACTGGTAAAGGTGATGTTGAAGCCACGATCAGTATACGTGTGATCAGTGAGAAACTCCAGCCGTGCTACATGTCCACTTGTGGTGATGGGCGATGGCAGAACGTCTCCAGAAAAGCTGCCCAAAATGGGTGACTCAGCCTTTCCCCCGTCTTTGATGGACAGAAAGTCAAACTGCTTTTCCATGCTCAGGTCATTGAAGGCCAGGTTGATCCTGCTCTCAGGCTTAGCGATGATCAGCCACACGCAGTGCATGTTGTTCCCATACTCCTGAGGGTAGTTCGGTGAGAGCAGAACTCCAGATGGTGTAGTGAAGTTGAAGAAGCAGGAGACTGAGAAATGAGAAAAAGGGTTCACAAACTTTCAAGCACCACTGTAGATATAATAACACCAAATGGCAAACATGCTTTGACTAAACAAAGGTAACAAATATAAACATCTAACCAGCTTAGCTATTGTTAGCTAACTAGCATTACCCAATAGCTAACTTAGCTAACACTAGTTGGCTGACATTAACCTCTACCTAACTAAGCTATGTGGCAACTACTGTCTAAGGCATCTGTTAGCTAATTATAACTGCTAGCTAATAGCATAGTAATAGCTAGTAGCATAATGTACTAATATATGCTAAACAACTAACATACCTAACATAGCTCTATGATAACTACGAGCTAAAATATACAATGCCCTCCACTAATATTGGCGCCCTTGGTAAATATGAGCAAAGAAGGCTATGAAAAACTGCCTTTATTGTTTAACCTTTTGATCTTTTTTGATATCAAACAATTGTAAACTCAACACAGGTTTATAAAAAAAAAAAATCTTTGTTAAATATAAGCGTGCAACAATTATTGGCACCCCTATGAATTCATATGAGAAAAATATATTTGAAGTATATTCCCATTGATATTTTATATTTTTTAGTCCACCTGGGTGACTAGGAACAGGAAATTGTTCAACCATGACTTCCTGTTTCACAGGGATATAAATATGAGGTAACACATAGGCCAAATACAGCTGTGATATGCGGCAAAAAGGTTGCTGAGCTTCACAAAATGAGAAGTGGCTATGAGAAAATAGCACAAGCATTGAAAATGCCCATTTTCACCATCAGGGCAATAATTAAGAAGTTCCAGTTAACTGGAAATGTTATGAATCAACCTGGAATTGGATGTGTGTCTGTATTGTCTCATTTCCCTGTGAAGAGGATGGTTTGAGTGGCCAAAAAATCTCCAAGGATCACAGCTGGAGAATTGCAGAAGTTAGCTGCATCTTGGGGTCAGAAAGTCTCCAAAATTACAATCCGAAGTCCCCTACATCACCACAAGTTGTTGTTGAAGGGTTTCATGAAAAAAGCCTCTACTCTCATCCAAAAACAAACTCAAGCGTCTTCAGTTTGCCAGACACTACTCGAACTTCAAATGGGATCGGGTTCTATGGTCAGATGAAACCAAAATAGAGCTTTTTGGCAATAAACACCACAGGTGGTTTTGGTGCACACAGAGAAGGAGCCATATGGAAAAGTGCCTCATACCCACAGTTAAATATGGTGGTGGCTCTTTAATGTTTTGGGGCTGTTTTTCTGCCAGAGGACCTGGACATTTTGTTAGGATACATGGCATCATGGCTTCTATCAAAAAACCTGACTGCCTCTGCCAGAAAGCTTAAAATGGGCCATGGTTGGATCTTCCACCAGGACAATGATCCAAAACATACATCAAAATCAACACATAAATGGTTTCAAGGTCCTGCCATGGCCATCCCAGTCCCCTGACTTGAAATCCATAGAAAACCTGTGGGGTGAACTGTGAGTCCACAATAAAGACATTTTTTCACATCCTTCTTTGCTCATATTTACCAAGGGTGCCAATATTAGGGCACTGTACGTACTCTTGCACTTCCAGAGGCACTTTTAAGGACAGATGCTACTTTCTAGGTCTTTATCTCTTCCTCCATTACTCTCAGATATGTCTAAAAATATCCTCGTTATGAATGTGGATGTGTGTATGCAGGTCTCATCATCACTATGTACCAAATGTACTGTAATAGTTCTTTAATGAATTCTGCCTTTCCCTCTGCTTTTCCCTTAACTTTCCACCTGTCCTAGAACATCAGGACTCATTTACATGACCTAATTGCTGATGCTGCAATTACTAACATTATTCATTTGACTCTAAGGACCAAATATAGTGCAGTGGATGAATATTTCAATTAAATTTGAATGTGTAACATGGATTAAATGTGAGTTTGTTCAAAAGTCACTGACTGAAGGTGAAATCTTTTCAGATGTTTAAGTGCAGAGACATTTATTGACATTTGCATAGTAACTCATGACACTCAGTAGGCTAATCGAACAGATGTAAATGATTTGTGATGAAGTGGTAATTGAATGCATTAGGCTGCTTTTACACTAGAGACTTTTATATAGAAAAAGTGCTGGCCAGAACACCCTTAAGATGAAAAAAGCAGCTCATGGGCTGGGCACAGTGTAACCACAGCAATGCTGTTAGCTAGTTAGCTAGATTTATTCGCAACAAAGATTGGATTGATTTCCCAAAATGTAGCTTAACTTTGGCAAGGAGAAGTCTTTCTGTTCTGCATTGAAAGATCCAAACTCTTAAAAATAATTATTTTCCTCTGTCTAACAAAACCACAGTATGTTCACTATGTTTGTTTTCCTCTCTTGCCGGCCCAAGCCCTGACCTTATTGGTTGGGTGATAAAAAGTGCTTGATATCATGCTGTGCTTTCTCTAAAGGGTTTACAACCATCCATCCATTTTCCATACTGCTTATCATACACAGGGTTGAAGGGAAGCCTGGAGCTTATCCCAGGGACCTTGGGGCACAAGGCAGGGGACACCCTGGACGGGGTGCCAACCCATTACAGGGCACAATCACACACAACCATTCACACACTATGGACAATTTGGAAATGTCAATCAGCATACAGTGCATGTCTTTGGACTGGGGGAGGAAACCAGAGTATCCGGAGGGAGCCCCCAAAGCACAGGGAGAACATGCAAACTCTGTGCACCCAGAACGGAGGAGAGACGTGGGAGGGATTCGTGGTACGACCCCAGAAGTTTAGATGTAAAATAAAGCTCAAAATGAAGGAGAAATAGCACTTACACACACAGCTGGGTTTCTTGGCTGACCACTGGTTGTTCTTTTGACAGGTGATATTCTTTTTCCCCACCAGCTCAAAGGCAGGTAGGCATTCAAAATACAGTCTGTCCCCATGCCTGAAGCCTGTTCCTTCTCGCTTGCCATAGGCTGGAATGCCAGGGTCTCCACATCCTCCCTGGTCGATTTCTAATATAGAAAGCAAAGAAACAAGTTGGAAATTGTATTTATGAAGCAGAGAAGCTCCCATCATAAAGCTGCAAATATAAAAAAGTCAATAAAACACAATCCGAGCAATTGGCTCTAAGAGAAGGAAAGCATTCTTATAGCATCTGAACTTGAGTAAAGAGGAGACTGAACTGTGCTTTGATAGAGACTACCCTTATAGTATGATCCATTCTCACCTAAGAGGAAGTCAAGTGGAAATGATAACTTCTATAATGCCAGAGCAGTGAGCTGGGAGGTGACAGACAGAGCATGAGTAAGGGAAAGAGGTGAGGAGAGGGAAATTATAAGCAGACAGTCATGTCAAAACCTTTTTTGTGTACTCTGATTTTGCCTCCATACCGCTGCACTTGAGAGAGTTTTGAGGGGAAAAAAATTACAAAATAGATGCAAGCAATATGTCTAGACTGGACAAGTAGCTCATTTTTTGCTGGTGCTGCATGTGAGGTTTATGAGTTCCTGTGCAGGATATGCAGGATCTCTAAGAATTTAACCTAAACTTGCTCTTGATGCTATGCGAATAGAAGGACTGGTTTGTTTGGACAGAGCAGCATGTAATGATGTCCTGACTGCATCCTCATAAAGAATGTCTCAGCATGCACCTAATTTAGAAAGTCGAGGAAGTGGACGTGATCTATTCTAAGCCATTCTGTCAACATGTACAGCGAGTGCAATCTACATTTATGCAACCGTCATTTGTGGAGGCATCCTGAAAGTCAAAAAAACACTTTCCAAAGTGTTGAGTTTTCTCTCTCTCTCTCTCTCTCTCTCTCTCTCTTTCCCTCTTGTTTCACTCACACCAAGGGCATGTCACATGCATGCAAACTGGCCATGTTGTTATTGTTGTCTCTGACTGGCCCACACGCCTAATGAATTCCTTTTTCTCTCTCTCTTCTCCTCATCCTTCTACCTGTCTTGGCATGCCAGGCCTCATTTGTGAGCAGAAGGCAACAGCAAAATGGAGGGAAGGCACTGAGAAATTAAAGACAGGAGAGAAATGTGTGAGAGAATTTTGTCTCTATGGGGAAAAGAAATCAGAATAACACAATACTGAAAAATGTGTGCCAGGGGCTTCAATGGGAATATTACGAAAGATGGTGAATATGGATGTTCTTATTCATCACGGACTAACCCCCACCACCCCCCAGAGAGATTAGTATGAGTTCAATAGAATCTCTTCACTCTTCTCAGTCCTGCTTATAAGTGCACAGGAAAAGTGTAGGGCAGAGTAATATGGGAGGGAAACACCTCATGACATAACATGCTGAGGCACCATATTAGATATGGAAAGGTGTTTAGACTAAGCACTTGTGCTTAACACTAAGCTCACTGACTTGTCTGCTTTGTCTACTATAGGTGTAGAAGCCAAAATCCTTACTCAGTTATAATATGGATACTTTAAGAAAATAATGACTCAGGTACAAGTGAAACAAGTCACCAAAATAAGTACAAGTACCAGTAAGAAACAGAATATGAACAAATTTATTTGTAAATCGTTTACAAGGAGCATTTATACAAGAAATTGTTATTCATGGTATTCATGAAAATCCAGTTAGTTCAAAAAATGTTTCCTATGAGAAATCTTGAGTTTGTATAAATTTCCATATAAGGAGACTCACTAATGTAAACCCTGACTGATAGGCTTCAAATTGTTACTTCATTTTTATATACAGATTACGTTGTCAAGTTTAAATAGCTTATTTGTTTAAGTGGCACACAGAAATGTAATTAAAAGTTCATATTAAATTTCATATTTCATATTTCATATCGAACATTTCATATTAATGACTTGAAAGAAAATCACTTTGAAATTGGTAATTATTATTCAAATGCATCACAATGAACCGTCTCTTAGAGGATCTGAAAGCTGCTCAAAGGATGTGAAAGAGGTTGGAGATAATTATAAATCCAAAGGGGCCATGCCATCTGATATTTACATCTAAACAACTTAGAATATGGCACCTTTGGTGGCAGACCACTCAACTTTTAGGTGAGCAAAAGTATTGGAACATAAAGTGAATTAAAAGTAAATAGTGGTAGTGGTAGCATATCCATTGCTTGCAATAACTGCATCACCCTGGTGATGCACTGATATCACCAAACTGTTGCATTATTCTTTTGTGATGCTTTTCTAGGCTTTTACCACAGCCTCTTTCAGTTGTTGTTTGTTGCAGGGGGTTTCTCCCTTCAGTCTCCTCTTCAGGAGGTGAAATGCATGCTCAACTGGGTTATGGTCTGGTGAGTGACTTGGCCAGTCTAAAACCTTCCACTTTTTCCCCTGCTGAAGTCCTTTGTTGTGTTGGCAGTGCTTTTTGGGTCCTCCCTATTAGATTGGATGAATTTCTCAGTAAATTGACAGACAGAATGTTTCTGTAGACTTCTGAATTCATTCTGCTGCCATCATGAGTTACATCATCCATAAAGATTAGTGAGCCCTCTGGTCTTCATGTTGGTATGTCCTTTTTAACAACAAATGCAGACTTCACAGACGAAACCCAGGTTTCAGCAATGTGGGTGTGTGTGACACGATGCCACCTAAATCTCTGTATCTCTGCACTAATAACATGGGCTGCAGTAATGGAAACTCATATACATGGTCACATCAAGCGGGCAATACAGAAGGCCTGTGACAGTTCTAGACAATCTCTCTCTCTCTCTCTCTCTCTCTCTCTCTCTCTCTCTCTCTCGCTCTCTGTCATCATGGTGTGTGTTCACATCCTGCATGTCAGAGCTGCTGCAGATGTCCTCTGTCTGGTACAAAATGCTGTCTCTCTCACCAGGAGCTGACATGTGCACTTTCATAAGGCCTTTCTTATTTACCCATTTCAATTTTCCACTGATTTATTTTCCTGTCACTTTCCCCCCTTTTTTTCTTTTGCAAATCCAGATGGAAGTCACTGACTTCCTAGTGAAGGATTACTAATAATGCAGGAAGGCAAGGGTTCAAATAAATTCACCCTGCCTTGCAAAATGTGGAAATGCTTTCCTAAATGCAACTGCAGTCACCAGTCAAGTTCATACTTTATGTATATGCTCATAGATGTTTTTGGCACGGAGTATGCATGTCATACACAATCATGTGATGAATATATTAATGTAAACACTGTGGCAATTTGAAAATCTGTACGATCTAATGCTTTAGCATCAAGAAAACGATTACGATACAGATTAATAAGGCAAATACATTGATATACAAGCTCTAGCCATAAACATTAAGCACACTGAATTTGCTTTGCACACTGAAATTCAGAAGCCCTGTCATGCATGCCAAATTAGTGCTTGTGCCCCCTTTGGGGCTCTGCAGTTAGAATATCTTGGGAAGATGGGATAAAAAATAACGGAAGAGGGAGGGATAAGAAGCTCAACATCTCAAATGCCTGAAGTGGTGGTAAAGGAGATGCCTGTGGCACGCGTCTCTTTGTGCTTGCCTTAATAGAAGATCAGATCATAAATGCGCCAGTGGCAGTAATGTGGCATTTGCTGTCTCTTTAATGCCCTGCAGTGATTCTCAGAAATCCCTTGTTCTTAATGTCAAATATAATTTCTTATAATTTTGAATATATGCAGAAACCTCTCATCATGAACTTTTATTTCCAAGAGAGTGAGTGAGTTAGAGACAGAGAGGGTGCTAGAGAGAGCACCTGCATTTGAGCACTATGCATGCAACCATTATGTTAAAACTATGGAAATAAGAAATCAAATAATTTGGGGGAAACATTTCCTAAGGAAGGAGATAGAAAAATTAAAAGAAATTCTTCAACTTCAGCTTCATTAAGTATGGCTCATTGTTTTAATTATGCTGGGGGTGTATACTCTGCTCTACTTTCCTGTTATTTTGCAGATTAAAAAAAAGAGTAAAGTGCCTATTCCCATTAGATACAACTGTTACAATAAACAAACAAACAAATAAGAACAAGGGTGTTCATAGACTCTCAATGTACAAATAAGAAATTATTAACATGCCATCTCGTTTTCAAGACATGAGGAACTTTCCAAAGAACCTGGCATCCAGACATGACCCCTTCAAGTCTGAAGAGAGAAACATTATGCTGAGGAAATATGAAAAATTTTGTGAGGGAGATAAAAAAAGATCATGCCGTGCTGTCATGCTAGACAAATGCACACAGATTTTGGCAAGCAGCATCATTACAGAGGCAGAGTGAACTGAGGGGAGAGGCTTCTACAGATGCAGAGGGGTGTGAAAGCCCCTCAGAAAGAGATAGTGTGCATTATTAAACAAGAGCTTCTCTTTCCTCTCATCTAGAGATGAAGAAATATTTAATAAGAGGTAGGCTGAAGAAGAAGAACAAAGCTTTAGAAATACTAGTAGGAGTTATGATGACAATTGTGGTGGCTTTTTAAGCAAGATGAAAGGTTATAGTTTCAGCACAATTAAAGGAAATCACAATGTAGAAGGGGAAAATGAACAGAAATGGTGGAATGAAAACATCTTTGAAAAGATCATGACCTTTTTAGGTCAACTGTCCTGGTTGCAGTGTCTTTACCCGGTCACTGAATGTTGGTCAACGGGCTCCTCTAGGCAGTCACAGTCTGCCAAAATCTCACCATTATTTAATAATGGATTTAAAGGTGCTGCACAGCATGTTCAATGTTTAGGATATTCTTTAAAACCAACTCCAGACTGATAATTTTCATAAACTTTGTCCTGGACTTTTGTTTCTTTTGTAGCTTCATGATGGGGTTTGTTTAGAGATGTCCTCTAATAAACTCTCAGGCTGGGTAGTGGTAGCTCAATGGTTAAGGCATTAGACTACTGATCGGAAGGTCATGAGGTCAAATGCCAAGCCGCCACTGTTGGGCCCTTGAGCAAGGCCCTTAACCCTCAATTGCTCAGATGTATAAATGAAATAAATGTAAATTGCTCTGGATAAGGGTGTCTGCCAAATGCTGTAAATGTAAATATTTATATTCAGCTCATGTGACACTTTAATTGCATACATTAAATAATTATGTGGCTTTTGATGGTGACAGGTTGGAAATAAATATTTATGTGAGGTGCTGTATATACTATATCATTAAATGTAGTTTTGAGAATGGATTACACATATTTTACATAAGCTTGTAACATGCACTCTTTCACACAAGTAATCAAACACAATCCTGGTGTACACAAAAATACCATTTTCTAAATCGTGTCCATTGACATGGCCACTACACTAAATGGAAACAGAGTAGACAGAGTACCAGAAATGAATGACTACCAGTTTTAATTGAAATGCTGGAGAACTGTAATTTTGTCTACTCGTGGAAACTAGATGGTTGAGGACTTTGCAGATACAGATAACGGCTTTCTCTCGCAGTCAAATCAGAACCAATGCATTATGTTTATTTCTCCCATAAGAAGTCCACCAGTTCATGCCATTGAACAACTGGACCATAATATTATGATTTTTTTTGTCTATGTATTTTGATCTGACTTACCCTCATAAGACACCTTGAATCCCAAGGACCCACTGGTATCATCTGTTTTGAAGTTAAGCCACATCTGATGACTGGTGCTCACCACCAGGTCTGGAGTGTTGGTTCCTGACAGCCTGGAAATAGAAACAAGATTTAGAAAACATGCCTAATTTGGTAAGTTTAGTGCACAGTCTGATCCTAATGTACTCTACACCAAAAGCTCTGGATGATTATGGAGTTTCTCTGGATCTGGGATTATGGGGCTCACTAATTGAGCACATTAGGCCATTTGAGGTTTTGAGCACCCAGAAAGAGCAAGAGAGCAAGAGAAAGAGAGAGAGAGTACCCAGGGATGCCATAATGCTCAGCTACTGCATGAGCACTCTCAAGGCTCTGGCATATAGCGCACATAAAACAGCATCAATAAAACTTTATGTACACCATAAATTCCAGCACAATTAATAACAACACTCTGAGAAACATTCCAGAGCATCTGGTAAGGCAAACTGCATTACGGGCATCAATATGCAGCAAGCCTTTTTTTTTCTGGAGGCGTGATCTTCTTGTAACATTGAGAGCCAAAGTGATTGGCACTTGAGTGTGGGGTATTTCTCCCATCCGCTATTACTCAGAAGGCTGATGAAACAAGGAGAAACAGAGTGAGAGGAGGAGGAGGAGGAGGAGGAATAGAGAATGTGAGGGTTAAAAGAGGAGAACATCAAGGAGAGAAAGAGAAAAGAGAAAAGAAAGCAATAGCGAGTATCAAGTACAAACGTGCCAGAGACAAAAGTACTCACACATGAAATATGGTCCTTTGGTCCCCAATTACAGCTCCATCGCCCACAGTTAGAGTGTCATAGCCACGCTCCAGGTCAAAGTCCTCAAAGGTCAACTTTATTACCTGCACACAAGCCCATCAGCTTAATTACTGCACATATCAGCAGCTGGTCTATAACACATCCACTATCAATTTGTTCATTCACACATTCACCTACCAAGTTCACCAGCAGTCCAGTTTCACATTATCAAAATCCTATTGGACCTGAACTATTTTTTCTCTACTTTTTTCTGTTTCAATACTACTGCAGCTGAGTTTGTGCTCAGAACAAAATTATGAAACGATTTGGGATCACCGAAGGTAAAGTTGATGACATTTACAGAAATGTCATACCAAGTATGTCATAGCAGCCCCAAGTTGTGGTTTATCATACCATACCAGGTGTGAAGCAAAGTGTATGAGGTGAGTGATACAAAAAACCTGAGCGAGGTCAACTTCATGCAAATGAAAAGTGATATAATGTGGCAAAGTTGAGCAAAACACCCACAAGTCCCCAACAGAGAATGATTTGAGTGGCACAAAGTGAAAAATCACTTCCAATTTTTTTGTGTGTGTGTTAAGGAACAAAAATGAGTTTTAGCAAACCATCTGTTGAAGAATGATGAGTGGATGTTGTTAGAACCAACTGGTACCGACATTAAAATGGTAAAAATTATTAATTAAGTATAGATGTTTTGTTTTCTGTCTGATTGTACAGTTTGGGATATATTGAGAGTTGGCAACTTAAGTTAAAAAATTACATCAATATTTTCTTGGGTTATGCAGCTGCTTAAATTGATTTTCTAGGATCTCCTTTCAGATTATGCAAATCACTTGGGTGTGTTTTTGTCTTGGCCAATTCCCACCCACCAGCCAAGCTCTCCCCTGTCATACTCAGCTACCAACACAGGATGGAGAAAGCTAACACGTGCGTCCTCCAAGATGAGCTGTCCAGCAGACTGCTCATGCTGTGCCACAGGGTGGTGTACCGTAACTTGGAGGAAAGTGCTATCCTGTTCTCCTGGACTCTCAGCCATGGATGGCTGAATCGTCAGGAACTCACATGGAACTCGCAATCTCAAGATGAAAAGGTGAACACTTCTATTGCATCACTCAGGTGCCCAGGTTGCCAAATTTATATTGGGTAGAAACATCAAGAAAGAATCTGGGGAAAAGACTGGGTTGCTCAATAGTGTCTACCACCACCTTTAAACCAAAAACTTGCTTTTAACACTGAAAAATTTTGAAGGACAGAACATGTGGCATATAAATGAAAAGATAGCAAGCACTCAAATCCAACTGTTTTATGCAAACTTTGGCATGCATGCACAAATCCTTCACAACTGTCCAGGTAGTGCTTAATTCTGAGGTCTGAATACTGATGTGTACAATTTCAGTATTAACTCCTCCCTACATGTATTGAACTCAACTCTGAACATGGCCCATATTTTATAAACATGGCTGTGCATAGGACAAACACCACAAAATGTACAGGGACAAAATGTGCTGTCTAGTCTCCTGTTTCAAATTGTCTGCCACATTTCTGCCAAATTCTTAATGTTTGGACGCCGACTCCTAATGAAAAAGCTTATATAAATGCAAATTGCATTCTATCCTATGGTAAACACAGTGGGTAATGAAAATTGCCAGAGGTGAGGAGGCAGCATTCTGGGTTAGATCTTAGATAAATGGAGTGTCAACTTGCTTTTTCTCCTCTCCTCATCCGTTTTTCCAGCTCTGTTTTTAACTGCCATGTCATCCTCAGTAGGTAAGGCCTGCACTTCCTTGTGGCCACAGTAGGTGTGGTATTGATTGACAGTTTTATGGGCAGACAGTAAAGACAGTAGACTCTCTGTGGGTTTCTGAGAGCTTGTAATCTCCTGAGTTGTAATCTTCTTTCATAGAGTACAAAATGCTGGGAGCAAATATGAACTTATGGTATGCTGTGAAGGACGGCACTAATCTGCTGCCTGGGAACTCAGGAGTTACTGCTGAGTAAATGAACCTGAGGAGCAACACAATAATGTCTACAGAGATATTTATGTTTATGTAGTAAATGGTCTGAATTCACCGAACTCAATTTTACTCAAAATTCATAGCAATTCACAAGTTGCAATGATTTCCATGGATTTCATATGAATATCCATCCATCCATTTCACTTATCCTACACAGGATTGCAGGGAGCCTGGAGCCTATCTTAGGGAACTCAGGGCACAAGGCGGGTCCACCATGAACTGAGTACCAACCCATCGCAGGGCACATACGCTCACACATTATGGACAATTTAGAGATACCAATCAGCCTACAACAAATGTCTTTTGACTGGAGTACCCAGAGCATTAGGAGAACACGCAAACTCCAAACACACATGGTGGAGGTGGGATTCAAACCCCCAGCCCTGATGGTGCGAGGCAAACGTGCTAACCACTAAGCCACCGTAACTAATAAGCAATGTGTTAAACCTAATATATTGGTAGCTTTTTATTTTACAGTACAGTAAGTATGCAGTATTTAAGTGCTAACCACTAAGCCACCATGCCCCCCAGTGTAAAATATTACACAGATTTATTATTTTGCACATGTATTGTACTGATTTATTTATTTTCATCATTAACAGTGTAACCTTCTTGACTAGGTTGCTGCAGATAAGTTCTATGTAAATGTTTTCTTCTGTGAGATTCTTCTGTGGGTTGTGTTACCAATATAACTTTTCAAAAGTGTTGGCTTGTGAAAGCTCTAAGGAGACCATATTCACCAGTATACGTTTCGAACACTATGTTACACAAAATGGTCAAAATCATGACAAGGCAGTTGTAGAAAGTAAGAAGGAAAAATGCATTTCACTGAAATCATTGAGACTGGGACTAAAGATGGATTGAATGTTAGACAAATGAGATTCCCTTCAGAGTTGCAGTTAATACCAATCAGGTGGATAAAGATAACAAAAACAAACACTGATAATTAAAGCTGAAAGAAATACCACAAGTAATCTGCCACTGCTGTCTGTGATAATTTCATATTTTACTGCTTCCATGTGATCCGTTCATCTAGAACAGAACGTCTAGACTCACATATTGACTCTGTTAGGGGGAATCATTTCCAAGTATGTGCTGCCACTCCAACATCCATCCATACTACTTTCTTTCATTTTCTGCTTATGAATTCAACCATTCCTCTAAATGCTCAACAGATGCTTAGTACAGCCTCGGTATGACTTGATCTGTTCATTTTACTCGTTTTCTTTGCTAGCTTGGTTTTCAGTCTCTAACCATTTGCCGAAATGTGCTGTAAATATAATTGTACAGAACACTTTAGTGTCTATGTAATAATGTTTCACAGCGATACTGACAAATTATTTTCACACATTTTCAGCCTCAACGACTTTTCCAGTGATCAAATGTAAAATTTGTTATGAGTTTACTCATACTGCGACAAAGACTCACTATAGCTTACATTTCAATTATTTCAAATGTAAATGATGACTAAAACAAATGCTAGAAGTGACAATGAGCAATGTCAAGCCAACTGATGTCTCAGTGCAAAGAGAGTGTGGAGGTTCAGGCACTGGCTCAGCTGTAGCAAATACAATGCTCATTGTCAGGTACATTTCACATAGCCCCAGTTTTGCCTTAATATCACGGCTGACCTCACGTCTCCTCTAGGCACCATTGTGGGCGGCACAAAAATAGAATGTCATTACGACTGGAAAGAGTAAGAACAGCCATGCTCCATCTTCATCTGCACTACTCTCCCACAGCCCAAGCAGTGTCGAGTCTCCTCCCCGTTTCTCCCCTCTGAGCTGGCGTGATAAGAGTAGAGATTTGTAAAACCATTTGTTTGAGCCCAGAGAAAGAAATTTGGCAAGCGAGACGGAGCGTGGCCTTGAACTGGGCTCCAAAGTCAACACTATGGCTTTGTCACTCCTGTAATAGCACGCTCGACGTGACACCAGTGTCCTCCTTTAGTTCTCCATTCCTTTACCCTTTCTCTTTCCTCAGCGTCAATCATGTGTTCGATATCCTCAACATCAATATTTATAGCCCATGAAGGAAAGATTTTCCACAAATCAAAACTAATTGAGGGGTCCACAAGAGCGATCATGTGAGAAAGCAAATAGTCTTTTATAGAGGACGTACCTTGGAGGGGTCTGAAGCAGTAATGATCCAGGTGCAGTTGGCATTGTTATCATATTGGACTGGGAAGTTGGGAGATGTGATGACACCACTGGGGCCTCGGAGCTGGCCTCCACACATGGGTGCTGAATGAGAGAGAGAAAGATATATGCTATATAAGTCCATTTTATTATTGAGCAGGTTTAAAACCAACTGTTGTTGTCCAGAGAGAAAAAAAAAACATCCATTCATCCATTTTCCATACCACTTATTCTACACAAGGTTGCAGAGGAGCTGTGAGAATATCCAAGGGAACTCAGGGCAAAAGGTGGGAGATACTGTGGACGGGGTGCCAACCCATTGCAGGGCACAATTACACACATTTACACACTATGGACACTTTGGCCTACAACACATCTTTGGACTGGTGAAGGAAACTGGAATATCCAGAATAAACCCCCAGAGACCAGGGAGAACATGCAAGCTCTGGCACACACAGGGCAGAGGCAGGATTTGATCCCCCAACCCTGGAGGTGCAAGGCAAATGTGCTAACCAGTGAGCCACCATGTCCAAAAAAGTCTTTATGTTGTCATTTTTCTCCATATTTCTGAAAATTACAGACATTCCTGAACTGAAATATGTTTTTTTTTTCTTAGCATGTATAAAAAAAAACAAACAAACAAATAAAGCTTTATCATTTTAAAATCTGGTCATCCAAAAGTGAAAAAGGAGAAAATTGCATTTTAAAATGTAATACAATTCCACTGAAAGGTGCCCCGTCTACCTCTACATTTATAGCCTAATCTTCTCATGAAAAAACACCTGAGGTAAAAGTCACTCACGGCAGTTAAACTCAAGCCTCACTGTTGTCTCTTCACTCGACTGATCTCAGTTCACGCTAACATCAGTGGGGGAATAATCGCTGTTTACTTCAATCAGTTAAAACTTTGTCTGCTGACATCTGTACAGAGTTTATAAGCACTCTTCTCTGTTTTGATGATGGACCAGACAATTTGACAGTCGGTATCTCATTACAAACTGAACTGATCTTTATGCAGACTGACTGTATTTACTAGTGCATTTATTAAACTGACATACACAGTTATAGAGTTCCAGGGTTCGAAATTTACACCAATTAATCAAGTGAAAAATACAAAATAGTATCTGTAAACCAAGTGTAGAATTTTATATTGTTGATTTGTACTTGTTTAATTTTGTATAACTTGTACTGTGGTAAAATATCGTGCAATGTTGCACAATAAAGTTAAAATAAAATAAGTGATTTGTATGCATTTACATAACTGTCATTCATGTAATGGAGGCAATTTTTATTGTGCAGCTCTTCTTCCTGGAACTGCTCAGCACAGAAACAAGCATGAACTTCCTAATGTAATCTGTGGGCACATCTGCAGGGATTTATGTGCTCCCAGTGTTTCTGAAAATGTGCTCTTCTAAAAGAGTTCACTTAAGTGCAATTACCTGTTTTCTCAGCACAGCCTATGAACTAATACATCATGGATGCTCAGTGATTTATAAAGGCAATTATAGTAGTACAGGCTTGTATTAAAGCCAATATTTGAAAATTACAGTAAATATTATTTTCCAAGTTGCCAAAAACTGGTTTATATCAGGATGTTGTTTTTGACCACAACACATGCCACGCGCTGGTGAGACGTTTTGAGGTTTATATACTTTTGATGACAACCTGACTTTTCTGTGACTTTCCATATTTTCATAGTTTTAAATTTGAATAGAGTCTTTTATGCAACTTTTGTGTCCTCCAGGAGGACTTTAAAGCCCTCACAAAATGAAAGTGCTCGCTGCTTAATGAGGAAGGAGGGCATAGTCAGTGTTTGCAGTAAATGAACAAGTCTGCAGGTCTGGGACTAGCTGCAGCTCTTTAATGAGCTATGTCTGAGGTGAGCTCCTCAGGGGGCTACACACACACACACACACACACACACACACACACACACACACACACACACACACACACACACACACACACACCCTCGCATACTTAAAGGTGAGTTGACAAGTTGACATTAAAGAATAAATCTTTTAGAAAGTTAATTAGCACCATGGCCCACTGACCACAGTTTTCACCTTCATATTATAATACATATAATCTCTGGTCTTTGGTATTTTACTTAATTTCTGTTATAGGTCATTTACCCAAGGTTTTCTTTTTCTTTTCTTTTTTCCAGGTTAGATACTGCTATGGTTAGTGGTGATATCAATCTAGAGAGTGTGTAACATGCAAATTTTAGAAAAAAATTTAGAAAAGATTTATTTTATAATGAAATTCTGAGTTGACTTTTTGTAGCTTAAAACATTTTTTCATGTTGGTCTATTTTCACTTTTTTCACTAGATAAAGGTTTTCTACATTATCCACATTGCTGTTTGACTACCTGCTTATTTGGATTTAGCCTTTGCTTCACCTCAACAAAGAGAGTGATGCAGCAGCACTTTACTCCTTTAGTCTGCCTAGCACTCGCACCTCCTCATCTGTACATTCTGCTCAAATGGGTAAGGCTCCAAATCTTCAGCTTTCATACCAATACCACCATCACTGACATTGTGCTTGTTGCCATGTAACGTCTTGGGTAACTTGACTGTAACCCTATTCCCTGAAAAAGCGGGAATGAGATGCTGTGCATCAAACGCTAATGGGAACATTCTTTGTTCGACCGGTTGCGAAGTATGTGTGTCAAACACGCCAAGAATTTGGCCTAAATAACCTCGGTGAGTTACGTCATTGATAACGTGCACCTGCAGGTTATAAATAGACATGAAACAGGCATACCTTCAGGTTACACTTTGTCTGAGAGATGCCAGACACGTCTGCAGTGCAGCATTGAGGCGCAGCATCTCGTTCCCGCTTTTTCAGAGAACAGTCAAGTAACCCGAGACGTTCCCTATCAAAAGCTACTCTTGATGCCGCGCATCAAATGCTAATGGGAACGAGAATACCAACGCCGCCGCACTGGAAGTGTCTGAGCCCCCAAGATTGTGTAGTGTGTGTGCACAAACATTGAAGAAGGTCTCACACATGCCTAAGGGATGTTGACTCAAGGACATGTGAGCCCGGAGTAGCATGGACATCCAAACTATAGAATCTGACAAATGTGTGTGGAGAGGACCAGCCTGCTGCATCACACACTTGCTGGAGGGGGACACCTTTTGCCAAAGGCATAGAAGATGCAACCCCCCTGGTTGAATGAGCCCTAACACCTAGCGGTGAAGCTTGACCATGCGCCTCGTAGGCTAGGGCAGTGGCATCCCTCACCCAATGAGACACTGTTTGCTTAGTGGCAGTTGCCCCCGGATTGCGGCCTCCATAGCATATGAAGAGCTGCTCCGACTTACGCCACTGGCTGGTGTGGTGGACGTAAATCTGAAGAGCACATACTGGACACAGTAAGTGAAGTCTTTCCTGCTCCGTAGTCGTGAAAGGCGGAGGACAGAAAGCTTCAAGAATGACCGGATGCATGGTCGAGAATGGAACTTTTGGGAGATAATTAGGGTGAGGATGCAAGATAGCTTTGACCAGCCCAGGGGCAAAGTCTAGGCAGGACCGAGAGACTGACAGAGCCTGCAAATCCCCAATTCTCTTCAGAGAAGTAATAGCCATTAGAAAAAAACATCTTTAGGGTCAGAGACCTGACAGGTGCTGACTCTAGTGGTTCGAAAGGGGTGCCGACCAGACCCTCGAGCACTATAGCTAAATCCCACGAAGGGGCTGTAGCTCTCATGGACGGTCTCAACCGCTTGGCTCCACGAATGAAGCGAGCGACTAGAGGGTGCTTTCCCACAGAAACCCCATCAATCGGAGCATGGCAAGCCGAAATGGCGGCCACATAGACTCTGAGAGTACCAGGACATGTGCCTGAGGATAATTTCCCTTGCAGGAACTCCAGCACTGAAACCACTTGGCAGTGAACTGGGTCTGCGTGGTGCGCCATACACCAATTTTCAAAAATGTGCCATTTGAAGGCATAACTTCTTCTAGTGGAGGGGGCCCTGGCACTTAGAATGGTCTCTACTATGCCAGCATTCCTTAGCTGGTCCCCCTCAGGGGCCAGATGTGAAGGTTCCAGAGCTCAGGCCGGTGATGAAATATTGTCCCCTGTGCCTGAGATAGGAGATCTTTCCTGACTGGAATCACCCACGTCGAGCCATCGAGGAGAGATATTAGAGCCGAGAACCATACTCTGGTTGGCCAACGGGGCACTATCAGTAAGAGGCGAAACACCTGTTGACGGACCTTGGCCAGGACTCCCGGGAGCAGAGCGTTCAGGGGAAATGCGTGAAGACTCCGTCTGGGCCATGTATGAGCCATGGCGTCCAGACCCAGGACAGCTGGAGGAGTCAGAGAGAGGTAGAGGGGACATTATGCTGTCTCCTGTGAAGCAAAGAGGTCCACCTCTGCTTTGTAAAATCTTCCCCAGATTTGACTGACCACTTCGGGCTGGAGTTTCCATTCCCCGAGTGTCACAGAAAGTCTGCTCCCACATTCATATACCCAGGGATGTAAATCGCCCTGAGGGACAGGAACTTGTCCTGTGCCCACAGCAGGACCTGCTGCGCTAGCCTGTTCAGGCGGTGCGAACGCAGTCCGCCCTGGTGAGTTATGTAAGAGACTACCTCCATATTGTCCACCCACACAAGGACATGGTAGCCTCTTACCTGCTGGAGGAAGTATTTCAGGGCCCGAAATAGAGCCATCATTTCGAGGCAATTGATGTGCCAGTCGAGAAGATGACCTCTCCAGATCCCTTGGGCTGGACGGCCATCCAAGGCCGCACCCCAACCCGTGAGGCAAGCGTCTGTCATTAGCATCTTGTGATGACAACACGGACCTAGAGTGGGACCCAAAGTCAGAAACCGGGGTCTGAACCACATAGAAAGGGTACGAAGCCACTGGCGCGTGACCCTTATTGCCTCTGGGGATTGGCCCTTGGATGAAATCCCCTGGCTCTGAGCCACAACTGAAACGATCTCATGTGCAGGAGACCCAAGGGTATCACCGTGGATGCAGCTGCCATGAGACCTAAAAGCTTCTGAAAGAAGTAAATCGTAATTCTCTGGCCTAGCTTGATATTCTTTAGGGCATTTACAATGGATTCGACGCGCGCAGGAGAAAGCTGTGCCTGCATCGTGATCAAATCCCATACAACCCCCAAATACGTTGTCCTCTGAGCAGGAGAGAGAACGCTTTTCTTGGTGTTGAGTCTCAACCCCAGAGATTCGAGATGAGCTAGGATGACATCCCGATGTCAAAGCGCCAGCTCTTGAGACTGAGCCAGAATCAGCCAGTCGTCTGTGTAATTTAAAATGCGGATGCCCTGGAGTCGCAGAGGAGCCAGTACTGCATCCATGCATTTCGACCCTGAAACCGAACCTAAGGAAATTCCTGTGATGTGGCAAGATTTCTACTGTATATGAAAAAATGCGTCCTTGAGATCGATTGTGACGAACCAGTCCCCTGGCTGTATCTGAGACACAATCATCTTGATCGTCAAGCTCTTGAACTTGTATGTTCTGAGGTAATGGTTCAACCCGTGAAGATCTAAAACTCATCTTTCTTGGGAACCAAAAAATACCGGCTGTAATAGCCTGACTCTATGTCTGGTAGGGGAACACATTCTATGGCCCCTTTGTCCAGCAGACCTTGCAATTCCTGTGTCAAACAATGGGCTCGTTCTGGTTTCATGGAAGTGGAGACCACGCCGTTGAAATGCCGATATGCAAACTGAATCCTGTAGCATTTCTCTACAGTCCTTTCTACCCATGGAGAGATACTTGGCAGTAGCTTCCATGCTGCCAGTTTCTCTGAGAGGGGCACTAGTTTTGACACTTCGCTTAGATGGGGAGGTATTAGGTGTGTGGTGTCCTGAAACATGGCAGGAGGCAACCGAACACCTAATGTTTGGCCTCCTGAGGGTGCCAGGAAGAAGCGTCTACTTCCCGTTGGAACTTCTTGCGCTCCTCCCCAGAGGGGCACACCCCTATGGTCTCGAGGACTTGACCCTCAGGACTTCTTCCCGGACGAAATGAGCGTCCTCAGGGACGGCCTCTTACTGGGCTGCTGAGGTCGGCGAGCCGCTCCCCAGTCCCTACGAGGGGGCAAACGGCTCACCACACTCGGCTTTTGCAACTCTCGCTGCAGAGAGACCGGATTGGGTCGGGGCTGGGTGGCCAACAGCCCTGACGCCTGAGCACGGCGGTGAAGAAACTCATCAAATATTTGAAGAGTGATTTTTTTTTTTTTTTTTTTTTGTCGAGGTCGAACTCTGGTCTGGAGCGTGAAGAGCGAGCTTGCAAAAGGTGCGCCATAAAATGGCCAAGCTCTAAAAAACGCCTCCTCACTAATACTCCTGCCCATGCTCAGGTCCTTCAGCAGGTCAGCCTGGAACGCCTGCAGAAACGCCATAGTGTGCAGGGCAGCACCAGGCTGACCCACTGCTTGAAATGCCTTCCCCACCAGCGACAATGTTACCCTGCAAGGCTTGGTGGGGAGGATGGGCTTCTTAAGTGACAACACACTCCCAGGGGAGAGATAGCCTGCGAGCGTTTCCCCAACCTGAGGCATCGTCACATACCCATGCGCCTTAGCACCCACGATAGTCGAATAGATCGACATCAAAGATACGCGGGGAGTAAGGCTTACTCCATGAGCGAGATAACTCCTATGGAGGTCTGGGGAAAAAAGGGGAGAGATCGATATTGGGATCTCTCGCCTTGGCCACCCAACAGAAATCTGTCGTCTAATTTGGAGTGCCTGGGGTTCTCTTGCTCCTGTGACCACTCTAACTTAAGCCTGGCCACCGCGTTAGTCACAACCTCGAGTAGCTCCCCAAATGCCTTGTCGTCACGCGAGGAGCGCTCAGAGGCAGCGCTCTCTCGCAGTGCTCGCACTCAGCATCCTCAAGAGCAGCAATAGCATGCTCTTCCCCAAGGCACTCCAAACAAAAATCGTGCGGATCATCATCCGGAATAATTTACCACTACCAAGACAGGGACAACACACACACACAAAGTGGTCCCGAAGACAAAGAAACCTGAAGGTATGCCTGTTTCACGTCTATTTATAACCTGCAGGTGCACGTTATCAATGACGTAACTCACTGAGGTTATTTAGGCAAATTCTTGGCGTGTTTGACACACATACTTCGCAACCGGTCAACAAAGAATGTTCCCATTAGCGTTTGATGCGCAGCATCGAGAGTAGCTTTTGATAGGGAACAACACAGACACCACACCTAAACCATTTTACTATTTACTAAGTAAAACAAGCTATTAAAATTAAATTAGATGAATCATATTTTCCACATATAAGCTATGATACAGTAACCTGCAGCTAGGAATCACTTAAAGGGGAAAAAAATCTCTCATATGTACACCAAGTAGAGCAGATTAGATTAGATAATTTGATATTATAGATCACCTTTACTTTATGGAGGTGTTTCCAGCCCTTACTGGCTGAATTGAATCAGTGTGAAATCTAGCACCAGGGTCCTTGAGTCAGAGCTAGGTGTTTGAGCTAGGTGTTTTAACACTAGAAGGCTTAGAAGTGTGCAAATAAAATAGTCTGGAGAAGCCTTGGATAAAGAATATGAGATTGACTTGAACCTACTGAGACGCACTGCCAAAGAGCCACTTTAGACCAGTGAACGTTTTATTAACTGGGAAAAAAATCATAGCTCATATATTGTATTGCTCTTTCTAAATGTGACTCTGTCTCACGTTACTGTAGCTTATCTCTTTTACGGCTTGTACAGTTTGCGTTGATGTGATCAGTTACACGATACCCTGGAGAATTTATCACTTTGCACATAATCCAATAACAAACATAAATCTCAAAGTACGGCCTTCATATAATTTATATGCGGCAAAACAGAATATCATTATTTTTAAATCGTTTAAATAAACTTTTTTACTTTGCTTGTTTAAGGACAAACTGGATGTTTTGTCTGACATTCATTTTCTTCTGTTAATGTTTCCTTCTTTTCTGACTTTTCTGTAGCTATTTGCAATTAACAGGTGGTTTTTGAGTAACCTGGCATTTACTAGTGTTCAATGAAACAAGACAAATAATTCCTGGAAAATAGACAATTGATTGGAACATGTTTCAATATGCTTAAGCCAAATATCACCACTCTTCACATAACTAATGGGGCTATAGTGCAGAGCAGCGGGGTGTCTCTGCTAGTAAATACCTTCTCCATCCGAGATCTATTCCCCTTTTCTGCACCAGGGCACAGTCCAATACTGTGCAAGAGCTAACCAACCAAAAACTGATCATTAAACAATCAAAAACAAAACTGCATTCGCAGTCTTCCATCTCAGAACTGTCCAACTAAGTTTCTCCAGCAGTCTGTTGTGCCATGGCATCTGCTGTGCCGAGGCACAGTGGAGTAACAGAGGGGATGTAGTGTGCTAATGAAAGACTAATAGTCCACAGTGTGATGAATGATATTGCAGAAATAAATCAATATCACAAGGCCAAGGAGCACATATTAACTATTGTGTATGTATGTGTGTGTATTAGTATATACTGTGTGTGTGTGTGTGTGTCTCAGAGAGGAGTAGAGGACACAGTGTAACCTAGACGAGGAAATTGGAATGAGAGGAATTTGTAGGCTGCAGGGCAGACAGCAATGCACTATGGGTTACCTGAAGATAAAGTATATTAACCTGTATGACATCTTTTACCATACTCACATCTGTTTCAGGATAATCCCTACTGGCCTAGTGTATAATATAAGGAGCTAAAACCACACAAATATACACCTTAGAACCCACAGGAATTTAACCCAATGTCTCTTGAAATGAATGCATTTTATATGTGCATCCAGAAGTTTTCATTTCAATAGATATATACATATCATATATGAAGTTCATGGGACAAACAAAGACCACATTCATTATCATGAATGTCCAGTGCTGCATGATGCATTTCATTCACCCTTAGTAACTGCCTGGTCAGGGTTGTGGTGATTATAAGTTAGGCTACTAATTTGTTTATATTTTGGGAAATAGAACCTACTAAATTTGTTAGAAAATCCCACATGCATGTACAAACCCAATTAATAACTGTGTGAGTAGGGCCGAAATAAACCCATTTATTCTTGATTTGAGACCAATTCTTAACTTTAATGAAGTAGTTATGATGTAGTAAGTTCATTATGGGTTTAAATCTAAATATTTTGAGCACTAAACAGATACTGACATTTCCACTGTGTTACACCCATAATATACAGTACTGTGCAAAAGTTTTAGGCATATGCAAAGAAATGCTGTAGAGCAAAGATGCCTATGATGGCATGTAACGATTAAATTAAATGTTTCTACATTTTAAAAAAAATACTATAAAGAGCAGTAAACAGTAGTAAATTAAACAAAGCCAATAATTGCTGTGAAAATAAATAAATAAATAAAAATAGTAGTCAGGTACAATTTGTGCAGTTTTATAAGGAAATGAGCTGGTAAGTTTTATTGAGCATCTTGCAGAACCAGCCACAGTTCTTCTGGAGACTTTGACTGTCACACTTGCTTCTTATTTTTTGCAGCAAAACCTAGCAGCCTTTTTTTCTGTAACATTTTATTTTGTGCTAGAAAACTAATGTTTGGGAATCTAAAATGTTTTTTGTACTGACTTGATCATGTAGAAGTCATAAACTAAAAAATCTATAACAAAGTTTGTACTAAAAAAATAAGGTGCCTAAAATTTTTGCACAGTACTGTATATGTATAATATTCTGTATGTGATTGTGTAATGTAATGTAATGTAATGGCCTCTCTATACTTATCTACACCCCAATTAACAATGGCCTCTTGAAAATGCCCCATCTCTACTTCCTATTCTTAACATATAGTTGGCTACTTGGCTAGTAAAACTAGCTCACATTTGTGACAGGTAGACTTCAGAGGGCTTTCAGTATTTGAATCTCAATTTTCATTGTCATATTCTAAGCAAGTTACTTTTCAGTAGCCAAATCTCTTAAACTATGACATAAATTCCAAGATTTTGTTCATATCTAACACCTGTGTAGCATGCTAGCTATCAGCTAGTAAAATAGTCTGTATTGAATTTCAGTTTACATTGTTGTTTTCACAGCAATTTACTTTTCAGTAGCCAAACATGTCAAAATAAACTATAACTGTCAAAACAGTTGTTGTTATTAACTAAGTTAGCTAGCTAGCTAGCTTAATATACAGGTTCTGTGGCTAACATTTTCTGGATGTGATTGGTCCAAACCTGAGACTGTGTTCCATCATTACAAGATCTGGGAGTGATGGTGTGATAGTATAAGGCTTGGTAACATGAAATAATATATGATCTGTGTAAGATTAAAATATTTTAGTTGATTTTTTGTTGCATTCACGCTGCTTAATTTTTTATTTTTAAGAATGCCAAAAAGGCCTGTTGCTGGCCTTGAAAATGGTGTCCATAGTACTGAAACCACAGAGGAGAAATTTGAAGAGGAGACAATTGCAGCAGAAAAGTCATGAGAACTCTTGAGGACAATCACAATCAGAAAATTAGTAAAGCTTAATAAAGTAATTAATCAGTGCTGAGTTTGATTAAATAAGCTGATTAGTAAAGAGATAGGCATCTTATCCCTCCTAGGAAATCTGCTACACAGATTGTCTACTGTTAGCCTCTCATCCACATTGTGTCCTTTCTCTGTTATATAAGCCATATAAAGCACATGTAAAGCATGTGGGATGTTTTCTACATGATAGAAATTCAGCGTTGAGCACGTGAGCATGAGTGGTACCTCTACAGATGGGTCGGTCATCACTCCAGCCTACGTAGTTGTCAGTCACACGCATGCAGGTGATGCTCTTGGAGCCCTGCAGCTCATAACCTTCATCACAGGAGAAATGCACTGTGGCCCCACGTCTGCAAATCAGAAAGGCATAAAAGCACAGATGATTAACATATATTTCATTATCTTGCAATGATGAAGAAAACTGATAACACTTTCTATGAATAATAAATTAATAATGCATTATAAATACTTTTCTATTATTTTATATAGCACATACAGTATAATACATGACTCTATCTTGCTTACAAAATGCCTTAAAGGGGTAATTGTCCAAATTGTACTAAAAAAAAAAAAAAAAAAAAAAAAAAAGTAGCTAATGTAATTTAATATAGTATGCCAATTTAAGTTAAGATAGTTAGGCCTATTAATACAGATTAAGGGAAATAAACCCTAAATAAATAGGTATAGTCCTTTTCATGTAGAAATATTGTGTTTGAGACCTAAACAAAAAGTGACATTGGTGACATTACAAATGAAAAAATAATATCCCACACAGGAAATCTGTTTGTCCTGGGTGCACAGACTGCTGATTTGTCTACCACTGCCTAAGAAAGCCTCTAAGCCAGTCAGCCTGTAAACAATTCTCACAAGTAGTTAAAGTTACATACATTACTCTTCAAAAAGCATGAGTATATGAATTCATATTGGGTTATATAACTTTAAAATATCTGTTTATATGAACATTATATACAGAATGCACTAAAACACAGTTCTATAGTGCGTGTTTTATGTTCTTCTGAACAGATATAATAATGCTTTATGTACATTATGAAATCATGAAAATCATACTCATTCTTTAGAAGTGTTGTGCATGTAACTATGTATATCTACTAGCATTATTAACAATAAATGGTATTATGCACTTATGAATAAAATAGTACTAGTAAAATAGTACTAAATTGTACATTTCCTTGTTACTGGGGTGGTCTTTTGTACATATTTTGTACCTTTAATATGTACTGTGTCTTTTACCTAGAAATGTGGATATAGTATGCATTTAAATTGAGAAAGATACAGTTTAGTATCCTTTATTCTGAGAGTGCATGGAAGCCGTATAACTATATAACATTACAGAATCCATAGACAATGTTACTACTATCTATTCCAATATGACTGAAACATCATTTTTCTTAATGGCAGATGATCATTCAAAAGGTTTAATCTTATACAGACAGCTGTAACATCGTGCTGCTGAACAATCCAGGTACAGTCAGTCACTATCAGTCCTCCAGAGTGTCTCTGCTTCATTCATTCTCCTCACTTACACACTGAACTCTTCAGCACCTGCTGTCTAAAACCCTTCACACACATGTGTGAGTGTGTGATAGCCAGGACACCTCAAGGGAGAAAAAAATCTGCCACCTCCAGCTCGGTGTTGGCCTGGTTTGACCTAAGCGGTGACTCACTCTTTTCCGACAAGTGGTCAGAGCTTATGTTACTGCAGAGGCAGCAGTATGTGCTATCCATTACTAATCACTTGACAGAGGAGCGTTCAGGTAGCAGAGAACGTTCTGGTAAAAATGGAGGTAGTACGTGTGAAATTGATCGTCCCTATTTGTCTGTGTTACAATTCTCAGAGTCTGTCTCTCTGACTCTTTGTCATCTCCTACTCGCTTCCCTTCACTCTCTCTTCCCTCGGGCTGACCTTTGAGATCTCAAAGTCCATGTTTATTCTGATCAAATATCCGCAATGAGCCTTGAGAATTCAAAGGCCAATGAGAAATTAAGCAGGTGCCAACCCCCAGCATTTCATGCCATTCACCATGCATACAGAAAAAAAACAAAACACAAACAAACACTGAATTAAATGCATTCCTCTTTTGTCTCTTATCATTTTCCTCTGAAATGAGTCTGTTAATTAACAATCCATAAGATCATTTCTCACCTGAAGTCTGAGCCTTTTCTTTTCCCCCTGTCTGGGATCCCGGGGTCCAGGCACATGTTGTGTCCTTGCGCCACACCCATCTGGGACACTGCAAACGAAATGGAGTTCGGCTATTTTAAAAACATACAGGGCTATATCAAGGGCTGACTTGCAGACTTACTGTACATTGGCCATATACTGTTGCAATCAAAATTATTAAACCCCCATTGCAAATCAGGTTTATTGTCAACATTTACAGACTTTCAGCTGTTTGCAATGAACAAATCAAACAAAAACAGTTGAAATAGCTCAACACAAAGAATGCTTCAAGTGGTTTAGCCAAATTCAACTGAAAATGTAACTTATAATGACTTATAATGACTTCCAGTCTCAAAATTATTCAACTCCTTCAGGGCAAGCATCTTTAGTACTTAGTAGAGCACCCTTTTGCTGTTATGACCTGCTGCAAATGAGATGTAAAGCGAGACACCAGCTTCTGGCAGAGTTCCTGAGGAATCTTAGCCCATTCCTCATGAGCAATGGCCTCCAGTTCAGTAATATTCTTGGGTTTGCGTGGTGCAACCAACTTCTTCAAATCCCACCAGAGATTTTCTATGGGGTTCAAGCCAGGTGACTGATGGCCACTGTAGAATCTTCCAGGACTTCTTCTGCAACCAAGCCTTGGTGGAATTTGAGGTATGATTGGGATCATGTCCTGTTGGAAGGTCCAATGACACCCAAGCTTCAGCTTCCTCACAGATGGCATGAAGTTTTATCCTAGGATTTCCTGATACTTCAATCATCTTCCATTTTGCCTTCCACACGCAGCAGGTTTCCAGTGCCAGAGGATGCAAAGCAGCCCCAGAGCATCACCGAGCCACCACCATGCTTGACTGTGGACAGAGTGTTTTTTCTTCATTCTTCTATCTCCACACATACCGCTGATCCATTGTGCCAAAAAATTCCAGTTTTGTTTCATTGCTCCACAGAACAGAATCCCAACTTCTGTGGCTTATTTATATGATTTTGAGCCGACATTTCTTGTGCTTTTGGGTCAGTATTGGTGTATGTCTTGGAGTTCTGGCATGAAAACCTTCTGCGTTTAGTATGCACCATACTGTGCTCACTGAAACCTCAGTGCCTGTTGCCACCAAGTCTTGCTGCAGGTCTTTTGCAGTCTCTCAGGGGTTTTTCACAATCTGCCTTCTCAAAAATCTGGTTGCAGCCGTTGATAGCTTCCTTTTTCTGCCCCATCCAGGTATTTCATGTATTTTCTGCCCCTAGCCAGTTCAGGTATTTCATGTGTTCCAGCTCAAGCACACCTGGTGCAACTAATGAAGCTCTTGATTAGTTGCATCAAGTGTGCTTGAGACAACACCTGTTTTGCATATTTGTGCTGTTGTGAGGGATTCTATTCAGGGGGTTCAATAATTTTGAGACTGAAGAAGTCATTATAAGTTGCATTTTCAGTTGAATTTGGGGAAACCACTTGAAGCATTTGTTGTGTTGAACTATTTAAATTGCTTTTGTTTGATTTGTTCATTGCAAATAGCTGAAAGTCTGTAAATTTTGACAATAAACCTGACTTGCAATGGGGGTTGAATAATTTTGATTGCAACTGTATGTTTAAAATGTACACTGATTGATATATAATGAATATCTTTCTCTTGTTCAAGCCGGTGCTTTACTTGATTTTCTGGAAGATCTATTCAAATTACTGAAATTACCTGAGCGCAATTCATGATCAAGTTTAAGGTCCAACTAAGTACTGGTATACTACATTATTTCTTATGTAGTACATTTAGAGTTGGTCAATAAAAGCACTTGCAATTAAGAATAATATAATAAAAATAGGGGTTTTACAGGTTGGAATTTTCACAGTATGATAACCTAGTCTGAAGAAAACAGTTTGACAGTATCATGGTATTAATCGACCATTTAAAAACAAGCTGGTGTTTTATGTCATGTCAATCCTGGAAATGGCTTTGCTTCCCACATCAGGTAACACAGAGCAGCCTACTGTACAAACATGGCCGCCGACTACAACTCTCAGACCAGAAAGCAGCCTACAAACATGGCCGCCAAGCACGAGAACACCCAGCCATCAGGAACTTTCTCAAGTTCATGTTCATCCTCATTCTGATTGCACACACCTGGACTCTATTACACAGCCAAAGTATATCTATGTATATCTATGTATAGTATGTCTAAACCAAGCCTTAAGATCTCTTGCTGTTGTGTTTACGGTTGCGACTACAGAGCCAAAGGATTTTCAGTGCAGTCCATGTCCTCTCAGCAGAGAAATGGAGGTGAATGTAAAATGATGTAGGGCAAGTCCAGATGGACAGGGTTGTGAAATTTTTTGGGGAGTTACAGCTGGACAAAAAAAGGCATGAGAACCGATGGAGTAACTTGATCAGGTAAAAAGGTGAATGGGAAAACTGTAATAGATGGAAATGCATTTTGAAAAATTTAGCACTGTGGTGAGTGTCCAATCATACACCGTGAATAACCCTGAAACCATGACACTGTAACAACCCTAATATGAATGTACATGAGAAGTAGGAATGAACTGGGGTTGTCTGACATGGTAATTTACTATCTCTGCAAATTTGTCTCATTGCAGCAATCTGGCATCCACCCAAATGATTTTGGTGCCAGTCTATAAAATGGTATTTCATATCTCAGTAGTGTACAGCAAATCCTAAAAATAATGGACAAAGCCCAATTGAACAAGACATGCACATTGGCTAGATCTCTAGAAAGGATGAAGTACTGCTTGATACTGATAGCACAAAAAGCATGTTAGTACAATTGGGAAAAAGTAAAATAATAATAATAATAATAAAAGTTGTCATTTATTTGATAATGCAATATTTATATGTGTGTTATTACTGCTGGTAGAAGGCTGCACTTCTATGTGTTATTGTATTATCAGTAATAATGAAATAAAGATTCCTTTCTCTGTGGATTTGAAGGTAGAGAAGAAAAAGAGAAGAGGAGTTGTTTGAGTGACTTGACTATATGAAGCCACAGCTGAAGTGGGACATCACATCAAGTACTAGTGAACGTCCAAGAATTTGCCAAGTTGTTATTTTAAGTCATATTGCAATGTTGGATTTTTCTCCCTAATTTGGTCACCAGCCAATTCCGCCAGCCAGCTCTCCCCTATCATATAACAGCTACCAACCGGGGAGGGTGAAGGCTAACAAATGCTTCCTCCGAGGCACGTGAAGCCAGCCAGCTTCATCTTTTTGAGCTCATGACATTCTGATCATCACACGGCAGAGTATTACATTCAGTGGAAAGTGCTTTCTACTCTCTGCCACATACACAAGCTCACAGACTCCCATGATTGGCTAACTATCGGTGTGATTGACAGGTGAGAGAACAGCAAATTTTGCTCCCTAGCCTCGTCAATAAGGATGGCTGTGGCATCGCCATGGTTTACATTTGCAGTTATGGCATTTGGCATACAACCTTATCCAGAGTGACTTACATTCATCTTATTTTAATCTAAGCAGTTGAGGGTTAAGGCAAGGGTCTGACGTGGCAGCTTGGCAGTGCTGGGATTTGAACTCTTCTGATCAGTAGTGCTCGCAATCTCCAGACGATAGGGCAAGTGCTTTTATGGTACACCAATTGAGAGCCTGCAATGCTGGAATATTGGCACAGATATTTTTGATGCAACATGTAATAAATCTTGTTGTATTCACTCAATAACCAGTTTTTCTCTCTTTTGTGGCCTGATTGATGGGGAGTCCGCATCATCTTTACTTGGCACTAACTTACCGTTATGTCCATGGAATTTTAGTCTTTATATTTTGTAATATTTTACATTATACTGGGACACAAACTTGATTTCACTGTACTGTGCAGTAATAAAAAGCTATTCCTGCTATATTTTGGATATACTGTATTTAATGTTGCCGTCAAGAAGATTCCATAGTTTTTGTGCATGCTTTACATTACCCAAAACATGAATTTCAGGGAATAATATTATGATAACAAACTGGCACTGACATAATACAACCCCTTAACATAATATTTCACATGTAAACACACACAATTTAAAAGACTAAATAACAAATAACTACAATTGTCTTTTCTCCGTTTCAGACAAACACCACCCCTTATCATTAAATAACTGCACTGTCCCCTGTTAGACAAGCAAAGCTTCCACTGGACAGTGTTATCCATTCCAGATAGAAACCGAAAATGACATTACGGATCAATGAGTGTGCTCAGGGAGTCTGGGCTCTAGTGATGTGTGGCTCTGAAGGCTGATGGTGGCAGAGAAGACCGAAATGACACACACTGATTAGCCAAAGCATCTGTGTGCCAGGTTTCATACATATTGATGTGGGGCAAAAGGCCACAATTGTCAGAGCTGCCACTAACTGCTCTGATGAAGCTTATGGCTCGCACACACACACACACACACACACAAAGAAAGCGTGATGTTTTCTCACACTGACGCAAAGGTAATAGAAAGGTAAATAAGGAATCAATGTTGGCAGCCTGAAAGAAGACAGAAGTCTGGTGAGGCCTCGTGACAAAAAGCACAATTACGGATGTTCTCTTTTCTCTTGCCCTATTTATCAAGACTGAAATTCTAGCATCTTTTTAATCCCTTGTTTTTTTTCTTCAGGAGAAAGTTAATACGCACAATATGAATAAATATGGTCAAGGCTACGGTTTGTAGTAATGACAATACAGCAGAGGTGCTTCGGATGTAAATTTGGACAAAAGATATATATTTATTCATTCCCTAGTGACAGAGTTCAGTTGAGGACGCAAGTACGTACAGGCACTCACTAGTTTTACTTATCTTGGCAAACAGGACAAAGATGTAATCCAAAATCGTGGTCAAACAGGCAAGGGTCAGGCGATGTACAACCAACATAAACAAGGGCAGGCAAGATCAAAAACGTAACAGCAGAAAGAAGTCAAAACCGTAGATGCAAACAAAGAATGAAAAGGGCTTGGTAACGGCATAGTGACACAGAGTGTATACTTCGAAATCAATATGAATACTGAGAGTCCTTACAGTATATACTGTGAGTGTGGTGGTGCAGGTAATTGAGTCCAGGTGTGTGTAATCAGTAATCAGGAGTGTGTTAATGTGAGAAGGTCTGGGTGTTGTAGTTCTCAGCAGCCTTGTCTGTAAGCCGAGCCGAGTTCTGGGAGTTGCAGTTGGACGCCGATTCCGGTGATTCCGACGCCGATTCCGATTTAGACATATTTTATCCAAATTAATGTATAAGTAATACAAATGTAATCTAGCTACATAGTATTTAATGGTTTATGTTTCCTTCTGACTAGGCTTTCGATGCAAATATGGACTTCGAATGGCACTTCTCTGCTGCTCAGCAACCTCCTCAGTGATAAGCCAGTAGCGACATGTGAATGATGGTCGGAGTGGAAACTGGTGGAGGCTCTGACTCTGAATCTCTGAATGTCCAACCCCCTCTACTCCTCAAACATGTCGATCACAGACAGTGACTATGAATACATTATTTGGATTGAACAGATAATATGCTATAAATGGACACAAATACAGATATAAATAGGAGTCACACTATTTGTTTTTGTTTCTTGTTTTTTTTGCAGGGGTGGGGGGGGGGGGGTGGGGGGGGTGAACCAACTAGGTTCACAGGCCATATAGTAGAAATGCATCAGGCTATACTCACCTCCAGTTTAAATCTGAGTACAGAAACAGATATTTGGAGCACCAAAACAGATAATAGTTGTAGTGAATCTGACTTGAAAATGTAACTGCATTTATACTTATACCAAAGGGGAAGAGTTGTTTCATTTTAAATCAAGAATCTTGAAAATAGTGAAAACATCTTACTATCTGCTACATAATTTCAATTCTTTAACATGTTCTACCTGTTTTTTTATGCGGTCAGTAAAATAGTTTAAGAAGTTGGTTGGTTGGAGTTGGTTTTCTCTTTTAAAGTCAATGCAACAGAGTTGTTTCATAGGGAATCAGAGTTTTGTCTATATTAACTTGTAGCTTATGATCTAATTGCATTCCTATTTCCTACACTTCTCTATTCATATCATAATATGGGCTAAGTGGGAAATGAGTCATACATAAAATTAACAAGCCTTGAATCATGTTGAATGACATGTCAAATACATGCATATTCAGAACATCCTTTCAAAAAAAAAAAAAATACAAACACCTACACACTGAAATCTTGCTGTGGTTGTCTTTACTTGGAAGCATCTTCACTCCTCTGGACTTCAGCTCTGTCATCTTCTTTACTGCAAGACAAAAAGACACACAGTGCATCATGGCATTTTGAGGACAACGATGATACACAGTGTGTGTGTGTGTGTGTGTGTGTGTGTGTGTGTGTGTGTGTGTGTGTGTGTGTGTGTGAGTAAATAGTAATGATAATTTTAGATTATTTTTAGACTCAGAGTACACAGGTGTTGCCAGCATCTTGTTCTGCATCAATCCCAGTGAGAATGAAGAACGAATACAAAATTACAGGCACTGACACTTAATGACTTGTGTTTGAACCAAATTCTTAAATTATTTTGTGTGCTACAGTCTCCCTCCGAAACTATTGGAATGGCAAGGCCAATTCACTTGTTTGTGCTATACACCAAAGAGCTTTTCCAGGTTTCCAGATACACAAAAGCTTTTCCAGGCTTTTACCACAGCCGCTTTCAGTTGTTGATTGTCTGGTGGGGTGGGGGGTAGGCGGTGGGGGGTGGTTGTGGCCGGCTGCTCAATTGGGTTAAGGTCTGGTGATTGACTTGGCCAGTGTAAAACCTCCCAATTTCCCCCCTGATAACAAATTCAATCTTCACATGTGAAACTGAAGGATAAAACCAAGAGTAGATGTTCGGAGCTATTCATTATTTAAACAATCACTGTAACGGGACACACCTGTCTAACAAGTAACACCTGTCAGTCACATGTTCCGATATGTTTGCTCGCCTACAAATTGGGCGGTCTGATACAAAATGTGCTATGTTCTATGTCGTTTAACACATCTCCATATAAATACCAGGAGATAACAGCTGAAATTCTAAACTCTCTTCCTATATTCATCTTTTCTTCAGTCTACAGCAAAAAGAAAATTTAATTGGCTTTGCCATTCCAATAGTTTTGGAGGGGACTGTATGTGTAACAGATTTATTTGTTCACAGCTGAATATATACAGCAGCTGCTTCTTATTCTATTAGCAACTCAAAACAATTTCCAAAACTTGTCATTACTTATTTAATCTATTTCCTAATTTTGCTACTTATGACAGTATATTAATAAACCTTAAAGAGTATTTTACTACCTCATTACATATTTATTTGCTTAAAGCCCCTATGGGTAGTACAGGTGCATCTCAATAAATTAGAATGTCGTGGAAAAGTTCATTTATTTCAGTAATTCAACTCAAACTGTGAAACTTATGTATTAAATAAATTCAATGCACACAGACTGAAGTAGTGTAAGTCTTTGGTTCTTGTAATTGTGATGATTTTGGCTCTTATTTAACAAAAACCCACCAATTCACTATCTCAACAAATTAGAATACTTCATAAGACCAATAAAAAAAAACATTTTTAGTGAATTGTTGGCCTTCTGGAAAGTATGTTCATTTACTGTACATGTATTCAATACTTGGTAGGGGCTCCTTTTGCTTTAATTACTGCCTCAATTCGGTGTGGCATGGAGGTGATCAGTTTGTGGCACTGCTGAGGTGGTATGGAAGCCCAGGTTTCTTTGACAGTGGCCTTCAGCTCATCTGCATTTTTTGGTCTCTTGTTTCTCATTTTCCTCTTGACAATACCCCATAGATTCTCTATGGGGTTCAGGTCTGGTGAGTTTGCTGGCCAGTCAAGCACACCAACACCATGGTCATTTAACCAACTTTTGGTGCTTTTGGCAGTGTGGGCAGGTGCCAAATACTGCTGGAAAATGAAATCAGCATCTTCAAAATGCTGGTCAGCAGAAGGAAGCATGAAGTGCTCCAAAATTTCTTGGTAAACGGGTGCAGTGACTTTGGTTTTCAAAAAACACAGTGGACCAACACCAGCAGATGACATTGCACCCCAAATCATCACAGACTGTGGAAACTTAACACTGGACTTCAAGCAACTTGGGCTATGAGCTTATCCACCCTTCCTCCAGACTCTAGGACCTTGGTTTCCAAATGAAATACAAAACTTGCTCTCATCTGAAAAGAGGACTTTGGACCACTGGGCAACAGTCCAGTTCTTCTTCTCCTTAGCCCAGGTAAGATGCCTCTGACGTTGTCTGTGGTTCAGGAGTGGCTTAACAAGAGGAATACGACAACTGTAGCCAAATTCCTTGACACGTCTGTGTGTGGTGGCTCTTGATGCCTTGACCCCAGCCTCAGTCCATTCCTTGTGAAGTTCACTCAAATTCTTGAATTGATTTTGCTTGACAATTCTCATAAGGCTGCGGTTCTCTCAGTTGGTTGTGCATCTTTTTCTTCCACACTTTTTCCTTCCACTCAACTTTCTGTTAACATGCTTGGATACAGCACTCTGTGAACAGCCAGCTTCTTTGGCAATGAATGTTTGTGGCTTACCTAGTGAACCAAACTGAGAGACCATTTTGAAGGCTCAGGAAACCTTTGTAGGTGTTTTGAGTTGATTAGCTGATTGGCATGTCACCATATTCTAATTTGTTGAGATAGTGAATTGGTGGGTTTTTGTTAAATGTGAGCCAAAATCATCACAATTAAAAGAACCAAAGACTTAAACTACTTCAGTCTGTGGCACTGAATTTATTTAATACACGAGTTTCACACTTTGAGTTGAATTACTGAAATAAATTAACTTTTCCACGACATTCTAATTTATTGAGATGCACCTGTATATTTGGTATAAAAATCTGTTTAGTGCTACTGTTCTCAAAATTAAACTTAATAATTTTTTTTTAATTATCCATTATACATTATACAAACACCATCTCATAATAATTTCATTATTATTTTGAAATGAAATTATGAGACAATGTTTTGGTTTAAACTTCTTTCATCAACAGGTTGGACTTTGACTTTGGTTAACAGTTTCTGACATTACCCACAATTCTGTCTGACTACCTGCTGATAGTGGTGCCAGTGGCAGACAACCTTCTCATAAGAATAACAAGAATACACCATCAACTTTAAGGGTTTCACCACTTAAACCTACACTTCAATCTTATTTATACATCCTCATTAGATCTTTAACCATGTCACATCAGTGGTTTTAAATATATTACAGTCATATAACTGTATAGCAAATTTTCTACATATTCAGCAGCTCTAATACAAATCTTTAAGATCACATACTTAGTCCATAATGAACCCTTAAGTCCTAGAGACTCTCTACGACACAGAAGGACTCAGAAATTTTACTCATCAAATGAAAAACAGAAGTCGAAGTGGCTTATTATGTTAAGAGTATCTACTCATTGGAAATTAGCCATAAACACACTTGTGCTGAAAGAAAGAATGAGATGAAGAAGAGGAGGAGGAGGGGGTCAATTGGAAATCTAATTAAGGGCTTAGCCCTCCTTTCTCCTCTTCCTGACAGTATTTATTTATCAAACTGCAGACCTGTAATCCTATCCAATCACTCTGATCTGCTTAAAGAGGTGAAATTCCTTCAGAATTTGCCTTTGTTTTAGGTTTTTTTTTTTTTTTTTTTTTTTTTTTTTTTTTTTTTTTTTTGCATCTGAGCCAGCTAATCCACCTTTTCATCTGATCCCCTTTGAATGGAGACCTCTGAACTTTGGAATGTGATGAGAATGCAGGCAGTGTATTAGTGTGGTGCAGGATGGGCCAGAGGCAGTGGAGGACAATGGTTGCTCAATGGTTAAGGCACTGGGCTACTGATCAGAAGGTTGTGAAATCAAGCCTTGGCACTGGCACTGCCAATGTTGGGCCTTTGAGCAAGGCCCTTAATCCTCTCTACCATATTATGGCTGATCATGTTCTCTAACCCCAGCTTACTAACAAGCTAGGGTATGTGATGGGGAAAAATATTCACTGTACCATATCCTCTTCTTTGTCAGTGCCATAACTCTAAAAATAGTGGATTATTGCTTGGAACTTGTGAGGTCAGGTAGTTGGGTTGACGTGAATCAAATTGTGGTGAAAATTGGCAATGCAGCATGCTTGGTTGGGGATTCAAACCAGAAAAGGAAACAGGCATGATGCATTTAGATACAATTTTTGAAATTTTTACACTGCGCTTGTCAATACAGAGCAGCAACCAGGAAAATTTGGAAGGTTTTATTCACATTTCACTTAATTTAGAACTTAATTTAGTTGAACATTTCTAAATGACTTATAATTCTAAATGATTATAATGATAAACTTACCATTTCTAAACATTTGGTTTGGCTTGAGAGCCAATGTTAACCTGCTGACAAAAAAGTATGCTATACATTATTTGAGGGGGGAAAATGGATCAAGTTGGCTTCTTGGAATAAATAAGACAAATATGTATTTTTTATAAGAAAAATTAAATTAATAGATATTTATGCTTAGAGTTATCATTAAATTATCTAATTTTGGGCTGCTATTTAAGTATCATTTCTTCTAGCTAGCTAAAAATGACCATGTTTTCTCAGATTATTGACTAACACTGTAGTCAAGTTCATTTGAATCCTGCATTTGATGTTAGTCACTTCTGATTTCAAAATGTACATGTATATTCTACATATCGGATGTATATTGAGTTCCATCCATCCATTTTCCATACCGTTTATCCTACACAAGGTTGGGGTGCCTATCCCAGGGAACTAGAGGCACAAGGCAGGTGACACCCTGGATACCCACACACTATGGACAATTTTGAAATGCCAATCAGCCTACATATCTGGGGGAGGAAACTGGAGTGCCTGGAAGAAACCCCGGAAGCAAGGGAAGAACATGCAAGTGCCACACATACAGGGTCGAGGTGAGATTCGAAACCCCAACCCCAGAGGTGTGAGGCAAACGTGCTAACCAGTAAGCCACTGTGCCCACAGAGATTGGGTGAAAAAATCAACCCAGCATACTAGGTCCTAACCCAACCTCTCTGGTTTAAAACATTGGGTTTCCAAATTGAAACAAACTGGGTTATTTTTAAACTAGCTCTTTTTAGAGTGAAGGCATTTTGAAAAGTAATGATCGAAAAATGTAGTTTAGTTTATATATCTAAATTGAAACAATATAGTGGCCATCTGTCAAGTTCCATTTAGGGCAAATTGCATGGGGATATCCCAAAATATAAGAGCTAACCAAAGATTTGTGGGTTATTTTGTCAGTAATGTCAACAAAACATATTTTTTCAGACCTCCTACCTTGGTACTGAGCACTGAAGCCTCTCAGCTTGTGGTTGCCATCAGTGGTGAAATGGATACGTAGCCAGTTCTTACTGCTAATAATAGGTGAGGGGAGATTAGGACCCGTGAACCTGCAACACAAAACCAACAGATATTATTTAGAGAGCAGAACAACAACAAAAAAAACTATAATGAACCCTTCAGTCACCAAAAATAATGCCACTAACTCTACTAATGTGAAAATAGTATGAAATAATCGACTCCAATGAATGCATAAACTCCAGTAAAGCCAGCTTTATACCACTGAGCAGGTTCTAGGGATGACAAGAATTAGTTCTTATTATTAAGACAAAGCTGTTCACATAATTGTGAGCTGGGTTTCACGTTGGAACCCATTGAGGCATTGCAGAGAATGCTAAGCACATAAGCTGAAGAAAAATCTGAATCTTCCTGACAGAGCGGCAGAGACTGAGCCTCACTGTGTGTACCAAATGTCAGATTTGGCTCAACGGGCCCTTTGATGAGAACGAGTGAGAAAGCAGACTAGAGAGGGCACTGGCAGGGGAAAGAAGGATATAGAGCGGTAACACCATGGCTTGTCTCTGAGCTTTGTCTGCGAGTGTTTCTGCTGATGGTGTGGGTTCCTAATCAGTCTCTCAGCCCTGACTTATTCTCATTAGCCAGTATTGTGACTCCACCAACACTGACGATGACAGTAATGAGAGGGGTCTCTGAATCACAGACACAAAGACAGACTTTATCAGCCCAGAAGTGCTGCCATACTCACAGAATCAGTGATGATAGGGATGAAGAGATATGTCTTTTAAAATTCTGATGGAAGCTTGGTCTAATTAAGTGCAGTGGATATCATAGTACTTAGTAATAGAAATCAGTGACATTGTTATCTGTCATCGCAAGCTTTCACTGAGTGATATGAAAACATACGATACTGGATCAATCTATCAGAACTAATGTCTTGTATATATGACAAACAGGTGCAATGCATAGAGTTGATACCAGTTGGCTATTGGATTTTGAATTACACTAACCAGAATACATGAAAATATCATAAAAGCAGTTACAGGCAACAAAATGTAAAGGAACAAACATTTGTTTAGTTCCTGTAAGCTCTATATCCTGCTCAAGATTGTGGTGGATCTGGAGCCTATCCAGGGAAAACTGAATGTTAGCCAGAAATACACGCTGGATGGGAGGCCAATCCATCACAGGGCACCATGCACACACACACACACATTCACACCTAGGGACTATTTAGAGTCACCAATCCACCTACCAACATAGGGAGGGAGGAGGAAACCAGAGAGCCCACAGTATGAAATATGAACTATGAATATGAAAGGAAGAAAACCAAAAAAAAAGTGAAAGACACTGGGCCAGGCTGCTACTCAAAATTTCCTTAAAAAGCTTTTTGATGGCTTTGAGAACAACTGCAGGAGTCCTGTGGAAGAAGTGACACTCACATGGCAGTTATGAAGGACTGCTATTTAGATAGAGCCTGCGGCACATGAGTGCAGTGATGGTGAACAAAATTTTCCCTGGACACTAACACCATTATGGTGTCATGCTGGGGCGCTCATACAACAGGAAACCACAGAGTGTCATTTTAACACACATTAGCAGAATTTGGCTTATTAAATAAAACACACCCCATGCTCTTATGGGAAATGAGTTGAAAATCTTCTTCAGAGAGTAAAACAGGGATAGACACATTCTCTCCCACGCTAAGTATGTTGGCTGGAAAGGAAGACATTCTTTGTGACTATGGCCCCAGTGGTAGTGGTGTGAGTGATGCATTGTGAGCATGAGTGATGCCATACATCTGGGGCTGAAGTCTGTCTCCACGGCAATTCACTTGACAGACAAATTTACAACTTCAGCCACTGACATGACATAATCATGCTCTGAGAGTTCTCATGGCTGTCTCACAGGCTAAAGTTCAACCTTCCACAGATTGTCCCCACCTCAGTTTTCTTGCACTCTCTGAAGCACTGGAAAAATCGTTCATACAATAACTGGCAGGCATGGAGATGGTGAGAACAAGATTAATCCCTTCCACAAAATCAATCACCCACAGGTCTGCCTTTACTGAAATTAGTTTTCTTCTTCAAGTCCAACCATTATTTATTTATTTAATGCTCTGCCCTCTCCTCTCCTTTGAGGGCTGCTAAAATAATGGAAGTGGCATTGAGTTCTGACAACTTGTCACATGATATTAGGCTTGATTTACAATGCCAGCCAATGGACGGATAAAGTGAATTTTGGTTCAGATTGTTTTATTACTTTATAATCAGCCCATATCAGATGGTGGACATCCAATGCAAGACAGCAAAGGAATTGTTACATGTGATTTTCTTAAAATCAGTTATGTGTTATTTCATATTATTACATATCGCTCTCTCTCTCTCTCTCTCTTTCACTCTTCGTACATATTATAATAGGCTAGTGCCATGTTGCTAGATTGAACAGAAATTGAGTTACAAAAAAAAATATCTAAACTGTCATACAAGATGACATACTGTTATACAAATGATCAATACTTGGAATTACAGTCTATTTGTAGTCTAAAGTGCTGTCAACTGGTGGACTGTGGTACGGTTGCAGACCCAGCAAAGTATTCCAGTGGACCAAACCGAGCACTCAATACTATGAACTAGACAGCAGATGAGCTAGCAGATGAACTAGACAGCTTCTATATGACAAAAAATGGCTTTTTTTTTAAAGACAATGGTAAGAGAAGTATGATTAATCACCACTTCAAGTTCTGGTCAGTCAGTGGTGCTAGTCAGACGTGGTGACATGAACTAAATAACCACTTTAAACTGATGTCTTATTTGTAGTCATGAACTAATTATTAATGGTTAAGCATTAAAAGGTAATTTTTGTCATCATTCAGTCATGTTATTTGCCTATCCAGAACTTTGTGGGCAGGGGATTTTATTTAACTAGACCTTCAGAAAGGTTTGTGGAATACCCCTGATCTAATATATGTACATACATCTACTGATATTGCACACTCATTAAAGAACCTACAGTATATGAAGAGATTCCACTAACCCACCAAAAGGTGTACCATGAATGGGGCAAGCTGAAGACACCAGAATGGGTTCTAGGTTTTCTGTTTTAAGAGCACAAATAACACAAAAGGTCACTTCACTTAGAAACCTAAAACACATTTATCTGTGTGCACCTCTAGACAAAATGCTTTAAAGAGTCAGTCCCGGCCTCCTAATGTCCATGTCACGATGCACTTATTGAGATGTCTATTTGAGTTAAAAAGCAATTTAAGCCCAAATCACTCCCCATTATTATGTAGTGATTATTCTAGGGAACAGTCTCTGGATCTGATAAGTTACACAAGAGAAGGAATATCGAAAATGTCATTACAGATTAGAGCGCTCATAAATATGCTATTAGAGAATGGTGTGAAAAGTGTTGTCACCTCTACACCTCCCCTTCCATTCACTTTACTTTCTTCCTTCCTAAAAGAAATTATTTGCACTTAACAAAGAGTCCTGAAAGTCAAAGAGGGGCCTACATGGTTTGATGAAGCACTCTTTAAGGGCATTATTACAAGTTCAATACCCTCCCTTCAGCCTCGTCCTCGGTATTAGATTTTGCTCGGACAAGCCTCAGGAGTGCCGCTGTAAATGAGTTCTTGATCCCAGTCCAATGAACTTCCTAGATTAATCGAAAATATATCTGGCATTAGAGAGAAATACGCAAGGGCATTCTCATCTATACGCCCTACATCCAAGTGCTTCAAGTACGTGCAACCTATTAGTACTTTGACCAAATAAACATCATTGCAAATATTAATTGCTTGAAATTGGCAGAGACAAACAAGTAAGCGCTTATGCCAGCTATGGACACTTCGACAAAAAAAAAAACTGTTATCCATTTTGCTTAACTAATCATGAAAACCCATCAATGGTGGCAACAGACCCCTTTCATTCTTGTCCAAAAAATGCAACAAGACCATGATTGCAGATTCAGGAGCTATGTGACCCCTGTATGTTTCTCACTTGTGTATACATAATTATAGGCATTGGTGCTAAAAGTTGCCATGTGGACTGCAAAACATGTGTCTTTAGAACAGAACCTAGCTTAACTGTGGCTACTTAGGCAGATCAATTAGCCTGCTGCTTTGAATTTGATGGAGGCCCTAAGGCAAAGCACACAGGTCATGATGATTTTAAAACCACAAAGTTCCAGCATTTAAATGACTGTGAATCTTTGAGCAATGCAACAGCCTGCTCTTACTCTCTGAAGTGACAGAAAAAATCAGGCTTCCTGGGCAATGAGTTCAGTTCTGGGAGTTAGAACTGAGGAGAGAAGAGCAGAGGCACTGGCAAAAGCTTTGACCTTCACGTTCACATCGTTCAACAACAAGCAGTGTCATTAAACTCACTTAGAGCTTCCTATAACTGGTGAGGCAGCTTTGAGCTAAGTGCTATGTGACTTATGGCTTTGAAAAAGTTTTATGACTTTGCACACATTTAAAACTGTGTCGAGTGTGCAGGAAGGATGGGGTTAGGGGAAGCAAACTGTACTCGCTATAACAAGAAGGGAAGAAATCCACCCTGATTAATAAACTGTCTGTTTTGTGACATGCCACACCGCAGGTGTATGGAGCGGCTTGCATTAGAGCATGGCCAAAGCTCAAGAGCCGTCTGAGAATTCAGTTTGGTGAGGAACTGATTTCCATCGAGCCGCCATCCATAATTCATGAGCTGCCCTTTGGCTTCGCAACAATCACTTGTTAAATCTTATCGAGGTATTTTTTTCCCTTCTTCTGAAAAATTGATTCTGAAAAAATTTAAATAAATAGAAAGTCCTTGGGAAGAAAAAATTATTAAATTATTCATTTACTTAAAACTTACTTATTTAATCAATCAATCAATCAATGCATTCATTCATTCGTGTGTTCGTTCATTCATTTGTTCGTTCATTCATTCATTTCCTTTCCAGATCTTTTCCTCTATTCTGGGTCATGTCAATATCCATGCTTTCCCTCCAAAAATAGGCCTTGCAAATGAGAAAAAATAACAAATCCACAAAAGGGATTTTATGAGTAAGAAGTGGTTTATAAGAGAAAAGACATGCATTCACCTATGTGAAGAGGAATATTGGTGTCTACTTCAATAATAATAGCTGAACACTTCAAAAGAGCTCTGTACAATCTCTTCATTCATCTCCCCTTCTTTACATATTCTTTGTCATTGATTATAGCACTCTATATGCTCAGCCCTTACTTCCATTTCAGGGCCTTTTATCTTACTTTGAAATGTGTTCACCCATGTATCCATGCCAATATATCACATAGTTTGTGCTGACGGAATGAAATCAAATAATTGAGATTATTTTTCACCCAAAGTTGACAAAAACAATGACGATGCAGGAAAGTGGTGCTATAAAATGAACGGGGCTCTAATCGATTAGCCATAAAACTTAAAAGGCTAATGAATAATAGACAAATTCAAGTTCAAACAGAAGACACAGTCACATAACTAACCACATGATTTCATTGCTACTTTTTTTTTTTCTTCTTGTTGCTGAACATTTGAGAGACAATTACAAGACAGAGATACTGGTTGGCGCCTGCTGGGAAGGTATCTGATTAAACTTCTGGCGTAAGTGATTACAGTACGCACGGATGCTGTATAACTGTAGTGTGCTAAAATGCACCCTAGGTAGCAAGAAAGCAAGCAACATCCCAGGCATGATAGATATTAACATGGATAAATATTTTAGCTTTCTGTGACACAGAGAACACAAAAAGAACAAGGAAAAAGAGAAAGTCAGAAAGCGATGAAAAAATAACAATGTTTTCTCTCTCTCTCTCTCTCTCTTCCTATCTCTTTAATAAACATGGCACCTTTCTTTACCCTTCTTCACCCCACCTGTGTTAGCTGAAGTTGAAAACAAATAAATGACTGAATGCATAACAAGCATTCCTTTATCACACCAACCATTATGGCCTATTACATTGGATTTATAGTTAATGGGGGAAAAACAAATTAGTTTCCAAGGTCACTTGGATATGGTAATTGAGCCTCCCAAACGGATCCATAAAATATGCCCATAAAAAAGATCTATTGCTATTCAACATCACATAGAACAGAATCATGGTTAGGTTTTAGGTCGATGAGGAAGGTGAGGGTCTTGTATATATGTGTTTGTATTAGTGTGGGAGGGATGCGAGTGAGGAAAATATATAAAGAAAGAACTTATTAAACTGTACTTCAAAATAATTAGGAATTGCTACTACTATGATTGAATTCTGCTGTACACAATCAGAAAAATGGGCTCTGGACAAAATTAATTACCAGTGACGGCTAGTCTTGATATTAGCCTGCTAAATTCCAATATCTATCAATACCTTGACAATGAAATTATTAGGGCTGAGCAACGCATTATATCATGAGGTCTTCAAACCAAAAACGTACACATGGACATATGTTCATATAAATTTTTGTTGGTACAGATTTGGTTGGATGTTGTAAATGTAGCTGAACAGAAATGATAAACTAGTTTTGATCAAATTCAACTGCAATATGGAATATTATAATGGTATCTGAGCCAGGAAAATTTAACTGGCTGCTATCTCCCCTTCTGACCCTTTAACAGACTTAGAAATGCTTCTGAATAAATGCCCAGTGATTCTCGAAATGGTGCTAGTGCTGTGTGATAAAAGAAGACTCTTGCAGAAATTGGTAAATGGAGATGATTATGTTGAGAATAAGTACATAAAAATTGTATGCAGAACAGCTGTTAGAGTAGTCAGTAAGGGGCTGCATGGAGTTCTGACTAGCCTTGCCAAACTGAGTCATGCTGGGCACCTAGCCATTGCAGCACAGTACCCACTAATAACCATTTAACTGACAAATGAGAGAGAGAGAGAGAGAGAGAGAGAGAGAGAGAGAGAGAGAGAGAGAGAGAGAGAGAGAGAGAGAGAGAGAGAGAGAGAGAGAGAGAGAGAGAGAGAGAGAGCGAGAGAGAATGAGAATTTGGATTTTAATACCCCCTTTATAGGGTTTTGAAATAAATATTGGGGGAACCAAAAAAAACTTAAACCATTACTTCATATAGTATATTGTGAAAGGAAAAGTGGAAAATGACAAATAAGCCACCAGTGGACTGGCATCCCATCTGGAGTGAATTCTCCCGGCTTGCCCCAGTGTTACTACTGGCTCCGGATCCACTGCAACCCTGACCAGGATAAAGCTTTTACTGAAGATGAATGAATAGTGAGTCACCATCTTCGTTATCAACTCTACAGGCAGGATTTCACCAAACTACCACACGCAGCTACTACCACATCCACTGCTCCCTGCCTTGACAGCTGGTTCTACCACTATTTCCAAATGTCTAATTTTGCTTGTCAATCCCAGCATTTGGGTAAGTTCTGAGCAATGTTTACTCTGATTGCCAGTAGTGTGTTTTTTGCCTTGCCTATTGTTTGCTTTTTTGGATTTACCATCTGATTTGGAAAAATCATCAATCATTGTGTTTGACTCTTGCTACCACTGCAACTCTGATTTTGGATTGTGTTTTGGCCCTGTACATAAACGCTCCTGCATATGGATGGAGTGTTGGGTGTAACAGGTTACAAAGTAATGTAAGGAATTACTTTTTATTTTTCAGCAGTTTAATTACAGTTACTTTTTAAATAAAATTCAATACTTTTGTTACATATAGAATTTCAGTAATATTAAATAATAAGTAAACAAATTATTATTTAAAACTAGATTCAAAGTCCAATGATTGCGCTCCCTTTAAATTTGATGACGGATCCGACACGCCTAAGTGCTTTTAAGAGAGAGCACACAGAAGCAAAAATTGGATGTTTTGCTAAGTGGAAATATTCTCATTACTTCAAATTTATGACACATTCAGACAAGAACATCACTGTAAAATTTAAGTTATGTCCTGGCGGGGAAACTTATCAACCTCTCTGAGTAGCACCAGTAATTTATTAAGCACTTGCCATGGGAATATTGCCACATTAAACTTGAGGCAAATTCACCAACAGTAAAAAATTGTTTGAAAGAGCTTATTTCAATAGCAATTTAATGTATGAAGTAATTAATAAGTAATTAGTTTGTGATTATTTTTAGACCGTAATTAGTAAAGTAATCTGATTATAGTTTTAAAAAGTAACTACACTGTAAGAAGTGAATGGTGGGCCATGTAAATTTAAAATGAAAATTATGATCCAGTTTAACAGATAAAAATAAGAGAGTAGTGTACCTCATTTTTTAGCAAAAATTTGGGCAATTTTTGCCGTTTGCGTTAGAGAATTAATTTCAAACCTAAACAATGTCACCAACGTTTTTGGCGGACTGCATGGCGGACGGCTCCTCTCGCATCAAATTGTTGCTTGAAGGTAAGCCTTAATATTATTTATATAACACTTATATAACGCTTATATTTTTTTGTAAATGTGTAAATTTCATTCCTATAATATGAGTTCATACAATTTTTAAATGATTATCAATACATCAAAACTTGCGTATTATCTCATGCATCTCAGTTAGCTTCACTTACATTTTGTTATCTAAATTCATCGGTTGCAAAGCTGGTTATAATTCATCAGCTGTCTTAAAATTTAAAACTGTAACCGAAGTAAAGCTTGCATTTGTAATTAAATATGCTTGTAATAAGTTTTGAGAAAATGGGTGGCTGATGCAATGTCCTGATTAACAGTGGGATACAAGCTTTCCTAAGCACATTAACACTATCATTTTCGTTTGAAAATTATTTCATTGCTTTGGCTTATAGCTTCTGCAAATTGGTTGTGCTGACCTAAACAGAGAGGGTCTGTGCTCATGTATGAGTGCTTTGAATGGAAACAATCATTAAAAAATAAAGTAATGCAATATAATTGTATTGAAAAGAAACAGATGCCATGCATTAAAGTATTTAATAATTTAAGTATTCTGAAGTAATTTTTTCAGGTGGTTAAAATAATTTTACTAAGGACATAAAAATAATTTAAATCTGTCAATTTTACCTAATTAGTCATTTTTTTTTTAGTTGATTATGTGTAATAGACTCATTTTGGGTCATTTTTCTTGATTTGATTGAGGAAATTTCACTTAAAAAAACGAGTCTTAAAAAGTACTCAAAAATATTGCGTGTAATTTTGTTACCTAATTTTATTTTAGTAGGTATCACATAGAATTTTGTTACAGTGTAGTAATGAGTAATTAATTACTTTTTGGAGTAACTTACACAACACTGGTTACAACCACATAAAAAGTTTAGCAGGACTAGAACATGTTTTCACCTTGCTGAATACTTTGTCCCAAAATTAAATGACTGAAACAGGGGAAAAATCACCCAAAGATGAGAACCAGTGAGAATAGGCTTTTCATGCATGTGCACTGGACAAAAAGGTGAAACAGTGATTCAAGCCCCGAACAGAAAGGACAACCTACTTTTCCCCAAACACTAGCATGAAGGTGCACCAGATGTGTTTATCCATCAGATGCTTGTAAAGGGACTACCAGCAGCCTAGGGGAAGAGTCATTACCAACAACCTCTCCCACCAAAATGCTTTCTGCACAGCCAACTTAAAGACACCTAGACCTGCAGTGGTAAAGGATAAGCAGCATCTCTCATCCTCATTCTCATCTCATCCAATGGAGGGCTGAAGGTGAGTGTAGGAAAGTCGTAGAGAATTCCTCAGCTCCACTGAGCAATAGAAGACAGGATATTTAGAAATTCATGATAGATATTTGGCAATGACTTACATGACTCTATTGTAATCTGATCCAGTATTGGAATCCATTATAATCCAGTTCTTCTCACCAAAGGCTGCCAAATCAGTCCACACAAACTGACCCAGCAACCCTTCCATAGGATAGAGTACAGACTCACAAGACAAAAGCCCCCCCCCCCCCCCCCGTCCAGGGAGGTATACAGTAGTACAGCTGCTCAATGCCAATGTTGGGCTGAAAAAAAAACATTAAAAAAGCAAATAATATTTTTTAATTAATGTCCCTCTCCCCCTGTAGAACAACTTGAGTAACAACCATTTCCATCTAGATGATTTGGTGTACCATCCAACCCGGTTCTGTTTTTGAAAATCCACCTAATTTCATATTTGCTGGTAACTGTGGGAAGCAATCCACCAGTGCCTCATTTTTAATCCAAATGACTTTGGGAGATGAAGTCTTCTGATATATATCTCAAGAGCCTCAGATGGAGCTAAAAATGTCCAGCCTATGACTAATGAAAACTGAATCATAATCAGCATAAATAGAAATGGCAATCCTTTGGACCCTGAAACACTCCCTACACTTGAAAACCAGCTAAACTATCTCTCTGAGATAAAACAGCAGAGGTTTGATAGCTAAGCTGTACAACTGACCTGACAAAAGACAGCCTTGTTAGATCCTTCTTGAGATTGGCCAGCACCCCACCACCCACATTAGCATCTGTGATGATCCAGCATATCAGTACTTGAGTTTGCAGTGTAATGATGACAAAATGGCCTTTTTTGCCTTTCTAACACCCAACCATTGTGCCAAATTCTCAAAATTACCATTCTAAGTTTTCCAGTGTGTGTGACTAAAAGGTGCCAATAATTGTTGCACACCTATATTTACCAAAGATTTATTTATTATTTTCTTGGATAAACCTGTGTTTTGTTTGCAATTGTTTGATATCCATGAGAGCAGAGTATTTTTGTGTTTTTTTGTTTTTTTTAACAAAAGATCAAAAGGTTAAACAATAAAGACAAATTTTCATAGCTTTCTTTGCAAATATTTACCAAGGGTGCCAATATTAGTGGAGGGCACTGTATGAATGTGATGGTTAGGTGTCCACATACTTTTGGTCATATAGTGTATGTGCCCTGGTGCCCTCATATTTACTTCCTGATACTCAAACCATTCATAATTTAAAATGTTTACAGCATGTGTTTTTTGAACGCATTTCACGTTGAAAGCCTGTTTTCAAAGAATGACAAGTGTACCTTAAAAGCCTAAATGTAACCTGTTGCAATGCACAATTTGTCCGTGACTGGAAAGTAAGTACCTTAGGAACACCACTGACCAGATTTTTTTTGATGGAACATTCTCAGCACAGTTGTGATACTGACAGGGTTCTGACTTGAACAAGTATATTAGTCAGCATTGTTTAGTAAAAAAAAAAATACCTGTGTTTTCGCTTGCTGTATACTTTATTAGAGACACATTGTGTAGGTTAACACTTAGAGACTACAGCCCATTTTTCCATGCTCAATTTGTGTTAATTGTCCTCTACCTTTTATTAGTGTCATTTTCACAGGACTGCAAGCTGCTGCACATAATACAATTACACCAAATGGTGCACAGGTTACATTCAGTAAAAAAAACAGTGCCAGTAAATGTATATATACTGTAAGTGCGTACACCTAAAAAACTAGAAACTATGTGTGTTTGAGGTGTTGTTTTTTAATGTTGCAACAAGCTCAGATATGAGAAAAGTTATACCAGTTCAAATTTAAGTGGATTTGTTATTAGGAGAATTACATAAAATGTATACTATTTAACTAATATTAATGTTTCAGCTGATGTGAATAAATGCATATGATGCTTGAATAGTATATGCTTTTTATTACCTCAAAAGAGAGTTTTGATGTTCAGATAACACACACACACACACACCCAGGAGGAAACCTGCATCATTATTTTGAAGTTGCTATCAAGGGGCATTAGTAGGGCATTCAGTGCCTCCTGTGTGCTAAGCAAATCTTAGCTAGCATATTATGGCTATAGTCCCCTTCAATGTGACACTCCCAATTAGTAGAAGTGCCTGGATTGGGGAAAATCAGCTTAGAATTATGGCACACTTTATTTGGAGTGTTTGGTTGATTAATATACTTGTAGAGCATGCATAGCAAATATGCTTCTGTAAATAATGTGGCCCTAACAGGAATCCTTGATGAATGTTAATAATATTAAAGCAACAATGAGCAAAAGCAGCACACCAAATCAGTAGCATGCCCTCACTTTCAGGGACACTGGATGGGGGAATAGTGGAACAAACTACCCAGGTGCCAGATGTGTATTTGTGTTTTGGGGAGAGCTGAAAACGCAGGCTGGAATGGTGTTATTTTGGTTTTACAGATAATGAGAGTCATAAATAAACTAATATTTGTAGAAAAAAAAATAGGCTGAAAGACTGAACTTTCCATCCATCATATATATTGGAAGCTCGCCAGGGGCTTATCTCTCTTCTCAAATCATTCCGTCTGCCTCACACATAGACTCATTATTTTATCAAAGATTCATTATTTAAATATGGTTAACCATTTTCTTTCAGAATACAGCTGGGCTGATCGAGCTAAGGGTTTAATATTCATGTCAACCCAGTCTCTTAGGAAAATGTTCACGTACAAATTATGTGCAATGAATATCAATGTTCTGTCACAAGCACCTGATGTATATATTAACATATCAAACTTTCACAAGACTGCTGAAAAATAAGGTAAATGTATTAATTACATATATAATTTATCGAAATATCGTAGTGGAAATGGGGGCATGGTTACCAAGTTACAGTGGTACAAAATGTAAAAGTGAAAGATGCATTTGAATTTTATTAGTAAGTGTGCATATAAGCAGTTAATAAAGCAGTTTTATTGGGCAGAAGAAACCACTGTGTGTTTATAATCACACTGATAATCAGCTTCATAAGTACACTCAGTGTACATATGAACAGGTTAGTTGCTATGCTGCTGCTCACCATGCACAATACACCGCTATTATAGCCACTCCCAAAGCAGCTTAATAAACCATTGGATCACAAGAAAAGCTTACCCTGAATGGAGAAAACCTCAAACCAGCCTTTGAGTAATGAATACTGTAGCTAAACAAGTATTCTGAAATGCTTAGTGAATCACATAGTTGCTCAGCTGGTTAAAGATTTATTGTCCACTATCTTACATTCACACATTTGCCCTGTGTTACAATTTCCATTTCAGCCCCCTGTAGTTTAATCAAAGTGAATAATATGTGTTTAACAGTGTGTCAGTGAAGCCTAGTGGCAAGGCATTTGACAATGTCTCAGCCCAAGGCCAACAACTCACAGCCATCTTGGGATGAAGTGAGGGAATGGAAATCAAATTGCGTGAGATGAGAAAAATGAAATGTTCAGGCATTATGTAAGAAGTCGGGGCTTACTTTGTGAATATGTAACTGAATTTCTAATCTTACAGATCAGCACCCGCACTGAGATTTTACTTTTTTTTTTCTTCAATTTTTACACTGATTGGCACATAAAGTCCAGTAGTGTCTGGGTATATCAAGCATTTTATTATTTTATTCACTCACTAATAGTCTAGTAGTAGTAGTGTAGTAGTGTACCCTGGTCAGCGACTGAAATCTGAATCCTCTCAATGAGTGTGCAGTGAGTGCACAAAAAGTAGAAAAAATAAAAATAAAATAATAATAATAATAATAATAATAATAATAATAATAATAAATAAATAAAGTATTTTTAAATGAGAATTAAAGGTTCCCAAGAGGTACACCAGAAAAGTGTTCTCCATCACCATGCCACAGCCATCCATGGTTGGGAGTCAAAGAGAACATAATTGGCCATGCTCTGGGAAGGGTGGCATACTCTCTCTCCCCTGTCAATCACAGCAACACTAGCTGTTCATAGGCGTCTGTTTTGCTCTATATGTGTTTTGCTGTGGCCTTCTCCATGCAATCCCATGAGTTCGGTTTCACTTCAACAACAAATCACAAACTTGGTAGTGTGTGATCCCCAGTCATTTCATTGTGAATCTCAGTCATTTATTGTGTGATCCCCAGTTATTTGGTGTGTGTTCAATCCTCATACAAATCTGTGAAAAAGTATGCCCTGCCCAGTCTTTTAACCCTTTCCAACTATTCATAGTCTAACCTTTTTTCCATGGCAAATTTTGAACCCGCTCAACAGATGGATCCCCCTTGGCAGAGCCATGTCAACACATTCCCGCTTGTGGTTCTCCCTGGGAGTGCCGGACAGATCACTGGGACAGGATGGTCCGGCCCATGACTGGCCTTGTCACCTATTATAAGCCTGTTTGTGGCCTGGAGATGGCCGACAAGACCTTAGTTTCCACTACAGCTCTCAGTAGTGGTTGGAACACCTTGGCAAATTCCTCCCCAAGAAGATCTTCTGATGTCATCCTCAGCCAGGACACCTGTGTCTGTGGATCTGGCATCTTGGGCTCAACTGAGGACTGAAAACAAGCAGTCCAGGAAACAATCCTCAGCCCCGAACACACAGCTATTGTATACCTTTAGTTGGAAGCTGTTCTAAATATGCTGTTTACCTCATCATTAGAGCTGGCACATTACCAGATTCTCAAGATCCTGACTTTTCTTCAGCGACTGCTAGACAGTAGCAAGTGTCCATCTATGCTAAAAGTACATGTGGCAGCCATTGCAGTGAATCATGGATGGAATCCCTCTGGGATATGAAAGGCTTATTAGTGCATTTCTAAAAGGGGCAAGGTGAAATGGGTATCTCTGAAAAGTACCTTTTTGCTAACAATCACTTTGGCTAAAAAAAAAAAAAGCTAGAACTACATGCTCTGGTGATGTTTGCTTTACTAGCATTAGTGGCCAGCTGTCTCTGGGGTGACCTTGTGGTTTAAATCTGTGATTTTTGCCAAAGATCATATAACCCAACTTTGTGAATCAGTCAATTAACCTTACAGCTTTCAATGAATGTGAGCCTACACAGCATTCCTTGCTGTGTCCAGTACATGCTCTATAGTGTTATTTAGACCAGATGTTAGACATTTGAACCTCAGATCAACAATCATCAACCACAGAGGAAAGTCAGCATAGGCTCATTTGTCTTAGCAAACACAGGTACATGGGGTGGTGGATGTTATCCCTATGGCCTACCGGTGGGCTGTATACCCAGCCACTACATGCCACCCTATATCTCTTCCTCATGAGTATTCTTTACTGGTGTTGTGACCCACTCAATTTCTTCCACTTTAACCATGGCAAACCATGTCTTCATGGGCCTTGTTTTGTGAACAGGGGCATTGTCATGCTTGAACATGTTTGGGCTTGGTTCCTTAGTTTCAGTAAAGGGAAATTTTAATGCTACAGCATACAAAGACATCCTACAAAATTGCTTAAAATGTTTTGGTAACAGTTTGGGGAAAACCCACATATGGGTGTGATGGTCAGCTGTCCACAAACTTTAGCATAGCATATACGGAGTAGCATACTAGCATAGAATAGTGGGTGGACTTCAACCAAGTTTGAAAAAAAAGTTACAAATGATTACAATTATATCAAGAGACATGGTTACTGAGTGCACTTATTCTTCATTAAAAAGAAACTTTCATTAAATGGGGATCTGAATACATTGACTGACAACATAAGAGCACATGTACCAATAGTAAAACTGCCACAAGAATAAAGTATAATGGCTTATGTATTTATTATAGTATAATTTCCATAGACCTAATTATTCAGACTCATTCCTCAAGCAGTTTAGAGTCTGAGTATGTGAAGTTATTTTATGTGTGTGTAGGCATGTATCAGACATTCAGGAGGACTAGGATGGAAGGATATTTCTTGAAACAATTACAAGAATCATCAGGAAATAAATGCACTGCACTGACTTTTGTCAGCCATGTTGTGAAATCACGCTGATACAGCTATAATCTCGCTGCTGAAGAAATATGAGCTCTCCTTGATTGATGCTCCTCTTTGCCTGTCTCCTTGACCATCCCTGACACTGTATCTATTCTCCAGAGTTTAGAAGTGATGATGGAGGAAGAAGAAAGTGTTTGCCTGCACAGGGTCATTTCCTCTGAGTCATTATGCCGCAATGCTACCAGAGTCTTTTGCATAGTAAAGTGGCCATTGACACTGTTGTTCTTGCTGCTTCAGCTTCAGATGCTGGGTTTTGATGTATCCTTTCTTTGTGCTATTCCAGAAGCCCACAGTAAGGCTGTTTCTTCTGGGACTTGGCATGTGTTTGTGTTTACACTCAACCCAGCCCAGCTCTCAGTGGATGAGAAGAACTGCAGCAACAGGAGAGCAACTTCAGATCACAAACCACAGGAAACATGCAGATTCCACCTGCATCCCTGTTTGTATCCCTCCGGCCTCGGCTCCAACTGAGTGAAGATAACTTGTTTGTTTACTTGTGAGCGAGCACAGAGGGGAGCCAGACAGTTGAAGAAAACTCACAAACACAACTCTGCCTTGCACAAAAGCCCTGGCTCACCAGAAGACTGACAATTATAGCATGTGTTTCATAATTTTCCTACTTAGTGCACATTTCATATTTGGGGTGAGTGATTCTGCTCTGTCACCTCCCTGTGATGTGCTGCTATAATTAAGATGGATTCCAGATGACATGCTGGATTGAGGGGATCTCTCACAGAGCAACCTACTGAGGAACAGCTGGGCCTGGTAGCATGAGCATTTAATGTTCCTGAAGTTCTCAAAACCTTGGCTGTGATGATAAATGGCGAGGACATAACGCAAACGTCAAATAAAATGAGGGAGAGGTGGAAAGACATTAACCTGCTGTTTACAAATTTTAGCCCATGCTAACATGCTATCAAAGTCCTGCAAATGTCTTCTTACAAACAGGTATCTGTGGTTAAAAGAGGAGGCTCTGCATGATAGACCGCATATCATCTCTTTGTCAATATGCACAGCACTTAGAGTGATCTTTTCCAACTATCACACTATTTGCACACACTCATGAAATAAAACTAGGCTATAATGAGGTGTCTCTTTATATTTCGTGTCCCATCAATACCAAAAAATCACATCACAAACAAATAAAATATATCATCAAATAGACTACGCTTCACTTTCAGAGCCATAAAGCATGCTCTATTCTTCAAACCGAGTCAAGAACTAAGAAATAAACAATCTGGGATACTCAGAACCTCATTAAAAAGTACATAAGGCTTTATACAATGTGTGATTGCACTAAATAGGTCATGTACCACAAGCTTTGTGTTAGCATCTTTTCTATATACAAGCAGTAAAAAGAAACACAGCTCAGCTTGGCACAACACACAAGGTCATGTTATTTTTGCTGGGTTTGTCTTTTACCACATTTTATATAGAAATTCATATATAGAAAATCATTATATAGAAATACAAATTAAATTGTAATTTCAGCAACTTTATGATTGATCAGTTCATTCTTTTTTTCCTCCTCCTCATTCAGTTTTTCATACATTTATATTTTAGGAATCTCTTTATCTCTTACTCTGAGGAACAGGAAGAAGAGTTGAGTTGAATTGGCTGAAGTACATATTAAAACAATCAATCACACAGAATATAGCAACTGCATGAACCCAATGTGAGAGACACGGAATAAATGTCTGTGTGTGTAAACACCTATGGGGGGAGAGAAAAAGAGGAGAGGGAAATAAAATGAAGGAGTCAACTATGGCTGTGTGCAGAATACCACTTGGTTACTGTAAAGACTGTGATGCAGTTAGTAATGGTATGATATAGTAACTATTATAAGCAGTATAGGGCAGTAACACTCTATATGTGGATTGTGGAATTTGTTTAGTATAATCATTCATCTTCAATATCTGCTTTTTCTTGGTCGGGGTTGCAATGGATCCGGAGCCTATCCCAGAAATACTAGGTGTGAGGTGGGAATACAAACTGGATGGGATGCGAGTCCAATGCAGTACACCATATACACATACTGTACATTCACACACTCATTCACACCTAAGGGCAATTTAGTCTAGCCAATCTGCCTACCTGCTAGGTTTTGGGATGCTGGAAAAAAATCAGAGAACCCAAGGACAGTAAGGACAGTAACTCAAGATCTGGATCAAACTGCATGCAACACTACCTGCTGTGCCATTTCCAATAATCAAGTATGTGTAATCAGAGTCGGATACATTTGAAAATGCATGTAATCAGATGACAGTTACTTTTTATAGATTACTTGTTTATTCACTATCACTGACAGCATCAGCTGTTTTCTGTTTGCTTGTTCAGGTGAACAAGATCATTGCAGCGATTGTATGTGGTGCTATCAGTAGTGGCATAAGGTCATACGCCAGTGTCATCAAGGACGGTGAAAAGAAGATAACAGCACAATCTAAAGCACCTTCAACACATGATGGTGGACATGAAACTGGACCTGGACCTAACTTTTCCCACAGAGTCCACCAAGGAACATTACTATGATGCAGCTAACATTGCCATGGAAAGACCACATGCAGGAGGCACTTGAGCAGACGAGGAAGAAGTATGAGGGTCTGATCAATGGATCTCATAGACAACGTTAGAGGTGTTTGGTTGTGGAGGTACAATGCAAAGACCATGCATGACAATCCCTATGCAAAACCTAATCTGGTCTCAGTATCCGAGAACAAAAGAGACAAAATGGAAGCAGCAAGTAGAGCTCCACAATGGCTCTGGATCAAGAAGCTAGGCCACATGAGTGATGCTTTCAAAGACTCTAAACACTTGAACAGCACAGGTTGTATCACTGATTAATCATTACAATCATTAGTATCATTACAGCATAGCAATAGAGCTTGTGAACCTTTAAAAAAAAAAAAAAAAAACATGAATGGCGCAACGGAAAAGTGAGTTCGACTCTTGACTGGAGCCTCTGTGGCCAGAAGCCAAGGAAGCAAAATTGGCCATGCTCTCTGGGTGGGATGGCATACTTTCTCCCCTCTGTCAATCACAGCAACACAAGCCAATCATGGGTGTATGTGAGCTCAAAGACCCACATTTATTAAAAGTGGGTGTTTTATTTTTACTTTTATTAAACCAGTACAATATAATTCTACACTGAATTCTATAAATCCATATTAGACCAGTTTGAAAAAAAGAGCTGAAAGTAATCCAAATGTAATCAGATTAAACTTTTTAAGTAATCCAAAAGATTGCATCACTGATTACATCTTTAGTCATGCAATACAAGTGATCTCTTCAGTAATCTACCCAATACTGTTTAGAAGGCTATTCATAATGAACATTAGTCAGCACACTTAACTCACCAATATATTACAGGGATAAAAATCAAGGTGTTCATGAAAGAATAAATAATAAATAAATAAACCTATAGGTCTATTTAATTTATCATAATTTGGTACAGAATGCAGTCTTTACCCACATTAGACGTTCAATATGCATAATGCATGATGAGCAGAAAACCATTTCTTATCATAGATGAATTGGTGGTTCTTTCTATTTTCACCCTAGCCCTTCTCGGTGCTTCATAATGATCCTCATCCCTCACTGCTTAGAGTTTTCCTGCTTAATTACCACATACCTATATCCTGCTTACTTTTTACAGACTTGGCTATGTACTAAAGCACTGAGGCTAGTGTTTCCTTTCTAAACTCTCCTACTTATGGAGAGCTGACAGCAAGTCAATGGTAATCATTATCTCTATGGATTTTATTTACAACTGGCAAAGGTATATACATTATTAAACTGATAAAGTTCTACAACATATATTATATAGAAGAGCTACATATTGTCACAATGTCACAGAGATACAAGCATGTTGCTCATGTTTTAAGGTTTACTTCATCTGCTTTTGTTTGTGTTGCCATATGCATTTGTTTTGGTCCTGTCTCAATCCAGTTTCGTCACTGGTCTGTTACCAGTAGTACTCACCTGTTCTGTTTTGCACTCTGACTAGTTTGTCTATATACACCCTCTCTATCCATCATTGTGAAGTCTTCCTGGTTTTGAACCTTCTCGAGCTTTTGATTTCTACGAATTTTGACAGTGATTCTGGTTAATGCTTTTACATACTTGCACCATGCCTTATACAACTGCACGTTACATACATAGTTTATTTATTTATTATTTGTGTTTAATCACACCTGCTTGTCACACAATTACTTGTTTCCATGATAGGCTTCAGCTCCACCCTGACCCTAACTGGGATAAAGTGGTTGGTGAAAATAAACAAACAAATAAATAGATGTATTACTGTTAATTTTGTATTGCCTGTTTCTGCTATGTTTGCATCGCAAAGACTATAAAATGGCAATTATATTATTGAGTTGTTAATTATATATTGGAGTATATTGTGCAGTCCTACTATAAATTAGTATAAATATACATAAAATTTCCTTGCCATGGACACTTGCAGTACTTATATGTAATCATGTTTTGAAACCATTATAATGAAATGAGCTCAGTGATACCCATTTATTCTCTTTCAAATGAATCACATGGCAACAAGTAAGAGGCATGTGCCATCGGTGACATGCTTTTGGTGTTTCTTAAAGAGGTTAAGAAATACAATAAAATACATTAACTTGACACGTTCTGTTTCTCTATTCATAAAGATGTGCTTTAGGACTCCAGCTGATTGACATGCCACAATCAGCACCATTTGCAGATTCCTCTGAGGCTTTGCAAGCAGACAACAGGAATAGGTAAAAGCACCCTCCTCCCTACCTACACACACATAAGCATAAAATGCAGCCTTTTACAAGCCAGACGGCATCAAGGTAAAATTAGTTTGCCGAAAGCACGACAACAGCATTGTTAGTGAGCACTACAGAGATTTCCCTAAAGGCTTTTCCTCCATTAAAACTTGCTGACAGCTTTGTTATCCATAACACCACCACCACCACCACCACCATCATGCAGCAGCCCCCATCCAACCCCCCCTCCTCCCAATCTCATCATACACTGACGTTGCCAGCAGGGCAAAAACATTACAGCTATTGCCAAGATGTTTCCCTTTACACCACTAAGGCTCTGATATCCGTGCTTAGCCATCTGTCTGCATTCAGTCAGCCTGACAATGTCTTTCACTCTGCAAGCTACAGGTACTTCCTTTTACTGAGAGGACACTTTTTTATTTTACTTTATTTAGAGTCTGAGTGCCAGAGGAGGCATGTAAATATTGTGTATAGTATCACAAGTCACTTGGATGCTAAAGCAAAAGACATGCTACTATGGCACAATGTTCCGGACAGCAGATGGTTCCAAATATAACTACCAAACACTAAATTTTAATAAATGAACATGAATGGGCTTAATCTACACATCCTCTGAGAGTGTTCAAGGCTATGACGTAGCATGGGCAGCAATTTAAATGATGCACTGCCTGAATTCACGTGTCTTAGAGGAAGTAAATGATACAGAAGCTTTCACCCTCCCTAGTTCATGTGTTAAGGCCACAGGACAATGACAAGAGTCTGGAGGTGTGAATTGGTGTGAAAGCACCAGGGTAAAGATGACACCGCTTTCACAGTTCTTAAGTCAGTTTAGGGATGAGAAGTGGCTTTACAGCTATCATATACATTTCAAACCATCTGTCTTCACTACCCTGAAAAAAGTGTCACGGAAAATAGGAATAGTGTTTTTTTAACATATGAATGCATGAATGGATGGCTGGCTGGCTGGATGGATGGATGGATTGAATGAACCAACAACTGGCATTCTCATTCTCAACTGGCACAAGTTCTCAGAGACAATGTTGCAGAAAAAGATAATAATTTGCACAACCCTGCTCTTAAGCCAAGATGAGTTTGGGGTCTTTAATGAACTGAAGAGCAGATGTTAATCATTTACGAAACAATGTTATGCTCCTCCACCTTTGATGTAGATACAGAGGAATGCAATACAAATTACAGCAATATTAAAATGAGCATCAGTTAATTACACCAAGATTAGACAACACCAGCCTTGCTTTTAATGTTAATTCCAACGCCTGCAGAAGAATACTTTAAGAGGAGATGGAGGAAAAGGCATGAAAATGGGAGAAGTGTGCTACAGATACACTTACATTCCATTCATCTCTTAAGGTGACTTCATTATACAAGAGAGTGAAAAAATAACTAATGGCCATTGAATAATGATGCATGGGAATCAAATAAAGGCATGGAGCATTCAGTTTTTCTGACATGTTGTTGTAATGACACAGAGAGAAGAAAATAAGTGTGAAAGAGAACATAAGCACAGGATGTAGCATCACATTTACTTAATTACAACTCTCAGAGGAATATGTGCAAGCGTGTGTGTTTGTGTGAGACACAAATGAGAACAAAATTATGCTTTGCTATTGCTTTCCAGTGTCCCATGCATGGCTAATGGTTAAAGCCATCCTTCTGGAGCTCAGTGGCTCCATTGGCTTTGTATGCACACACCTACTCATCATGCTTAATGATGAATCCAGGGCAAAATTCATCTGAACATAAATGAACTTTAATGGAGACTGTAGGTGTCATTTCAATATTGTTTAATTAATTATTTATTTATTATAAATTATTAATTAAACACCAGATAACTTTTATGTGCAGTGATCTGTAGGGTTTCCACAAACTGATCTAACTTTATATTCATTACAAAACAGGCCAGACAGCTAACTCAAAGAAAAAGGAAAAAAAAAAAAAAAAAAACCTACAACATCCAGACATGACCAAACATTAATTAATGAGATCTAATGCAGATGCCATTGAATATGTATGCAGTGCTAACTGAACCATGTTAGAGTTATGGTAAGATTGCTGAGCTCAAATGATCTGTCTGGATTTAGGGTACTTCAACCAAATGGACACTGACTCACAGTACAAATGAGCTGGATGAAACATCAGCACCACCGTCAAATCAGCACCACCATGTAAACATCCACTTTATTTATGCCCATGTTCACTGTTTGCTAGCATAAGGAGGAATTACATTTACAGCATTTGGCAGATGGCTTTATCCTGAATGACTTACAGAAGTGCTTTGTAGATGCCATAAACATATCATCATGTTAGTCTATTTGCTCAATGTAAAAACCTATTAGCGAGAAGTTAGTACAAGTTGGAATGTTTTAGTCAATCTGAGAAATTGATTGACATTTTTTTTTTATAAAGCTTTCAATTAAAAAAAAAAAAAAAACTCCCTCTGTTTTCACTTTGCCTCTGAGTTAACGCTACTTTTAAGAGCTTTACAAAAAAGAAATAATAATGGGACTGAGTGTAGTAATCCTCACCACTCCTGTCCATCAGATTTATTCAAGTACCTTTGTTATTAAAGGTTTACAGAAAAAAGGGATCAAAGGCCCTACAAATTTTTCTTATTGGAAATTAATGGCACAAAGATGCTACTGGGCTTCAGATTTACTTGGAAATCCTTTTCCTATCATTCTCCATATTCCAGTGGGAATCAAACCCCACATGCAAGTTAAACAACTGCAGTGCCTTTGGTGTCTTAATAACTGTTATTTTCACATTCACCAAACTGTGTGATCTGGCATCTGGTGTGAGAAACACAGGTAGAGGTTGAACATTGTGGATGATTATCCACAAAGGTTAAAGGTCTTTTATTTATTTGTGTATTTTTCCTTGGATCTGCACTGCACTTTTTGAAGCAAAAGCATCGGGTGAATGTCAAGGATTTTCAGAGAAATTGATGTGGCTTTATTATCATAGGTGTGAAACATAGGCCAGGATTTTGTAATCTCAAATAAAGTGAGTGGTAACTTGCTTGTGCAATTTATGTGCACTTATATGTATATATAGATACATATTGTTGGTGACTTAGAAAAAACAACTGTGCATATACGGTAACCTCACATGAATTAAGGGGAAGAAACAATTTTTAGATGAGATTTGTGTGTGTGAGTTTCTGATCATAAAAAGACTTACCATTAAATACAGTGTAATTCTGTTTAAAGGCAGTGAGACATGTTTATATACAGTACTGTGCAAAAGTTTTAGGCACATGCAAATAAATGCTTTAGAGCAAAGATACCTTCAAAGAATGGAATTAAATGTTTCTACATAAAAAAGAAATACCATAAAGAGCAGTAAACAGTAGTAAATGAAACAAAGTCAATATTTGGTGTGACAAAAAAATAAAAATAAAAATAATAGTCTCCAGTACAATTTGTGCAGTTTTATAAGGAAATTAACTGGTAAGTTTTATTGAGCATGTTGCAGAACCAGCCACAGTTCTTCTGGAGACTTTGACTGTCACACTTGCTTCTCATTTTTGCAGAAAAACCCAGCAGCCTTCATTGTGTTTTTTGTCTGAAAAGTGGCTTCTTATGTAATATACATTTTTCTGTAACATTTAATTTTGCACAGTACTGTATATATGCAGTCATAATAGTCATAATTATGAGCAACCTTCTCAGTCCTCTATGTTGAAATACTGATAGATGATTATATATTTTAATCAAATAATAGTTTTATTTTGTTCTTAAACCAGTGCTTTGGTCCAATTAATTTGAAGTAACTTTAAGGTTTAGTAAACTACATTAGAGGTTGTCAAATTAAACAATTTGCATAGATGCCATTCTGATTTTGCACTTTTATGGGGAAAAAAAACACCCAAAAACTCCAACAAGGTCTCACAAAAATTTATAAATATATGACTAAAAGATCAGCCCGCAGATTTGTAACACTTTGTAAAAAATTCTACTTGTACATGTAGAATTTGTGTGAGATCAGGGTGAAATTTCATATTCATGAATACGAACATATAAAATGGACAAGACCTGGTGTTTTGTTAATTTGAAAATCAGCTTGCACTTATATGGTATAGCTAATATATATTAAATGTGGTCTTTCAGGACATTTGAGTAAAAGGCTAGACTCTGCAACCTGAGAAGAACAAAATTTGAGCGGCTTCTTCTTTTGACCCAAAGATCAGCTATTAGCACAAACAGACAAATAGCACTTCTGGGCTTCAGCTCAGCAATTCTACGCACACAGGCCTTCTTTACAGAGATGAAAGTAAGCCACATGATGGATAAAAGGAACAAGGCATAGCAGCAAATAAATTAAATCAGCCCAGTTGTTAGATCTTTTTCTCAAGCCAACAAAAAGGCCTTTAAAAATAGCATGTTTTGGAGAAGGATGGAGGTGGAAGGAGATTTAAAAGCTTAAATTAAAATGAAAGCACACTTCTGCAGGAGGAGTGGAGGTGAATAAGCCAGTTTGGCATCATTCCCAACCTGCTCTGGTCCTGACCCATCTGAGCACTCCACTGAAAAAGAGACTCCTGATCCATGTGCAATTCATCATCCACTTTTACAGACCTCCTATTTATAGTGCATCTCCAAAAAAGAAAAAAAAAACATCCCTCACCATTTTATTACCACCAATAAAACATTTTTACTAAACTAAAAGTTTAGTGCTAAATAGAGAATATTTATGTTAAAACATGTCAGCCAAACTTTGCACATGCAAGCTCCCAAATAAATAACTTTTTGATCAAGCCAATGATAGAATCTGTTGTGTTAGAGTAAATCTGTTCAGTACAGAAAAGCCTTTGTGTAAAGTGTAATTATTCTGTCATAACACAGCAGCTGTTGGTGACTAAACTTGCAAGTCTGCAGGTTTTTACATTAGAGACAAAGCGTTGGTGCTTTTTTTGCTGTTCCTCTTTGCCACAATGAAAGACAATGGGGTGCTTCATAGAATTAACAGTGACCTCCACTTGCCCTCAATTACTCTGAGTTCCACATGCTGCTGGTTTTTCCCATAGAGAAAAGTCGTCAAATTGTGGGCTGCGTTCTGGATGTGGACTCAGCAAAGTATTTCAGTCGACAGAACCAAGTACCTGAAAAAATACTATAGAAGAGCTGAATAACATGAAAAAATGTCTGGCCACTGTTCAGCTACCCTAGTTTTCTAACTATGAACCATCACAGCTTCTGTAGCAGATCCTCTGTTGCATTTTATTTAATAATATGCATTTATGTAAATGATAGATTTTTAATTTTATTTAGTGAACTGATTTGATTTGGCTTGTTTAAAAAGAAAAAAAAAAACCTTACAGTTCCTTCCTGTAAGCAAGGAATTCTAAATTTCTGGACCTTCACACATTTTAGTAGAATAGCCCTACCCTCTTCCTTGCTCCATAATATATATAATATTTAATAATAATTCAATTGAGAGGTATACACTATATTATGCTGCCTTATTATTTATTTATTATGTTAATTACTTTTCTTCTTATCAGTTGTCTAATGTTGTACTGCTATATTAGGTCTATTAGTAATGCAGCTATATATGTAATAGACCACTGAAGAAAAAACATACCGGGGGATTTCTGTGCATTTGCCAAGCTCATCTCTCAAATGACATTTTGTGTGTTTATTTGCAGAATAAATATAGAGCATAACAGTGATAAAAGAAAATCTCTCTTTCTGTTGCTTTACTCACACCACAGGCACACCACTGGCCCCCATCATGCCCTGATGTTGTGCTCATATTGGCAGGGATTTGCTGTCCATTTTTATGGCCACTGTTGCCATACCATCCACCACAACCCAACTACTGTGGAGTCCAGATCCAGGTAGAGCATCATGCCAAGCAAGCATGTCTCAGGTGAGTCTGCACTAGTAGTGACTGGAAAATGGATTCAACCAGCAGCCAGACCAGCTCCATAGTTCACTCAAGATTTCTTTCCTATTTAGCCATTACAGGTATATGCCTATTGTGCCCAGTACCTAGATTTAATAGTCAATAAAATGCTTCAATTTCATATAAATATGTGGTATTTTACTTTTTTCCCCAGGAAAAACACAGTGATGACACACACAAACCTGTTGCTGAATCACCCAAATTATGATTCATGTACAGACCAAATGAAAAAAAAAACAACAACATATGATTTGTCAAAATGTCTTGTTTGGAAGCTGTGAGACTGCTGTTTAAAGAACTAACTATTACTTTTTATAGCTAAATTATGCGGTTATATGTGGATATACAAATCGGGTTGAGTTTTTTTTTTTCTTCATTAAGCCATGGGTCTCTGTGGCTATTACAGACTTTTAAGGGTTAAAAAGGAAAATAAATCAGAGAAATAAGAAAAAGAAATAAAAGACACCAATGAGAAGCGACAGGACAGAACATTAGATATGATTGATGACAGATGTTGACACACATAAACACACTCATCTATTCACATACTGTACACTAGCACACATGCACTCCTGCAGCTTGCAGTGGTATGCCTCCAGCCAGATGGATCAAAGTTAACATGACCTAACTAGAGTGAGCAATATGGCAGCACTCCATGAGTAACCGAGGCTCTGAAATCATGGAGCATAAGACTGTGGATCAAGCAACTGGCTCTGCCCTTCTTCCTACATACGCATGTCACAGTTCAGTCTAACAGAGTTGAATGACATGGCTAGACTAACCTCAATAACTCCCACTCACTATGGTTCCAGTGACCTGGTGTTTGTTTTTTTACTTATGTATGTTTACCCAGATCCCCATCCAATTTGTGTGTCATAATTCCAGGCTGCCTACTGAGAACATGTAGGTACTTATGGCCTGGGCATGATAGCATGCATATCTATTCTGCTTTGTCTCCTGGAGCCTAAGTCCCTTCTAATCCCTTCTTTAATTTTCCTCTCTCCTGATTTCCTAATCGCCACATCTAATTAAAAATGTGCCAAGAATCCCTGGTAGCCTGATCCCTATCTGCCTGCTCCACACCAACCCCATCACATGGGTTAGTTGTCACTGCTGGGGAGTGAGGAAAGACAAATCGGTCAGCAATTCAATCAATAAACAACACAAATCTTCCTAGTGTGAGAGAAAAAGCCCAGCAAAACCTTTCCTCTGACCCCACAATCTGTTCCACCCAGCACTCCATTTGCACACACATACAGTATATGCACATACACACACTATACTTCCTTACTCCATATTCCAGCATACCCAATAATCTTTTGAGTCTGGGGGCATGCACCTAAGAAATTAAGAAACTTTTTAATTGCACATATTCACTATAGAGTTCAGAAAAGTTTCATTATAAACAGAAAAACTATTCAACCCCCATTGCAAATCAGGTTTATTGTGAAAATGTACAGACTTTCAGCTGTTTGCAATGAACAAATCAAACAAAAGCAATTTAAATAGTTCAACACAATGAATGCTTCAAGTGGTTTCCCCAAATTCAACTGAAAATGCAACTTACAATGACTTCTCCAGTTTCAAAATTATTCAACCCCCTGAATAGAATCCCTCACAACAGCACAAATATGCAAAGCAGGTGTTGTCTCAAGCACACTAGATGCAACTAATCAAGGGCTTCATTAGTTGCACCAGGTGTACTTGAGCTGGAACACATGAAATACCTGAACTGGCTAGGGGCAGAAAATACATGGAATACCTGGACGGGGAAGAAAAAGGAAGCTATCAATGGCTGCAACCAGATTTCTGAGAAGGCAAGTTGTGAAAAACCCTTGAATGACTGCAAAAGACCTGCAGCAAGACTTGTTGGCAACAGGCACTGAGGTTTCAGTGAGCACAGTATGGCGCGTACTAAACACAGAAGGTTTCCATGCCAGAACTCCAAGATGTACACCACTACTCACCCAAAAGCACAAGAAAAGTCGGCTCAAAATCATATAAACAAGCCACGGAAGTTTTGAGATTCTGTTCTGAAACAAAACTGGAACTTTTTGCCACGATGGATCAGCGGTATGTCTGGAGAAAGAAGAATGAAGAAAGAACACTCTGTCCACAGTCAAGCATGGTGGTGGCTTGGTGATGCTCTGGGGCTGTTTTTCATCCTCTGGCACTGGAAACCTGCAGCATGTGGAAGGCAAGATGGATTCATTGAAGTATCAGGAAATCCTAGGAGAAAACATCATGCCATCTGTGAGGAAGCTGAAACTTGGGCGTTACTGGAGCTTCCATCAGGGCAGTGATCCCAAGCATACCTCAGATTCCACCAAGGCTTGGTTGCAGAAGAAGTCCTGGAAGATTCTACAGGGCCATCACAGTCACCTGACTTTTTGATTTGAAGAAGGCGGTTTCAGCATGCAAACCCAAGAATATTACTGAATCAGAGGCCATTGCTCATGAGAAATGGGCTAAGAACTACAAGGAGAAATACTAAATAAATAAATCAATAAATAAATAAAATACATGATATGGCCAAAACTATGTGGACACTTGACCATAGCACCCATATAAGGATCTTTCCCAAACTGATGCCACAAAGTTGGAAACACACAATTGTCTACAATGTCTTTGTATGCTGTAGCATTAAGATTTCCCTTCACTAGAACTAAGGGGCCCAAACCTGTTCCAGCATGACAGTGGGCACAAAGTGAGGTCCATGAAGACATGGTTTGCCAAGGTTGGTGTGAAAGAATCGAGTGGTCTGCAAAAAGCCCTGTCATCAACCTCACTGAACACCTTTAGGATGAACTGCAATATCCACTGAGAGTCAGGCCTTCTCGCCAGACATCAGTGCACCCAACCTCTTGTGCACTTGTGGCTGAATGGGCAAAAATCCCCACAACCATAGTCCAAAATCTAGTAAAAAGCCTTCTCAGAAGAGCGGTCGCTATTATAGCAGCAAAGGATGAACATATCAATATTAATACCCATGGTTTTGGAATGGGATGTTCAATTGTGTGCCATATAGAGTAATTCAGATTCTGGTTGACCTCCAGATCTAGACAAATTAATGAAGGGAAAGCAAACAGACCTTGTAATAATAGAGAAGAAGCAGAAAAGCAGGGATGTTTCACTGGTGATTTGGGTACCTCTGGGGTATGACCTCTAAGCTAATGTGCATATAAACGATGCTCTACACAGGAACATGGTAATGATTCTGTTGTTGATGTACTTGGTAGTGCTGGTGAAGTTGTGTTACACTGGAATGACTATATTATGAGCAGTCGTGTCTTAGAAACAGATAGACTACAGTCAACAATATTACAACTACAGCACGGACCAATATGGTGTAGCAATGTGGTGTATTTTTTATTTTAAATTGATTTTCTCTCTCTCATTGCCCCAACTCCCCCCCCCCTTTTTATTTCTGGAATGCAGGTGGCAATCCCAGGCACTAGCAACTTATGTGAGAGGACCAGAACAGAATAATACATAAATAATGCTGTTTGAGATCCTCTGTGGAGAGTCATGTTGGGCTTCTGGAAAAACTAATGGTGGTTGATCCTCAGGTGCTCCAATACTCACTTACAATACATCAGCTATAAAAAATATGTATTTATCTAGGCAACCCGTTTACATAGTTCATTTTCCAACTCTCAAATATTCTAAATTAACAAAAGCAAAAAACAATTAAAAAATGCTACTGTTGCCTCTGAATGTCTCTCATTTCCATGGGATATAAATATGAGGTTGAACACATCTAAAATCCCTTTGCCATTTATTACAATTGGGAAAACCATAAAAAATTAGACAGATTATTGCTTGTAAGAGAGTGCATGAGGATACTGTCTACTGCACAAGCTACTTGAAAGGATTGCAAGAAAGTCCTTCCTAAGAGTCAACTAGTGTCTCAATTTAGCCGAGTGTCATTGGAATCATGTGTGATAATCAGATGAGCTCAAACTTTTTGAACACCAGTGGCATGTTTGGAGAAAAAAATAACTGTATAATATATGATGGTGGATCTTCGGGGAATATTTTGTGACTAGTGGTCCATGAGCTCTTGGAAATACTAATGGCATCACGAATTCCATATAATACCATAATATCTGGTTGCCTCAGGTCATGAATTATTAGATAGACCTTTCAGCATAATAAAGACCCCACACGTACATCCAAATCAACATTAAATGGATAAAGTTTGCAAAAATGCTTTGCAATGCTGATCTATTTCCTATTCCTTATTGAAAGCATGTGGTGTGAATTGAAGCAGATGTCTACATGCCCAAACCTATACAGTGCCCTCCACTAATATTGGCACCCTTGGTAAATATGAGCAAAGAAGGCTGTGAAAAATTGTCTTTATTGTTTAACCTTTTGAGCTTTTGTTAAAAAAAAAAATCACAAAAATGCTCTGCTCTCATGGATATCAAACAATTACAAACATAACACAGGCTTATTAAAAAATCTTTGTTAAATATAGGTGTGCAGCAATCATTGGCACCCCTATGAATTCATATGAGAAAAATATATTTGGATTATATTCCCACTGATATTTTACATTTTATTTTAGTACACCTGGGTGACTAGCAACAGGAAATTGTTCAACCATGACTTCCTGTTTCACAGGGGTATAAATATGAGGTAACACATAGGCCAAATTCTGTTAGTCATTCATAACAATGAGTTAGACCAAGGAATATAGCTGTGATGTGCGGCAAAAGGTTGTTGAGCTTCACAAAATGTGAGTTGGCTATAAGAAAATAGCACAAGCATTCAAAATGCCCATTTCCACCATCAGGGCAATAATTAAGAAGTTCCAGTCAACTGGAAATGTTATGAATCAACCTGGAATTGGACGTGTGTCTATATTGTCTCAATGCACTGTGAAGAGGATGATTGGAGTGGCAAAAAATCTCCAAGAATCACTGTTTGAGAATTGCAGAAGTTAGTTGCAGAACTCAAGCATCTTCAGTTTGCCAGACACTACTGGAACTTCAAATGGGATCGGGTTCTATGGTCAGATGAAACCAAAATAGAGCTATTTGGCAATAAACACCAGAGGTGGTTTTGGTGCACACAGAGAGGCAGCCATATGGAAAAGTACCTCATGCCCACAGTTAAATATGGTGGTGGTTGTTTCTCTGTCAGAGGACCTGGACATTTTGTTAGGATATACGGCATCATGGACTCTATCAAATATCAACAGATATTAAATGAAAACCTGACAGCCTCTGTCAGAAAGCTTAAAATGGGCTGAGGTTGGATCTTCCAGCAGGACAATGATCCAAAACATACATCAAAATCAACACATAAATGGTTTACTTACCACAAAATCAAGGTCCTGCCATGGCCATCCCAGTCCCCTCTCTTGAAACCCATAGAAAACCTGTGGGGTGAACTGAAGAGGAGAGTCCACCAGCATAGACCTCGAAATATGAAGGATCTAAAGAGATTCTGTATGGAGGAATGGTCTCAGATCCCTTGCCATGTATTCTCCAACCTCATCAGGCATTACAGGAGAAGACTCAGAGCTGTTATCTTGGCAAAGGGAGTTAGCACAAAGTATTGACTAAAGGGTGCCAATAATTGTTGCACACCTATATTTAACAAAGATATATTTTTGTTGATAAACCTGTGTTTTGTTTGCAGTTGTTTGATATCCATGAGAGCAGAGTATTTCTGTGAATTTTGTGAACAAAAGATCAAAAGTTTAAACAATAAAGACAATTTTTCACAACCTTCTTTGCTCATATATACCAAGGATGCCAATATTAGTAGAGGGCACTGTAAGTGTAAAGGGGGCTGATCTTCTGCATGGAGGAATGGACCAAGATGATTCGACAAGTGTCTCCATCATTGTTAGACATTATAGAAGGAGGCTCAGTGCTGTTTTCTCTCCATGGTAGGCTTCATCAAATATTAAGTGGAAGGGTGCTGTAACGCCTCAGCACAAGCAGCATCATATAATTCACACAATTATAACCAGAAGAAATAAAACAATGGGCCTTCTCAGCCAGAGAACCCACAAGAAACTCTGGATCAAAACGTCTCCACTCAGGGAGCCATAAAACAAGGAATCCACACCCAGACACCAAGGAGCCACTTAAATCCAGCGTGTGCATTTGCCTTATCTCAACCAACACGGCAAGCATTAAAGGCCTCTCTGACCCAGGGCTGAACCCTCTCGACCACAGAAACTGCTCTCAAATGCAGTGATTTAGGCCTTCTGGGCCAGACCAGTAAGGCCAATAAATTCTGGAAGAAAGGAGAGACCTTTTCACTCACTCACAAAGATTACACATTCCACAATTCCACAAGTCTACACAAGGACTCACACATTCCACAATCGGCGCCTACCAGGAGCAACGACTGTGGGAATTAATACATCTTTGAACAACTGAAATCACCTATTTCCTACCATGTGTTGTTATATTTTCTTCATGTGTATCACCATTAAGTTGCCACTAATTGTTCGATTTTGCATGTATTTGTGTAGTAGCCCTAGGAGGATCATTGTGTTTTAAATATTAGTAATGTACTTTAAGTATAGTCAAACATGTCTTGTTTGGTATGTATGTGTTCATTGAGTGATTTCCTAAATCATAAGAATAAGGAAATTTATGTAGATTTTTCTGATATGTACATGCAAAGTTTCAGGACAAAGTTTAATAATCCACTCATCATTGATGAGTATGGAACCACTCATCCGCAGGGACAAGGGGCTGATTAGCATAATAGGTGGAGAATCTGGCTAACACCCTGCCCAAAGACAATATTGATTGGAGGAAGCACTCTGCGCTGGACTAGCCCAGGAAGTGTTAAAATCCTAAGAACACAAGAGTTTGTGTCGTTTTGTCGTCGCTTGCTTCGCTCTCTCTCGTATCTATTGCTTCTTGGCACGCTTCGAAGGACGGGGTCGGCGGAGGGTCTCCAGATCCAATCAACATCGGGGAGATCAGATCACGTTTACATCGGCCTGGAGACCCAGCGAGAGCCGCCGCCTGCTTTTCAAGCCTCCTGCCTTCATTCCACTCAGCATTCCGATTGGTCTTCCGAGACGCCTCTCACTGACCAGACCACTGACGACACCACGACGTAACGACGAAATCACTTCAACACAGCTATTCAAAGGCAAGCGCAATACCCCAGAATCTAGCTAATCTGGTGTCTATAATAAGTTGAGCCCTTCTAAAGGAAGTGAAGATAACGTAATAAGTTGATGGTTCGTTTAGATCATGGTCTGTGAAATAGCATGCAACGCTAGAGACTCGGAACTTCATTCACTCTTCATTATCACCTGTTTATGTATGTATGTGTGTGTGTGTGTGTGTGTGTGTGTGTGTGTGTGTGTGTGTGTGTGTGTGTGTTAGATTAGTTTCTATGTCATAGAGTAGTTCTTATTGCTTACAAGTGTCTATTGCCTTGAATTGCGATTCTGCTACATGCTCTTAAAATAATGTGTCACTATGTTTAGGACATTATTGCCGGTGGCCACGGAGGTAATATCTAATGCATAATTAATGAATACACTAGGTTCAACTTATCGCTGGACGAATAGTTGATCAGTAATACTAAATTAGTCAAATTTCCCTTTACGAGCTGATCTGTTAATCTCTCCTACATCTTTGGAGGAGAATAACGATAGTTGAATTTAACAACTAATTTTTACTTACGTAAAATGGTGGAGAATATATCAAATTAACCCAAACAGCTAATTTTCACTACATATTTTGGTGGAGAGATGCGCGCAATTCAATCTACATATTTTGGTGGAGAGATGCGGGCAATTTTCACTACAGTGCCATGATTTGCAGAAAAACAAAACAAAACGCAACTTAATACAACTTTTTATGCTCGAAAAAGAAATAGTGTTAAAATGACATTATAAGGCATGGCGTATGTTGAAGCTTAACATACGCATATGTTAATGGCATTGCCATTGCATATGTTTTAGTTTTGTTCATTTTCAAGAATGTTGCCAATAATTTCAGGGCTGACAGCATATCAGACATTGTTATGTTTCTGTTATGCATGAGTCAGCCATATTGTGAGCAGTCTGTGTTGCGTGCAATGCTGACTCTGAGGGAAATGCTGCTTTCTGGATAAGGATGTGCTGTGACCAGTGACCAACTCAATGACACGGAGAAAGAGAATAACCAGAGAGGGGTATGCATAAGTGACATAAGTGATAAACATAAGTGACAAAAAAAGATATAGCACATTGGTGCAGAAATATTCTCCCTTGTTCCATCACTCCCTGATCAATATTTCACAAAATTAACAAGCAGCAACAAATCCGCGGATTTTAATGTTCAGCTTTGAAAATAATTAATGCCTGGGCAAGATGTGGTTCACTTGGCTGTTACATCCTTTGATTGTGAGTAAGGGCAACATTTCTGGTTTGTAGAGTACACAGAACAAATTTTAATGCAGAGCTGAAAATTTATTCTCAACTGGTTAATATCCACTTCTGGTATGCTTTAATAGAGGATTAACCATAATCAGTTTTAGAAAAAAAAAATTATGTTTATGTACAAGCATTGTTATGTGCCACACACTCAGGCCATATTGCACTGGCTTCCAAACATTATCTTAAGGCAAACAGGAAGAGGATTATATTGTATAGGCTCTGTATAGGGCATAAAAACAGTAGAATGTACAGTACAGCAGCAGTCATAAATGAAAAGGAACCCAGAGACTGCAAATGAAAAAGGTACAATGCAAACCTGCAAAATCATATATTAGTTGTAAAATGTCAGTCACAATATCAAAATAGAAAAATCAGATGTGATCAGTTGCATGATGATTAATTCTTATAGTGAAGGTAATGAGTTCTTCATAGCTAAACAGTGCATCCAAATATTACAAGTAACGCTTGTGAAAGAATCAAAGTTGAGAGGCTGTATGTTCACATAGTGTCCTTGTTTGTCATTATTCAGGACAAAAACTGCAGCAAACATGCTTACACAAAGCATCCATACTCTCAATCCATAACCACAGTATATTGCAGTGTGGGCCTGTTGCTATGCAAGCAGTGATTGTGGAGCTAAATGGACCAAAGAGGCCAACAGAGTAAGTACAAGGCCAGAATCAATAGCTTCACAGCTCACCTTCACACCATGAGGCAATGATTATCTGCTCCACAAATCTTAAATTATTTGCATGCACAAATGGCCCGTGCTACTCATTTTAACATATAGTTAAACCAATTTTTATTATTGCACTGAGACAAAAAAAAATCAAAACTGCTAACTGCTAAGTTAACCAGATGCATTCATAGCAACAGATGCTGACAGCACATTACACTCTAGGTAGTTTTAAAATAAGTAGATGCTGGTTCGCTACACTCCAAGTCCAGCTAAGCATAATTATCCATGCAGTTTTGATGGATAGTGTCGTGTGAATTGAGACGGTAAGCCGAGGCAGGTCTAAATAAAACCTGACTCGCACAACAAGACTTTGAGGAGTGCCTCGGGGTAAAGAAAAAGACAGCTATTGATTTCACAATGTCCTGGATGAGAGGGCAAAATATAATTTCAAGCCTAAGTCTGCAGCTTCAGCAGATGATGAAAAGAGGAAGTGATAGAGGAAGAGAAGGAAGGAGATTGAGAATATAGGAGCTAGAGAGCAACTTGTGTACAACACTTTAGAAAGAATTCTCTATGCAAGGTTAGTAGCCATTTCTCTTGAGCACTGGTATTAATGTCTATGCATATCTATTACAATATGTTCTAGCATGACAGCAGATACCAGTGTTTGAGGGTTGACACTAACAGCATTTCATCAAAAAAATTGGGAGCTAATACTAGCTATATCTCCAACTAGCCAATATACAGTATTATTTGTTAGGTAATCTCCCATTCTTGCTGAAGACATTCCCTCAGTGAACACTGCAAATACCACAAACTATGTAAAATTTGCTTGAGACTGGGAACAATAAAGTGATTTCCCTGGTTATTGATAACTGCTAATGACCATCCTAGCCATTAGTAGCTAGGGAAACTTACTGTATGCCAATTTGTAACCCAAACTAATACTCGAGTAATAATAAACAGTCTGTACAGGAGTTTTTTTGTGATTGTTGCGGCCAAAAATGCTCGATTTTGCTGCAGCTTTTTTCAATATTTGCAGAGTTTTTTGTGCTTTTTTGCGGAAAAACACTTGAATTGTTGAAATTGCAATTGCATGAAATTGTTTTGTCTTTCGCAGTGATGTTTGTTAGTAAATGGGGCCTTTTAGCTGTACTCATGTTCGCCGCACGTGAATTGAAGAGGGCTTTGGTTGAATGCGCGTTGTGATGACGTCACATAACGTGTCTTGGGCAAAATCTACGGAAAATCTGCTGTAATTTGAAAAATTGCAAGGTCCTCTGAATATTGCAGTGTTTCCTTGATTTTGCGTTAATTTCTGCGATCGCAAAATCGCAGAAAGTCTCTTTGGAGAGATGTTTATAATATACTTCTTACCTTGTACATGGTTATAATAAGTAAGACAATTTTGTGCGTACCACTGCACAGAGCCCTGACCTCAACCACATTCAACACCTTCAGAATGAACTGGAATGCCTTCTCGTCTGACATCAGTGCCTGACCTCACTAATGATCTAGTGGCTGAATAGTCAAAACTCCAAAATCTAGTGGAAAGCCTTTCCAGAAGAGTGGAGGTTTTTTATAACAGGTTATTAGAAAGGGGGGACTAAATCTGGAATGGGATGTTCAGCAAACACATATGGGTGTGAGTGGTCATGTATCCACATACTTTTGGCCATATAGTGTATCTGTTGCTGGCCACAAGCTTCAGGATCTTGAAGGTTGCTATCTAACTGGCTCTCCACTCTTCTCTGTCTATATGCATTTCTATAAACCGGTTTCAGATGGATAACAAACCTTTTAACACTGTGACGCAGCAGGGTTTGGGGAGCAAAATATAGTCACTAAATTGCTATTTGTGTTTTATGTGGAACAGTTAGTGTCAGGAAACAATATATTCTTGTGAGCTGGCCAACATGTTCTGGAAGAGCTACTGTAGGTAGTTGGTCATGTTCAATGTCAAATTGTGCCTTTCTATACAAGTAACTGGGTCTTGGCCATGTTTTGTGAAATGTACCAGACACTCATGCAACAGGGGTCATCAATTAGATTTGACCTGGGGCCACCACGCACACACACACGCATACACACGCACACACAAGCACACACACGCACGCACACACTCATTCAAACAATGCATGTGTGTTGCTGATAATTTGACCAAAAGTGATTGGTACAGTAATATCTGAAGGGTTTTCCCTGGCCCCCACATACAGTGGGTATAGAAAACAATCATCCCCCTTTAAAATAATCACATTTTGTTGCTTTTCAGCCTGAAATGAAGACAGACACTGTTTTTGTTTTATCCAGCTGTATTTACTCAGTGCAACTTATAACATCCAAGTGAAAGATATAACACCAACATGTCAGATAAAAATAATAATAATAAAAAAACAGAATCACTGAGTTGTAAAAAGGATCACCCCCCTCCTAAAAATGACTTGTAAACTCAATAAAGTGTAGCTAATCACCTTCTCAATGGCACACAAAGCCATTTGACTTTCAACTGTGATCAGCTGTGGTCATCTTGATTAGCTCAGCATGAAAAGAGCTTTCCTGGAGCATTTTGTAGTGCAACTGAAGCAAACAATTAACTATGGGTGGCAAGGCACTGTCAAAAGATCTCTGGGATAAAGTTGTGGACAGGCACAAGTCAGGAGATGGATACAAAAAAATTTCAAAGGCTTTATCAATGCCTAGAAGCACAGTGAAGTGTATTATTAAGAAGGGGAAGGTATTTGGTACAACACAGACCCTCCCTAGATCAGGATGTTGCTCCAAACTGGATGAAAGAGCCAGGAGGAAACTCGTAAGAGAGGCTACTAAGAGGCCTACAGCAACTCTGAAGAAGTTGCAGGAATTTATGACAAAGAGTGGTCATTGTGTGCATGTGACAACAATATCACAAATTCTCCACAAATGTGGCTTGTATGGGAGGGTTGCACGAAAAAAGCCACCCACAGCTGAGCTTTGCCAAAACGCACCTTGAAGATTCTGAGGCCACGTGGAAAAAGGTGTTATGATCAGATGAGACTAAAATTGAATTATCTGGCCTCAACACCAAACAATATGTATGGCAAAAATCCAATACAGCTCACCATCCAAATAACACCATTCCTACAGTAAAGCATGGAGGTGGTAATATCCTGTTATGGGGTTGTTTCTCTGCAGCATGGACTGGAACACTTGTCAGTATAGAAGGAAAATGGATGGGGCAAAATACCATCAAATTCTTGAGGAAAATCTGCTGCCCTCTGCCAGAAAGTTGTCAATGGGAAGAAGGTTTACCTTCCAACATGACAATGACCCAAAGCACACAGCAAAACTGATCACACAGTGGTTGAAGTAGAAAAAGGTAAATGTCCTTGCATGGCCTAGTCAGAGCCCAGACTTAAACCCCACTGAAAATCTGTGGAATGAATTGAAGACCGCAGTACACAAACGGTCACCATCAAATTTAACTGAACTTGAGCAATTCTGCAAAGAATAGCGGGCAAATATTGCAAAGTCTAGATGTGCAAAGTTAGTAGAGACATATCCCAACAGACTAAAGGCTGTAATTAAAAAATTAAGGCAAATTAAAGCAAGGGGGTGATGCTTTTTCCAACTCAGTGATTCTGTTTTTTAATTTTTTAACTTTTTTCTGACATGTTGGAGTTATATATTTCACTTGGATGTTATTAGTTGCACTGAGTAAATACAGCTGGATAAAACAAAAACTGTGTCTGTCTTCATTTCAGGCTGAAAAGCAACAAAATGTGATTCTTTTCTATACCCACTGTAATTATCCATGGTGTTTATCTGAACCGTGGAAAAGTCAACATTTGCAATACTTTCCCTTGGCTGTCTATGCACCATGCAACTTTCTTCACCATTTGACATGGCTGAGCTACGTCCAATTTTATAAATGAAGAGTCTGAAGCGGTATGGGACAAGAATTTGCACTCACGGCAAATGACTTTGGAATGAAACTCTTTCATCAGATAATTAGGGAGGGCAGAACGCATCCAGATGTTTTATGGCATCTCAGTAAGAAGGGTAGTGAGGGGGGTGGGTGGGGGTGGGGGTGATATATTGGATGAGTCACAGACAGAATATAAGACAGGAGAGAGAGCAAGGAGAAAGAAAGTGACAGAAAGAAAGTAACAAAGAGCATGTCCAAAAGAAGCAGAAGCCAGGTGTCTTGATGCCTTGCTGCCTGTGTTGTCTCATAATACAGTGTCTTAGATAGCTACAGCTATAAGGAAATGGTTTGAAACAGACTTTGGAAGCAGCATACATCACTATGTTCCCAAAATACCAGCATATGCGAACAGGTACTAACCTCAAATCATCTATTAGGCTGGATTGAATACTGTTGGGGAAAATACTGTTTGACTACACCAGCTAGGATTATTGATATGTATGACAGTGAAGCCTTTTGTCTAAGAAAGCAACATTCTATGCAAACATTCAGTTTGAACATCATTGTGTGCTTTCCTACTTCCAAATACAGATACAGAAGGCAGTATTTGTTACATTTTAGACATACAGTGAGAGAGAGAGAGAGAGAGAGAGAGAGAGAGAGAGAGAGAGAGAGAGAGAGAGAGAGAGATAATCATGTTACAGTTTTATGTAACTGGTGATGGTTGATATTAAAATCAAGCTTCAATCTTTTAAAAATCAAAGCAGCAACTTTACCAATAGCATGATTTGGAATTACTTTATAATACAAATGAACTAATGCTGACATTTATTTATTTATGTATGTATCTATCTATCTATCTATCTATCTATCTATCTATCTATCTATCTATCTATCTATCTATCTATCTATCTATCTATCTATCTATCTATTTCAAAGTAGAATGAGCTGATATTATTCATAGCATTCTAAAAATTGTATTAAAAATTCATATTATTTGGTGTGGTCAGATATGTGTTTGCCTATTTATGCTGCACTGTGGTAATAACTTGGTAATAAATTAGTAAAGGTAAAGTTAATTGCTGTTTACTATCTTCATATCTGTTCAGTTATACATATAAATTGCTAGAATGTAAAGCTCGTTTCGGTTGCTGTTGACTTTCTATTAAAAATGCTACGTCACTATTTGCTTTGCAGTTAGAACTGAGAAAGTTCTAGAACCTGTGAGAATAAGGCAAGTCACTGAGGAGGAGTGGTTGAAAATTGCTGTGTGGAAGAGTGCATGTGTTAGATAAAGAAAGGAAAATGTCATGAAACAGCCATGCATTATTGACATTAATGAACTTAAAGCCACCAAAACGTCACACAAATCCAGTGACTTTTTCTCTCATGTTAATTGCTGCAATAAAACTGAAATGAAAACTGACCCCTTTTTCCCTTATCTCATCTCGTGCCCTTGGGCAGATTGAATGATTCATTTGTATTAATTGCATAAAAGACATCATCTACTCATCCATTTAAGTGCAGAGACTTTCCCCCTTATCTAAACAACCTCTGACTTTTGGCTATTAACTATGTGATAGTGATATTTGCACCATCTCTACTATAACAGAGAGAGATGCCTACTTTTCATAAGCCAGTCAAATTCTGAGGTATCAAGTCCTGCCAACCAAATATGTTTCCCTTTGAAATCCATTACGCTAGAAGAAAAATGCATTCAAAGGCCTGAACAATCATCTTTTGCGGATAAAATTGGGAAACATGTGATTATACTTCACAAAGCAGAAAAAGGCTTTTGACTGATGGTTAATATCATGGAATGACAGCTGCGTGGAGAAACAGGATCAGGCCAATAACAATAACAATAAAAGAAGTAGCGCAGGTAAGAGTGAAAACAGGAAGTAGTTTGTCAGCAGCCAATAACCGTGCCAGAGTAGACTGCAGAGAAATGAAGTCATTCTCAGTGGAACATGGAGATGAATGAGTGTATAGAGCTCTGAAGGTATGTGACATTTCCTCTGCGATCTAGAACAAATGTGCTGTCAGTGAATAATTGTCACCATATATATATATATATATATATATATATATATATATATATATATATATATATATATATATATATATATATATATATATATATACATATATATATATATATGTCAAATAAACTGCAACACTATAAATTCCTAAAGATCACGTACAGTAAATAAGATGTCTATATAAAACTAATTAATGCTCATATAATCCTGAAGGCATAAACATACATAATTTTTGTTTTATTTTTAATCTATATGTCTTAGCTGAAGGTAATAAGTAGATTCTTTTCAGTATGCTTCAGTCAAATCCAACATTAACAATACATCTAACTGCTGAATAAAGAAAAAAGAGAGAGAAAAAATGAAAAGGATTACTGACAATATTGTGCATGCATGTTCACTGCAGAGGAGTCCAGTGGCTTGAGGCTGTTATCTTCTCTCTATCATGATGCCTTAAAAAGAGTAGAAGAGGAGGCTATGACAAAGATGGTTTGTCTTAGATCAGAAATAAAAGGTAAGAAAATACTAAAGGGCCTCTGAAGTTCATTTGCTCAATTGTGAGCAGTTCCATCTCAGTGGAGTTAGAGAAGTCGTAAATGTCAGAATAACATCTGCAGCGGTGGTAATATGTTGAAATTACAAGCCTTTATTAAAAAGAAGCCTCCTCTGCACTCACTCATGAAAGCAATTCAATTTTTTCTTGATGTTTAAAGACATCTCAGTGCATTTTCTCGGCAAAATGAAGTTGCCAGAGACTTACACTCACAGTCATACAATTAGGAGCAATCATTTTTTTACAATTATGTCCTCTTAGAAAATACTTCCTTTGACAATATCAATTGCTCAGAGATTTCAAAATGTGTCAAGGATTATTACTCCTACACATGAACTCCGAGACAAGCAGCTAACACATTCTTGCTCTCTCGTTCAAATTTTGATTTATAAAAAGCCTTTATGCAGTGCTTAAGATTAACCATTAAGGGCCCATTTTTGTAAAACGTTAAATTACATACGTAAAACGTTGCATCTGAGGTTCAAGCACTGCTGGATTTCTTAACTTGGCTGTGTGGTACATACTGGCTGCCTACAATATTATGTGGGTGTTACTTAAGATAATTAAAGCAAGACTAATAAAGGTTCTAAGGAGTGGGGCTCTCTGGACTGATATGTGTCTAATTCAGCTGCTGTGTCAGCAGTGTCAATCTTCATCACTGATCAAATCTTAAATGATTATGAAACTCTCAGCCTTTTGGTAACATTAAGGGAGTCCTAATCCACTAAAATGCTCCAAATAAAAAATAGACAAGACAGATAACTCAGCAGCAGTTTAACAGAGAATAGAGTCACGCCTGCTGATGAAAGTCATTCCAAAACCATGCTACCACCACCATGCTTCATTGTGGGGATGGTGTTCTCAGGTATAGTTCTCAGGTATAGTTCAGATATTATCAGACCAGAGAACCTTTTCCCACATGCTGAGTCTCCAATATGCCTTTTGACAATCTTGTGTGGCCTTTTTGTCTCTCCTCAACACTCAGCCCAGCTTTATGGAGTGTCTTTGCTATGGTTGTCCTCTGAACACCTTCTCTCATTTAAGCCATGGATTTATCCAATCCTTAAGAGTTCCTTCACAAAATGTGGAAAGGTTCATTGTATTTGCACTGTTTGGTGCTTTCTCTCTGCTTTTCATGACCAGTGATAGATCACCACTCAATAGCTGGGTGAAATTAATTTCAGCATAAGGTCTCTTGAATAGCATTAGTTCTACATGGGAAGCTGGGGAAATTTGCTCATTTGCAAGTACTGCTCTTTTTTGTTTCAATGTTATATATATATATATATATATATATATATATATATATATATATATATATACACACACACCGATCAGCCATAACATCAAAACCACCGACAAGTGAAGTGAATAACATTGATTATCTCATTATAAGGGCACCTGTCAAGGGGTTGGCTATATTAGGCAGCAAGTGAACTTTCAGAACTCGAAGTTGATGTGTTGGAAGCAGGAAAAATGGGCAAGTGTAAGGACCCAAGCAACTTTGACCTGGGTCAAACTGTGATGGCCAGATGACTGGGTCAGAGGATCTACAAAACGACAGGTTTTGTGAGGTGTTCCCAGTATGCAGTACCTACCAAAGTGATCCAAGGAAGGGCAACCGGTGAACCGGTGACAGGGTCATGGGCACCGAAGGTTCATTGCTGTGTGTGGGGAGCGAAGGCTAGCCCGTCTGGTCCGATCCCTGGCTATGATTGAAAGGTGTCAGAAAACACAGTGCATCATAGCTTGCTGCATATGAGGCTACATAGCTGCAGACCAGTCAGAGTGCCCATGCTGATCCCTGTGCACTTCTGAAAGCACCTACAATGGGCACGTGAGCATCAGAACTGGACCATGGAGCAATGGAAGAAGGTGGCCTGGTCTGATAAATCATGTGTGCCCCACCTTGTACTTTACATAACTTAAAGATCTGCTGATACCGTCTTGGTGCCAGATGCCACAGCAAACCTTCAGAGGTCTTGTGGAGTTCTTGCCTCGAAGGGTCATGGTGGCTTAGTGGTTAGCACATTTCCCTCGCACCTCCAGGGCTGGTGGTTCGAATCCCACCTCTGCCCTGTGTGCACAGAGTCTGCATATCCTTCCCTGTACTTCAGGGGTTTCCTCTGGGTACTCTGGTTTCCTCCCCCAGTCCAATACATGTGCTATTTCCAAACTGTCTGTAGTGTGTGAATGTGTGTGCGATTGTGCCCTGCGATGGGCTGGCACCCCATCCAGAGTGTCCCCCGCCCTGTGCCCCAAGTTCCCTGGGATAGGCTCCAGGCTCCCCTGTAACTCTGTATAGGATAAGCAGTATGGGAAATGGATGGATATAAAGTATCCCCATGCCTATTTGACAAAAAAAAGAAGAAGAGGAAAAAGTTCCCCATCTGTGCCTCTAATTGGCTCTACATCATATTAGATGGCACTCTTCATGCACAGTTCCCTTCAGCATTTGGTGCATATTCATAGGTTAATTGCCCATGCTCTGTCTTCTATCTATGCATGCATGTACTGTATGTATATGTATACTGTATGTATGTATTTATGTATGTAAATTTACATTATATTTTATTTAATTTCTATTATATTTTTTTCCTTCTGCAAACTCCAGAGCATGCAAAGGTTGAATTACTCTGCCACATCATTACCCCTATATCCTTCTTTGCGTCTACTTGCTCGCCTCTCTCAGCTAATTGTGTGCTTAATTAAAGGTCCTGCTGTGACCCCATGTGTGGTAATAGGAAGAAGAAAGGAGGGCTGAGAAAAAGGATGTAAGGAGTTCAGAGGTACATATCTGTTGATCTCAATAAGAGGTCTCCTAGTTTTTACTGACACTGTGTGTGCATTTATTCTGTATGCATGAGTGTGTGTACATATATATGATGGTTGCTGAAGTTGAACAATGAAAAAGAAAAGAAAAAGCCCAATATTCTCTTGGTTCCTCTTGATATCCACCAGGACGTGAAAAGGAGAGACAGTCCATGAAATTACAATGCATGACATTACTGTTTGTTTCAACATTAACACAACACCCCCTGAGCTCTGTAGTTTTTAAAATTCTATATGAATAAAGGCATAATTGAATTTATAGCTTATGAGTTATATTAAATTATACTTATACTAACTACAAAATACTCCATTGAAACCACAATGAGACAACATCATAAGCTACTTTTCAACACACATTACTGACCCTACTTAGCAGTTCAGCTTTAAAATACTTTTTTTTGGCTGACGTCAGAGGCCCCACGGTTACCACTGAAGAGTTACTGTAATCATAGTCAAACCCAAAGTGCACTTGATAAAGTGGAACTGTGAGCTCTTGGAGTTTGTAGTATCCTAATGAATGTGCAGCGGCTCAGAAGCTAAGTATGCTTTTGGGAAAAAGCAGTAGAACGACACATAACAGTTTCAAGATTGAGGCATCAAAAATACCCCATTCAATGATAGAAACGAAGGAATTTCTGCTGGCAAAGTTAATTTATGTTCAGGCAAGTAGCACCTTGTCCTCATCCTAATCATTGTTCTCAGAGACAAATGAATAAAGTCCAAACTCTACCTAGTTGGCAGGGCCAGTTCTGAATATTCTGTCCTTTCTCTCCCCCCTTTCTCCCTGTCTCTCTGCTCATCATACAAATGCCCACTGAAATGAAACTGCAATCTAAACTCATTTACTAATCAGCCTCTCTTCCTGACACCATCATCTCAATCACTTACTGTACTCATGTGCACACTGGTGTATCTCACTTTGTGTTTTAAGTTCTGTCTCAGATTTCAATATGTCTATTGGCATATCAGTCAGAGCTTTGCATAGCTATTGGTTTAGCTCAGCATAACATACAGAAGACTAACTCAATCAAAACAACATACATAAAACAAGCTCAATAAATTATACATTAAAAAACACTGAATAACAATGAATAAAACATACAGTATAGAAAATAATGCAGTGTTTTGCACAGATCTGAAATACAGTGCCTTGCATAAGTATTCTCTCCACTTTTCTAAACCTTTAGTGTTAGAACTGAAATAAACTAAAAAAAAAAAAAAAAATATATATATATATATATATATATATATATATATATATATATATATATATATATATATATATATATATATATATATAAAGGTTAATTAAACAAAATAAGAAATAAGTGGACATTACCCCCTGGGTAAATAACCACCTTTGTCTGCAATTATAGCTGCAGATCTTCTGGGATATGTCTCCATCAGCTTTGCACATTGGGATTTTTGGCCATTCTTATTAGCAAAATTGCTCAGGCTCTGGCAGATTGGTTGGAGACCATTGGTTCTCAAACAGATTGAGGTTTGGGTTTTAACTGGGCCATTCCAACACATTCAGGTTTTTGGCTTTGAACAACTTTAATGCAGCTTTGGCAGTATGCTCGGGTCATTGTCCTATTGGAAAGTGAAAGTGAAAGTGACATGTGAAGGCCAGTGTATGGGAACCCATGCTTGGAATTTGTCCTCTGTGGA